>JAQIUQ010002104.1:340000-577244 GCA_030378365.1 Hybognathus amarus
GAATCCTTTTTTTTTTACCTCAGAGAGTCGTCTCAAACGTATAATTTGAGCATTTTCGATTGTTTCTCATGTTTAAGTTCACTCCCCAGGTTGAGGGAATGTGTTCTGTGGGAGTTCTTTGTTGAACACAGAGCACAGGTTGTATGTCGAGAGACTGAACTCTCGGTCCGCTCTGGCCCTGAGCTTAGACAGAAAGAGCCCTTTATACTCCCTCAGGTTCTGTGTGTTTAGACTCTGATGGACAGAAGCTAGTGGCTGGATAGTGTGTGCCTGTGAAAAGTCTCTCCTTAACGATTTCACTTAAGGTCAAATAATAATACTGAAGGGACTAGTCATATCTAAAAAAAACTTAATGTTCTTCACATTAAAGGGATTGTTCACTTTAAAATGACAACTGAGTCATCATTTACTCACCCTGCCTGGTGTTGTTTTAATGTCATATGCCTTTCTTTTATGGAACAAAGACAGCGAACTGGTAACATTTATTTTACGGTGTCTGTGATACAGTGTTATTACTTAAATAAAGGATTTTGTTCACCCAAAAATGAAAATTCTGTCAGTATTTACTCACCCTCATGTTGTTCCAACCCTGTAAGACCTTCGTTCATCTTTGAAACACAAATTAAGAGGTAACACTTTACAATAAGGTTCATTAGTTACTACATTAGTTAACATTAACAAAGAATGAACAATACTTCTTCAGCATTTGTTAATCTTTGGTAATGTTAATTATAACATTTACCAATACTTTATTAAAATCTTGTTAACATTAGTTAATGCACTGTGAACTAATATGAACAACAATGAACAGCTAGATTTGTATTAATTAGCGTTAACAAAGAATAACAAATACAGTAACAAATGGTTAGTTCATGTTAGTTAATGCATGAACTAATGTTTAATAAATGAACCTTATTGTAAAGTGTTACCAATTAAGATATGTTTGATTAAATCTGAGAGCTGGATCACTCCTCCATACTAGTCCATAGACTTCTAAGCGATTGAAACTTGCCGGCCTCAAAAAGTTATTAAAGACATGGTTAAAATAGTCCAAGTGACCAAGTTTATTAAACGACAAGTGTAATTACAATCTGTAAGTACAGGTTGTTAATTACATTTTGTTACATGTTATTACAATGTCTACTACTAAGGTCTCAATCCCAATTCACCCCTTGGCCATACCCCTTGTTTTCAGAGTGTACCCCTTGGCCCTTAAAACGGAGTTATAAGGGCCAAGGGGTTGAAATATTCCCCTACGAAATGGAACAACCCTTCATGAACCCGATACGTCGTCAGTCGTCGGCGATGGCTCTGCCAATACAGAGTTTTTAAAGGATTTCTCCATGACAATCAAGCGCAGCTGCTCTAAACTTTGAATAAACATGATGATTATAACATCCCTTCCTCGAAATGTATGTCTTTTCTGATCGGAAAGGTAATTTATTATACCATTTCTTAATTTAAACGGCTATAGTGTTATTATAAGAGTAAATAAAGTGCGTCGTGGAATCATCTGGCGCTAAATTTAAATGTTTAACCGTTTGCGATCCATCTCGCCGGTGATTTGCGATGCATTCCGTGAACTTTCTCATTTTGATTGTGCCTCTGAAAAATCTCCTGTTTCGAGGGCTATGTAGCCCTACCCCTTCGCCCTACCCCTCGATCTCAACAAGAATCGGGCACACCCTACCCCTAGACGTGAACGCGCAAAATGGAGGAGTAGGGCTAAGGGGTAGGGGCAAGAGGTGAATTGGATTGAGCCTAAGCAATTAATCAAGTAATTACTCTGTATCACGGACACCGTAAAATAAAGTGTTACCAGGGAAGATTTAAAAAATGTTCCGCTTGCGCTCATCCATATTATGGACAGCCCTTTATACCCATCATTTACACCCACACTCTAAAAAATGCTGGGTTCTTTTACCTCAATTTTGGGTCAAATATGGACAAACTCAAACATTGGGTTAAAAATGTACTTTAAAATGTAACCCAATGGCTAAATTTGTCCATATCTGACCCAAAATTGGGTTAAAATTGGGTTTTAGAGTGCATGGACAGTCCTACAACTAAATTTACAATTGTGATGAGATGTAGACTGAGCCAAGTCATGTATGGTATCATTGAAGATAAAAATGCAAACACACTAAAATGTTGCCTCTTAAATGATCTTGCTCAAAGCATGCATAACTACATAATTTTATACGACAGTAATATGAGAATCTGTTCTGCACACATCTTAACACATGTTCTTGGCAATGAGGAGCACTTTTTATGTTTTATTTATTAATTTATGTGATAACTTTGATTATCCAGCGTGTTCACACTCACTGCACTCAATATGATAAGTAGCCTAAGAATGCCACATTTGTTATGAGCCATGTAACTGTCAGAATGTGTTTTGACCTTTGATCTCTGGCAGAGTCCATCAACACAGTGAAAGATAAGTAAAAATAACTTTTTTGAAATGCACTTCATCATAATCAATTAATCAAAACATTCAGCCTAAGACATGCAACACTATTCATAAGCTGCAGACATTTGTGAAGGATAAATATTGCAATATTTTGTATTGCTAGGTAAATCATTTTGTCACCAATGCAATCATGATCACAGGCGTTACTGCATGCAAATAATCTTCGAATCTGAAGATCTACTGTGCATGTTTCTGCAGACAGTTCACCGAGTGCAGTTCCAACTTGCCCTGAGGTGATGACATAATGCTTTGTTGTATGATGAATTATCTCACTGATTTTGTATTAATTATTTTATTGATTTTGAATTAATGCAAAAAGCCACAGTCATTTGTTCGTTTTCTTTTATTCATTATTTAATCAATTCACAGAAGAGATTTGGCATGCTAACAAAAAGTTATTTCTGGCATGGATCACAAGCTGGCTGCGTGCCTTTTGTTTGAGCAAGTTGTTCATTTTATTCATACTACATTTTAGAAGCGGAGCTAAATGATTATTATGTTTCATTCACAGGTTCATAAATTATCTAATGTTGAACAATTCCATTTCAAACTATGATATTTAGCCTTTACATGGCAATTTGAATCGGAACTAGAGACCTTTTTTGAAACGAAGATTGGTCATTTAACACAGGGATTTCTTGCAAACCAAAGAAATGGCAGTTTTTTGTTTTTTACTGATTGAATCATACTAAAAGAAGCGCATACTTTGATTTGTTTGTGTTTCACTCTGATTTTCAGTCATTATGTTAACTCATTAAGAGTGTGGAGGAATGAAACTGGGAAAAGTGATGGGCTGTCAGTCAAACTTATAGCTCCTCCCACACAACCTCCACATGCACTCTTAGAATAAAGGTCTGCAAAACATAAGGGTGTATTCATTTGATTACTTTCTTGTCTTTTATATTTTTTTTCCTGCTTATTGTCAGTCAACACTGTAAACAGAGATCAGTTGACTTAAAATTGAGTTCATAAACTTCATGCTTAATTGAAAAAGTAAGTTATGTGGAATTGCATTTCACTTTAATTCTTTTTTTCAGTACACTTTTTTTACTTAAAAAAGGTTTAGTTTATTTACTTAAAATCTTTAAGGCAACAGGTTTTCTTCCTTTTTTAAGTCAACTGAACACTTTTTACAGTGAGACTTGACGAATTTCTCAAGGATTTCATCAAAGGTTCTAAATAACCTTCATGAAATATTAACAATAATAACGTTCAAAATAACAGTTGACGAAGGTATGTTAAATCCATTATGTTAGTTCTATTCAAAATGAATGGACTCATAATAAAAAAGCTCTCTGGAATACTTGATTCGGTAACTTATAGTGCATGATAGTTAGATGTTATAATAGTAAATTATGCATAAATTATGCAAGTAATATCCTACACCAGACCCCGAACTCGTAGTTCATTTTAAGTACAATGTAACTACATCACCTTAAAATAAAGGGTAACACAGTCATTGTTACTATAGTAATAATTATAAAGTATGCAACTAACCCTAATCTTAACCCTTAGTACATGTTAATTAATATTACTCAGTACTTAAATGTATAATTACAGCAACAGAGATTTTAAAAATGTATATTTCTGAAAATATTTTCAAATATTTCTGAAAATATTGTCCTAGGCAATGCTATATTATTTCTATAGTAATATGCAAATATGCCTAATCCGAAAAAGTACAAATATTAAAGAAATATGGAATTGCTTGCTCGCTCTCTCTCTCTCTCTCTCTCTCTCTCTCTCTCTCTCTCTCTCTCTCTCTCTCTCTCTCTCTCTCTCTCTCATTCCCAGGCTACTCCGTGGATTTTTTTTTTTTACCGGCTTTCGCGGGGACGCGCAAGAGGGCGACCAGGGGAGGCTTTGGAAAACTGATGGGTGGATCCCTAGCCAACTTTCAAGCCCCGTGATTTGCTAATCGGGGTATTTCTCCCTTGTCATTTTCCTGTAATCCAGGGTCTGGGTCCAGCCCTCTTGACGGTGAGGCGATCGAGCGCTCAGCGTCTCATTTTGATTAAAGCCCGATTCCCTTCAGTCTGAAGGCTGGGCGCATGGAAAGGAGGATCTAAGGGGGCCCGGCGAAACAAAATACCCCTCACCTATGGCTGTTTAGAGCAGATCGGGCACATTTTGGGATTGTAGAAGGGAGATCATTTTCAAATAAGCAGAGGTCGCCCCGGGTTTTGTACACATTTGTGGGCGCCCCAACCATGGAGAGGCCAAGGTGGTCCCCAATGTGGAAAACGAAAAGGTGGCTTTTGGATTCCACTGTTTTCAAATTCATCACAGTTTCACTCGTCCTGGTTCTGCAGGCTCCAAATGTCAGAGCAGGTAAGGAAAGATAGACTTCCAAACTTTTGATAAAGTTGTAGGGACTGTGAGATAGGAGATGCGCATTTGCGCCCGCGGATTTTAACGCGTTTGATTTAGACAGGTGATCGTAGATCTGCATCCCATATGTGTATGTGTGTGTGTGTGCTATAAGATAGGCTACCAGTGCACATGAAATCAAAATACATTGTAATCATGAAATGAAGAAGACTGTATTCTTTGGAATTCGTTAAAAATAAAGCCACCAGTTCCCCAAATGATTTCACACGCGTTTAATACAATTAATAATGCAATTTCATGGGCATATAACATAAGGTTCATAATGCTTTACTTATCTACGATATGTGCATAGCATGATTGGATAGTGATAATAATTTTAAACACAGAAAGGGTCTGAATCTGTAATTTCAAATAGTTAGTAGCCTAGTAAAAGTATGCAACCTAAGTAGACTTTTGCGCGTGACTTTGTTTATTCTGCCCTTTCAATTTGCATATTTGCGATTTTATTTGATGTCTATATATTTGATGTTATATTACACTTAATGAGAGGGTGAAGAGGAGGAATGTGTCAAGAAAGTGTCACGGAGAGACAGTTTAGGATTTACTCTGGGGCAAAAAAAAAGCTCTTTGTTTGAACCTGTGGTCCGTTAGGTGTGTGTGGACACGGTTAGCAGGGTGTAATTCCTCAGGGTTTTACATGCCTTACATTTAAGAAAAGAAAATGGAAAAGTATCTTATTGAATGGTGTGATTGTGGGGATGAAGTTGTGTGCCAAATTAAGTGCATTCAATGAGAGGCAAATTAATAGGAGATTATCTGTAATTGATATAGGCTACTAATTTATGCTCATAAGACTTCATTGTGAACAAGTGTTCTGGCCGCATATGACATGTTTTTTTGTGTAATGAACTATCTTACAATCTTTAACTATGATAAGAATTTGATTTATAGTAACTGAGACCTGGGAGGTCCAATTTACAATGGGCGTGACTGATAATAAGAACCACAACAAGGGATTTTTCTCTTTTCAGTTACAGAAATATATAAAAGGGAATAATGCACTTGTAATATAAATATATAAGTGGATAACAGAGACAATCTTTCCCTTTTGAATGTTTTTAAAAAAGTAGTCTTGTCCGCTTTTACACTGTTCATTCAAGATTGCTGCGGGGTAATGTACTAGCGTTGAGCCCACAGTGGTCTATAGCCAAAATCACCCGTTGCCCATTCACCCCTATCTCCACCGAAGCCCAAGTGGTGGCTTTTGCAACATTGTGACTCCCCGTCTTTCTATGTCCACATGATGAGTTGCCCAGTGGGAATGTTTCTCTACTAAGTGCCTTCCCGTTATTTGATGACTGTCCTCTCTCTCCATCCCTATTATTTTGGAGGCTTCAAAGGGCCCAGAGCCATCCAGGGGCCCCAGTCTGTCCTTATGATAGGTCTCACTCACCCTTACAAGAACAAAGTTCCTTTCGAAATTAAATTAGGCATTTATTTTGTTTGAAAATGGCAAAGATAATGGATTGTTGTTGTTCTCTTATTTGCCAATTTCTTAATGCTGCTTGAAATTAACCAGATTTATTTAATCTGAAGTGTCAGCGATATGAAATACTTAACAATTAACTGATAATGGATCTTGTAATGTATTAATCCAATTGGACTTCTGAAGCAATGCATTATATCCCTTTGCGGTTTGTGGCTTGTGAAGGCATTTCTACCGGGTGCCCTCTTGAGCTGGCAGTGTACTGACATGTTTTCTCAGCCCCTGGGGCTGAGGAACCTCAGATGTGCATTCCTTCAAACAATGCAAACATTTCAGAAATCTTGCCTTACTCTTATAGTAGATGGTGCTGACTAGTATCCATTTGGGCCATTCACGAGTCATGCATTTGCAAGTTAACTCAATGCATGTTGGTTGTGGTTCAGTCCATTTTTGAAGTAAAAGTAACATTTTGATGTTACATAATTGCATGCGGTTCTCTCTGTTGCATCTTAAATGTACACTCTCAAACATAAATGTTCCTATAGGGGGTTTTCACAACAATGCCATTGAAGAAACATTTGGGGTTTCCCAAAGAATGTTTCAGTGAACATTTCTTAAAGAACTTTATAATCTAAAGAACATTATTCCACTATAAAGTGCAATGGAAATGTTCCATGCACTGTAAAAATGAATATGCTTTATCTAATCAATAAAATTGTGGCAAATTTACAAGATTACAAATTAGAATTGGGTAATAATTAATCAAATTATTCCTTAAAAGTTAACCAAAAATATAACAGACAGACATCAAATATTAAATATTTTAGATTGTCTTTATTTTATATTGCCAGCATTGAAGACATCTGATGTTAACAAGCAGAATCTGAAGGAGAAAACCATAATTTTACAGCAAACCTAAAACAAACACTGATCACCATAATGATGACTTAAACATACATTTTTTTGTACAATTTACTCATTTTAAATGGTTAACTTTTAAGGAATTAATTTGATTAATTATTACTCAATTCTATTCTTAAATTGAATGAATAATATTGCCCGTAATCTGTTGCCACAATTTTTTTTGATTAGCTAAAGCGCATTCATTTTTACAGTGTGGATTTAAAGAATCTCCATGAAACCACAGATGCCAATAAATAACCTTTATTTTTAAGCGTTTAATGTTCAGACAAAATAAACAATCCGTCATCATATGGTCACACTCAGGTCGTTCCAAACTTTAATGACTTTCTTTGTGTCACAAAGGAGATATTTATGTTGTAGACGAAACACATTACTGTACCTGTTCCCCATCTGTTTCACACTAGAACGAATGTGTTTGGAATGACATGAGAGAGAGTAAATGATGACACTTTTTTTAATTTTTAGCTGAACTGTCCCTTGAATATTAGGAGAACTGAACAGTGTTCTTGAGAAGCAGATGGCTGAAAGGCTTTATTGTTCTTTGATGTTTCCCTACAGTCGTGAGGGAAACATTTTTTTTGCAAAAAATTCCGTCAGTGAGGTTGCCTCACGGAGAGCCTGTGGCATAATGCTTTCTTGTTCAATCGGCACGCATGTGTCAAAGAGGGGAGAAGGGGGAGATAGAGGATGAAAAAGAGAGAGGGATTCTGACTGAATTCATTATTAGAGTCTCAAGGAGCAGCAGGTAAAAAGGTCTTCGGTTAATATCGGCCCAAAAAACGAAATTCTAAAAATGTATTACATTGCATTCCCTTGACCAACTGAGAGCGCATCCATTGGAACATATGTTATTCTAGCACTACATTTGTGTCTTCCTGTTACCATAAAAGTGAATTTCATTACTAAATGATTTATGCAAATGACAGAAGCCCCTCCCACTTTGTGGAGTCCCTTGGAATAGTAATGATGGCAGGTTTATGATCTTAATGTGCAACTCTCTCTCAGTTAGTACCTCCCTCCACATTCACTCTCGATGTCTAATCAACCTTCTCTCCCACACACACAAGCCCGCCTAATGCAAAGAATGAATGAGCGTGTGTGTTTGCACAGCAGCCTGGTTAAAATCACACCAGGTCATCAGCTGCTCTCCTAATGGCAGCACATTCTCACTTGGTATTCTGAAGTATTTAGGAGTATTGACATTTTTCTTTGGCACTTGAATGGCAAAAGGTCAGACTCGAGCGACAGCACCACATCTGGATTATATGAGGCCTGAGGTTATGGAGAACGTCTCAAGAAGATCCCTCATTGGATTAGATGAATTTGAGGTTGTCTAGCTTGTACGTTCAGCATAAAGTCTCTCCGATCGTGGGAGATCATTTCAGCCTTTTAAATGGGGTGGTAAATGTTTTCTCAGCACTGGGAATGCCTCAGTGTCTTTATTATGGTGGTTTAGACCTCCCAGTCCATCCTTTTGTGATGTAGCATGCCTTTATTGTTGGCGGTTTGAGCGTTCAGTTTTATGTGGTAGATGCCAAAGATTCACTCAAGTCCCAGAAGACACTATGGTACTGTTGGTAGATTCTTAAAAACACCCAGATGCCAAAACATGTGCCCCTACATTCCCAATTAATCATGAAGACATGCCTCTCAATGGTGCTTAAAGGTTTTGAGTTCTTCCTCGTAGTGAAGTTTCAGGGTGATCCGGGGTGAACAGTGTTTATCTTTCATCTTGCTTCGTTAACCATAATGAAACCGTTGGTTCAAGTTTACTTAACCCAGCTGTTGCTGAAGTGTCTCCCAAAGAGTTAAAGTTGGTATAGGGAATTTCACAAGGGTCAAATCTCATAGGAATGAAGACTAATTATTTGAGTTTTGATCATATAGCCACGTAAAACGGCCCGAATTTCA
The DNA here is from genome assembly GCA_030378365.1 of Hybognathus amarus. NCBI lineage: Eukaryota > Metazoa > Chordata > Actinopteri > Cypriniformes > Leuciscidae > Hybognathus > Hybognathus amarus. The sequence goes on from JAQIUQ010002104.1 coordinate 349,126, forward strand.
GATATGTCCTCTTTTTTTGTGGTTGTGGGTCATAAAATAATGTTTAGAGATCATTTTGATGCATCTTTAGGTTCGTTTAATTAATTTGACAACTTTAAGTAAACCACGAATGTATAATCTGTAATATGACTAACCAATTATACAGTAAATATTATAGATAAAAAAGTATTCAAATACAGAAGCTGTTTTAGATGATTTGATCCTAGATTTGCACTTGATATTATATAATAATTACAGTATACATATTTTAAAAATGGAATAAAATTGTGTAAATAAATATAAATGTAGATTTTTCTAAAGTCTAGTGAAGTTTAAAGCTGCACTGTGTAACTCTTTTTGTTTATTCTTAGCAAAAAACACTTAGTTCTTTCAAAAATATATGTGCTCATAATTTATATTTACTTCGTTCAAGTAATTAAGTATTCTCGTGAGTGTATAATGTGCCATTGAAAATACATACGGGTAAGGGGTTCTAATGTCGGTCGCCATGTTGCTCCTCCATTTTGGAAGTACATTAGCCAAAGAGGGACATACCCATTACTTCAAGCTTCGCGCTTTTGCGTTTACGTTTGAGTTAACGCTCATGGACGAGGTCGAACTGGAAGCCATGTTAATCTTGGACTACATTGGAATTAAAACGAAATCGTAATTGAGAGGAACAGAAACTAATATTCACTGGATGGTCATATACCTTTTCACCTCTAGATGGGGGTAAAAATCACACAGTGTAGCTTTAAGTTAAAAACATATTTCTAGGTTCATTTTCTTACATTAGATTTACATGTGTCAAAGGCCAAAAAATGTTCTCTTAAACTGAAAAAACTGTTCGAAGATTCAGTCTCTCTAAACCCCCCTGGCCAAGTCTGTTGTGATTGGTCTACCACTTACAGTGTGTGTTGGAAACAAAACGGCCATTACCATATTTGAATTTCCGATCCAGAGGCTTCCTCGGCGCTTTTATACACAGTGATACAAACAGTAACGATGGTGTTGGGTTTTCTGTATTTTTCCAACTTTTTGACATGTCGACAACATGAACCAACCTATTCCAGGCCTCAGCTATCACTACAATGTTTGGGGGCGGGTCATTCACTGGCAGCCAATAAAGACCATTATGTGGCATTGTGCAAGTCTGGAATTTCGAACAATTCGTTTCAGCAGTTTAGAATCTATTCTTTCTTTTAGAAGACAATAAAAATTTTTGTCGTGGACTTCGATCTATAAAATTTGCAGACCTTTTACATTCACAAACGGCTATATTATACACTGCATGAAAGGTATTTGAAAAAGGCACAAAAAAGTATTACAAAAAAAAAGTTTGTCTGCTTAACTATGAATATTTCTAATGCATTCTCTTTTTGAATCTTTTCTAATGAATCTTTTTTTGTGTATCTTCTCAACCCCATGCAGCAGAACCTGTGGATGTGCTTAAAGTATTAGAATTTCCCACTGTCCCAGAAGGAGTACAGAAAACTTTAGGATTTTGCACAAACAGAAGAGCATCACAGCCCGACACGGCCTACAAAATAGGCAAGAATGCCCAGATCAGTGCCCCAACCAAGCAGCTTTTCCCAGGTAAGCCGAACCCCATGAACATGTCTCCATATCCTGCCTACGTTTAGCTGTGTTTAAATGTGCCCTTTGTTGCGGTTGCCAAGGCTTTTGACATGAGATGCCATCTCTGATTGTGCAGGGCCATGTTTCACTCAGACGCTTGTATTGTTAAGCGGCAGGAGAACTTGGCTAAAATCTCTTGACCACAGCATGGCTCGTCTCGTCTGCTTAGTTGCATAAGATGAACAGAAACGTTTAAAGAGATAGTTCACCCAAAAATGACATTGTCTTTACACGTCTTTCCATGAAACAAAAAAGACGATTTTTTTTTGCAGAATGTCCAAGCTGGTCTTTTACCCAGGCAATCCCATCCAAAAAAAACACCCCATACAACTTGCATTCAGTAATACATTCCAAATCCTCTGAATTTATACGATAAGTTTGAGATGCATTATGTAATTGGAATGTGATCATAATTTTGCAGATGTTTCTTTATACGGTGGAAAACAGATTCATGTTTATTACTTGTTATTATTTCTTCATCCTTATGCCATAAATCTGGTGTTTATTATCAAGTCTCTTGCATTTCCCATTTTAAGCTAGATATAAAGGATTACGACTGATATAAAGTGTTTAAAATGTCAAATCTTTTTCCAATTCTTTTCTCATTCATGGCCTTTTTAGTTAATCAATGTAAATGCACTAATTTAACATTATAAAATAATTAAATCATGAATAAATCTGCACCATGAAAGCCAGAACATGCTTTATGGAGGATAAAAAATGGAATTCATCAATTTAAATGTAATTAATATATATATATATATATATATATATATATATATATATATATATATATATATATTATATATATTTATATATATATATATACATATTAATATATATATACATATTAATATATATACATATTAATATATATATATAAATGATATATATATATATATATATATATAGCCATATATATATATATATATAGTATATATATATATGAATTATATATATATTAATATATAGGTAAATAAATAAATCATCTGTCAAGTTAAAAAATAGCCAGATTTAATTCAAAACAGTTATATATATATAGACATTTTAGTAAATGTATTTTTTATATTTAAAATCTTAATTAAATAAAAATAAAAATAAAAACACATGCAACTTTTAATCGCTAGCCAATCTGTTTTCAGTATAATTTAGCCAAATTCATTTATTTTATTTTTTAATTGGCACTCCTATAGTCCTCTATAATGCTTGCAAATTCAACAATTAGCTGTTTGGATGGACCTCAAAAACTTTAATGATCTCTTTAGCAAACTTGTTTCCTGTCTGTGCTGTTTTCTAGATGGAGTGTTCCCTGAAGACTTTTCCATCCTAACCACCATCAAGCCCAAAGCTGGGATCCAGTCCTTCCTTTTGTCCATCTACAACGAGAAAGGCGTCCAACAACTAGGCGTCGAGGTGGGCCGCTCACCTGTCTTCCTGTACGAGGATCAGACAGGCAAGCCTGCCCCGGAGGATTACCCCCTGTTCCGCTCTCTCAACCTGGCCGATGGAAAGTAAGTCACAGACCACAAAGCCGAATGTACTGTACAGGGGCTTTTTTTAGACCCGTTTAGATCCATCCTCAAAGAGAAAGCCTGACTCCAGACAGGGTCAGACAGAGGTCAGTCATCATACCAGCATGAAGTCATTTGTGACCAGTCTAGACTTTTACACTGTACTCCTGATCCATTACATATGAAGACATTTCTGGGACCGTTTTAGAGACTTTTCAGTTGGAAAGCAGACAAATCAGAATTACAGGTGACTATTGAGGCGTTAGTTATGTGTGATTTCTTCTGCGAGTCAAGCCAGAGTAGATCTCACTTTGCAATGGAAGACAATTTCGATATATATCAACAGACAACGTTGATTTTTTTTCGCAACCGTGCAAGAGATCACTTCCGGGGCTTTCGGCGCTTGCGCAGACAGAAGCGCCCTCGCCCTCAGAGTACTTGGACGTGACTGTGATTACAAGAGGTAAAAATGATATAAATACTGTTCGTTTTCTCACACAAGCCGCTTGTTTCGTGTCTTAGGCCATCAATGTGTACTTACATTTACGAGTCATTAAATCATGTTTAATTTGGACTTCTCTGTGCATGCTCTTTGAGGTGATGACCCCATAGGTGACCTCCATTATACGACTCACATTATATAGAACGGTTTGACCTAAAAATATCAAAATTTAAAATACTGTGGAAATAAAGACACCTACATCTTGGATGCCCTTGAGGTAAGCTAAAACATACAAACACATAAATTAAAAATAAATTTCAAAGTGAACTATCCCTTTAAGAGATAAAAGGTTACATTGTGAGATACACAGTTGCGAGAAATAGTCACAGTTATGAGATAAAAAGTGAGTGAAAAGAACCAAAAAAGCAATCATCGCTGACAGGGTTACGCTGTTTGTCTGTGCGAATGTGAACTGGCCTTAAAGTTCACAATAAATAAACACAATTAAGAGAAAAATTCACATTGTGAGATATAAATTCATAGCTGTGACAAATAATCACAACTACGAGTCACATAAATACACTGTCATAATTACGGTAAAAAAGTCACATTGTGATTTAAATTCACAGTTTCGAGAAATAGTCATAATTATAATTGTCCAGAAAGCCTTTGAGTCTTATTTTGACACCAAGTGCTAAAATTAATTGACAGAACAATGTAACCCAATGGACAAAGTGCTTTGTCTTAATAAGCTTATTAGGCTTTATTGTAGGTATCAGTTCAATGGGGTGTTTTGCTGTAAAAACAACTATATTTCTGTGAAGGATTAATGCGCTTATGTTTCTGATGGAGATTTTGGGTTAAATGCACCTTAATTGGGCCAATCCTGTCATTCCAATTCCCCTAAAGTTGCAAGTGACTTTATAAAAATAATTTGTACGGCTAAACAGTTTAGTTATTACCATCTGCTTTTGCGGTTTATCTTTCTTAGAAACGTCATGTCTTGAGTAAAGAATCTGAAATGCATTTATGGGAAATGTGTCAAATGTGTTGCTCTAAAATACAGTGCTATAATCGGATAATGCAACAATGTGTTGCTTACATAATTATGCATATGTATGTCCTTAGGGAAAATGGGTCATTTTAGATAGTCCAGGAATTGACTAAAGTTTTAGAATACTCCCAGGATGTTTTTAATACCTAAAGGCATGAAGTACAATACTGTGGTTTTACACCGTCACATATCTATCAATCATTAGTCTTAACCATGTAAACTGCCTCTTTTTATTCTGTTAACAGGTACTTAATCCAAAGCATTGGTTTCTAGCCACAGTAAAGCATGTCCCAGTTCAAGTTTGCCAAGTACTTTAAAGACACGAGCCAGACTAAAGGTTTTTCTTTCTAATGAAGTGGATTATGGGAAATTGATCACCCTCGAGGGTGCTATTGATACGTCTTTGAAATCTCGCCGTGGCTTCTTACCGCAAGCCCGTCCAACAGGTTCCCTCCCCATCTGAATGTTTTGACTCTACAGTTCATTTTCTCTGCTGTACCTTCCTGACAAACACTTTCTACAATGTTCACAGTGTCTGTCATGCTGGATAACTCACAGGAGGGGATTTGGTCTAGGGTTTAATGAGTGTAATCCAGTGTTAAACAAGGCCAAAGTTTGAAGGCTGGAATGTGGTCCACTCAGGAATGTTATATCTCAAGAATGGAGGCGAATTGTCCGAGGTTTTAAAGTAAGACACGTCTCACGTGTGGCGGCCTTTAACAATTTGCTGGGTTTGTAATCGCCTACTCTTCTTGTTCCTTACAGGTGGCATCGTGTAGGCATCAGTGTTGAGAAGAAGACTGTGACCATCGTTGTCGACTGTAAGAAGAAGCTAACCAAGCCCTTGGGCAGGAGTGACCGTGCCAGTATTGACACCAATGGTATAACTGTTTTTGGCACCAGGATCCTGGATGAGGAATCTTTTGAGGTAATGCTGTTTTCAGTGCACGGATATCACTCTGAAGGCCTGACTGTGTGAGCTGCTTGATCAAGTATAATTGTGCATCTGTTCATTTGAGAAAAGGAGAGAAAACCAAAGTTGGATTTATAGTTTAGCTCTGGGGGGGTTTGCATGCTCTGTTCAGCCCATTTAATGACAAATAAAACTAGCATGGGGTAGAAATAAATGAGCTCTGTAAATAAAAAAAAAGGTTCTTCTGAAAAGATTTGGATTGAGAGGAAAGTCTGGCCTTTCCTTTTGTCCATCTTGTGGATTGCAAAGCCTTGTATCCGTCATGCATGTACACTTCACATCTAAAATATTTAACCTGCAAAAATCATTGCAGCTTAATTTCATTACAATCAATTAAATAATACCTGTTTTTCACTAAAATGTGTTAAATCTGCATAGGCTACATACAACAACAGCTCAGTTTTAAACTATCACACCAACAAGTTAAGCAAGGAATATATTTACATTTTTGCTATATTCATTCATGCTATATATTCAGTTATGAAAAGTATTTGGCCTGTAACATTTTTCCTTAACGCATTTCATTTTAGATTTTTGGGGTTTCTGAGCGTTAAACATCTACCTACTTTTATAGTTAAGTACTATAGAGGGTATGCGTGTGACGTCACAGTCGGCCAGAGTGCCGGCAGTTCCTCTACAGTGAGTGGCAAAAAGACTGAGCGGCTATATTTGTTTTTAGCGTGAATGCTGCGGAAAAACAAACACAACACATATAAAGTGGGAAAGAGCTTTGCGATTGACTGTACGACTAGATTTGACAAAAAATCGGAAGTATATTTTTACAGACTGCGATAGAAAGAGGAGCAAATGGATCGCTGCAATTCACAGAAACAACTGGACTCCAGTCAGCGAAAGGTGGATTTGCAGTTTTCATTTTGTGTCAATATGCTGAATTTAGCTGTAAAACCATACCCATATATTTTGTATTGTTATATATATATAATAACAACTAATCAATTAAATATTTATCATTGCATATTCTGCAGTATTGGATGTTTCTTAATAAACACTGACCAAAAAAAAACTAAAAAGTTTTATGGCTGGACGATATGATGATATATAAGTGATCACCTGGATTTAGACCTATATTGTATTTATATAAAGTGTTCACAGGCAAATTTGCTTTATGTTTACCATCTATATTGCTTTTATTTCCCCGGCGTCGAAATTCAGGCAAACATAAATGTCAGGCGACACAATTACTGGCTGCATGTCAATATCCATGAATCACTGGATCTTTAGTTAGTTGTAAGGAACACTATATTGAGTCCAACATTTAGTTTAAATTTATAAAATTGTTTGTTTTAGTTGCATTTTCGCAGTTTCCCCTATTAAATCCAGTCACACAGCAGATCTTTTGCCACTCAATCCGGCTGAGGGGGGTTGTTCCGGCGGGAAAGTGACGGCAATGCATTCCCTCTATAAAAGGAGATTTTCTTTGCAAATGTCACAAAAGTGAAGTTTGTGGCATTTATGTAGGCCTATGCTTTGTGTTTTCCAAAAGCTAACAGCTATTTGCATTAGCATTCCATTCATTGTTTTGTCTTGTTGTAGTTCCATGAGAAAGATCAGTGTTTACATCTCTATGGCAACCTGTCAGTATAATTTTACTTAACTTTGTGGTATTGTTCTCTTTAGCCTAATGTGGTCTCAACAACTGCACTTTAAGCAATTAACCTTAGACCATGCGAAGTAAATGTAGCCCTTTTTCTCTTCACATAGGCCTATTAAAGATGCAATACTCAGATTTGACCAGTCCAGATCAGGTCCATAATGGTGAATATTTGTCCCTCTGGACACTGGCGTACTCAGGATAACACAGACAAGCCTTGTGTCGCTGTTTACCTTTATGCGGTCGGGTTTTCCCCTCGCTTCCTGTTATGAAGGCTTCTTTCACCTTGTAATTAAAGCTACTCAAAGCCAGAGGAGCCTCTTCATGCACGGATTGCTCACTACCTCAGCTGAGGCCTTCATTCAACGTGGCTAATGTTGTGAATTTCCTTAGTATCTGGACCATCGTATAATGCATTTTAAAGATGAACCAGATTATATTTGTTGGTGGTTTAAGGTATTAAAACATTTTTTTGGTAAATGACTTCACACTGTATAAAAAAAACATATTTTGTTGAGTGATTCAGACCATAGAGATTTAAGGGGTTGCATATTTATGTATTAATAGTTAAATGGCAAGTTACATGTTTAAAGGAAAGTCAGTAGCCCTGCCATCACCTCTAATGACGCAAATTAATGCTAGTTATTAAAATATTTTCACAGTCATGTGATACATTATGGGTTATATAGATGTGCTCAGCAACTTGTTTCTGCACTTTTTATACCTCACATAAAAGGTTTGACTGTTTTTGGTGCAAACTTGTGTCTTTTAAGGATCTTGTTTCACAGTGTTATGTGTGCGTTTGTTCTCTTAAGCTCTCGAAAAAGTCACAATTGAGGCAGTGTGGAATGCAGGGTCAGAATGAGTTAAAGCTGTAAATAATGACGTACAATGGGCCGATTGACAGGTGATATTAAAATGCATTGCTTGTTAAGAAGGAGGGCTAGCTTAGTCCTTGGATGTGTGTTTGCCTGTGTAACTGAGAACTTGCTTACTGGGGGATGGGAATTATTTCTTATGAGCCCATATTGTTGTTAAAACAGTTTTAATGCAAGTATTTTTAACTGGGACTTCTTGTTAGTGAAAGTGATATTATAAAGTTGCTTGACCCCTTTTGTGAATCGTGTTTATGTTACCTTAATTCCTCGTGCATTGTTTTCAAAAACCTATTTTATCAGAAGGTGATGCTGACAGAGCTTGTCAGGTGTTCCACAAATATATGATGGCTGTGGTCATTTTTTATACTGTATGTCAACCTTTAATACTCAGTATTTGATGTTTATGGAGTCCCACACATGAGAGTTTCATTCCAGATATATTCTGATATATAATGTTTTACCTCTTGCAGCATATTTAGAAAAGCTATGAGAGGTATGCCCAGTATTTAGATTTGGTGTGTCATCTGGGATTTGTATAGTTGGAAACACAGGGTTCTCTGTGTGAGAGCATGAACACCATGACTGTTCCCACTGTATGGCTACCTCTGAAGTGTATTTTGGGAAATATGGAGGAAATACCTGGTCAGACCCGTTAGGAACGACATCCCTTACTAGCCCTGGATGAATCGACACTTTGTACGGCCTCTAGAGAAGCCTTTGATTTGTCATTCTATGTGAGTGTACAATGTACTTGCAGGAGAGTGGCCCAAAAACGGATATATTGACATATAGAGTTTATTTTTTTTACTGCACTTAGTTCCACATGTCTAATTTCTGTCTCGGAATGAATAAGAACTTTTCTTTAAACAACCAAGGTTATTATTGTTAAAGGAGTAGTTCACTTTTAAAAAAAAGCTTTTGCTGATAATTTACTGAAACCCATGTCATCCAAGATATCCAAGTCATTCTTTCTTCAGTCGAAAAAGAAATTAAGGTTTTTGATGAAAACATTCCAGGATTTTTCTCCATATAATGGACTTCAATGGGAACCAAACGGTTCAAGGTCCAAAAGACAGTTTCAGTGCAAACTGTTCAAAGGGCTTTAAACGATTCCAGACGGGTCTTATCAAGCGAAACGATCGCTCATTTAATAAAAAATAACAAAATTTAAGTTTTATAAGCTCAAATGGTCGCCTTGCTCTGTCCTGTGATGCGTGTTCGTGACTCTCCTCGTTGTCAAAATTAACAAATCTTTTTCCGAGTCAATTCATTCATTTTGTTCGTTGAATGAACCAAATGACCTGAAAAAAGATTTGTTCATTTTGATAAACGAGTTCGAACAGGAAATTCACGAACACGCACCTTTAACTAAAACTAAAACCATTAAAAAACACCTTTGTTATTTTAAATAAAGTAAATGTTAACTGAAATAAAATAGAATGCTAAATAATGTACTTATTTAATTTCAGCTAGTTGCCAAGGTAAAAATTTCTAATTTTCTAGTAGTTTCCAGTTAGCTGATCAATGTTTATATATGAACAAAAGCCTAAATTAAATCTGTTGTCATATAAAGTGATCTTGTCTTTTCAGAAGACTTGGATTAAAATGCTCAATTTCATTTTAATGTTTTAAAGCGTCATATTTTTGGTTGAATAGAATTTCAATGGAGGGACAGAAATCTCTCAGGTTTCATAACAAAATCTTAATTTGTGTTCTGAAGATTAATGAAATTGTTTGGATTTGGAACGGCATGAGAGGGAGTAATTTAAGAAAGATAACTATTCCTTTAACAATGAATAATATATATATATATATATATATATATATATATATATATATATATATATATATATATATATATATATATATATATATATATATATATATATAAAGCACACAGCTAAATTAATTAATCTTTAACTAAAATTAATGTAAAATGGAATTAATGGAAAATCTTATGGATTTGGAATGTAAAAAAACATAACCTGGCTCCCTTGGTAATTCGAAATTTAATTTATATATTTATATAAAAATAGTTAATTTTAATTTTATGAACAGAAACTGAAAATATGATGTTATCTGAACAACATAAATTATCTAAGTTAATTTGACAAAATTGGATAAATCATAAAAAAATTATATATATTTCACAGTATACCTAAATATGACAATACACACAGCTAAATTAATACAACTAATAAATATAAAATATAAAATTATTATACAACTATAAATTATTTCCTGAGTGAATTGTTGCATTGGTCTTTGTACCCGCTTTTGAATGACAGTTCAGAAACCCATCCACACTTTTTCCTAAACAGCCAGGTTGCTCTCTTAATTACTATTGTCTGTGAGGTGAGGAAATAGCGTTGACTCGCAGCTAATAGTGTTGGGTGTGTTGACAGGCCGCTGAGTTCATTGGCTCTAGGCTCAAATACATCAAAGTTCGCTGCTCCTTTTGTTTCCTATTTGGTGTTCGTCACGATTGGCTCCCTCTAGTTCTGTAATTAGAGCAGTTAAGCACAATTAAATGACTGAGGAAAATTGACCAAATTCTCTCATGTTGTAAAGCTGAGGCATTATGGCTCTTAATGAAAGGTTTCCTACTGTGCTACGTTGCTATTTGAACAGTTTACTGTATACTCATGCTGGGGGTCTGCATCTTAAATAGTTTTTCACACACAGGGCCTTAACAGACAACCAAAGCTATTTAGTACAAAGCTGAGATGTTTACAAATGACTCATGGGTCATTAGTGAAAAGCTGTTGAGTGATCCTATTGGTTCATGTTATTTAAAGACGTTGGCACATTACTGCATAGAGTTCCCTTCTGTGGATTGCACTTTATATTGTACCTGTAATAGAGAGAAAGCTGCTGTAAATTCCAAAAAAAATGTAAGTTACCTAATAAACGTCTTTTACGTTCGATATACATTGCAAGCCAGCATTGAAGTTCGGCATGAAATGGATGTTGCGATTGTCTTTTCTTCCTGAAATTGGGAACTATTAACCTACTCCGCCAGATGGATTTGCTCCGCATATCCATCTGGAAACCTTCCGTTGAAGAAGTTTTGGTAAGGGGCGAAAATACTGGTTAGCTGATTGGCCTATGTTGGTGATAGACGGGCCAAATCAACCAATCAGATCAACGAAGCACATGACGTACTCGAACTTGCTGCTGCAGGTAAAGGCGTTAGCTCAGCAAAGCAACATGTCGGTAAAGGATATTTGCCGTTTATGTAACTACAATTTGCGAATAAAAGGCACCATTTCAGCTGCCCGGTCCATATTTCACAAGAAGGATGCAAGAGAAAAAAGCATTAGCGAGCGGCTAAAAGAATTAGGACTACCGCTGTCTGAAAATGTTTCTCAGATCGCGTTGCTTCCGCTCTCATTGCGTCACACCTCAACCCTGCCTCAAAGCCAACGCTGATTGGACGTTCGTTTGGTGAACTTGCTCCCAAATTTTCTTTAACGGAAAGTATTCCAGACTGATCTGCGAGCTGAAACCTTGAAAGCCCCGCTGAGATCAGGATGGTTTCTCGCGAGGCTAGGGAACTGATATCCCAGTCGAACAAGAAAATAGTTGATTGGATGGTTGCGGTATAATAAACACTGCAAAAAAAATCAATTTTGATTTCATGGTGACTTTAACAGAAACCACTGGGTGGGCTTGATGTTTCTATAGTTTGCTTAAGTTTGTTTGAACGGATTCAGTGCTAGTCTTAGACCAGACATTCATGCGTATCTTATTCAGAATAATCTCTTAGGGTCCAGGGAGTTGCTAAGGTGCATGGGCGACAAATGAGGTAATATGTGTCATTTTTATTCAGCCGTTGGCTTGATCTCCATGTTTTCCCCTCCATCTTGGCACCAGGCTCTAATGCCAAGCCTGACTTTTGGGGCCAATCCTGGCTTTCATGGTCTGGTAGATGTACTGTATGCTACTGGGCCAACAGGTGATTAATGCAAATAGGGCTTGCATTTACATGACTACAGCTTAGTAGTGTCACCGACTCACTATGTGATTTGACTAATGATATTGATTGTTTTTTTATCAAATTATGATAATTATTACATAAAAGTCTGCTTAAATATAGACTCATATGCAGTATTTCAAGAGGATTTGTGTGAGGAACAGATTGCAATTTGAGGTTAGTTTTCCACTAATAATTTTCAATGTTGACTGCTGTGATTGAATCATTGATTAAAGATTCAAACAACGATTCGTCCACGTTCTACTTCTCTCGTGAAATCTTTCAGTTTTTCAATTTCAATTTTTCTCTCGTATTTTGTTCAATTAAGGAGGTCAAGCACAACTTTTTTTTTTACTGTGGACACACCTGAGCATTTTGCTGTTTATACAGTTGAGTTTACAGAGAGCGGTATAAAAATACACAGACACACATGCCCCTAACAAGTCCGAGCTTGCTGGGTTTTTTTTTTTTTTTCAGTGGTTGCCTTGCTGTGAAATCGCACAGTCTCTCTCTCTCTCTCTCTCTCTCTCTCTCTCTCTCTCTCTTTTGTGACAGTGCCAAGAAGAGACCTCAGGTTCGAACACATCCCCCAGAACTACTTGTGGACTTCACTGTAGAAGTCATGCACGTTCCTCGTAACAGACCCAGGTCATACTGAACCAATCTAAAGGAAGCAGCTGAACAGAATGATCTGAATCAGTTACAGCCTATTAGAGACAATGGACCAAAATAATCACTTAAATCAAAACCTCATACAGTAAATGATGTTATTAATCAATAGTTTGTAGATCAGAATGCAGGATGAATGGATGCTATTGTTTCTGCCCAGAAACAGATTTCACGCATTTGGAAGAAAGACTGCGCTGTTGACCAGGTTTTATGAACTGTTGTCTAACCATTGTTGGAGGCCGCATTTTATATGAGAGGAAACTTCCTGTCTGGGTGTCTGTTACCAGGTGTTTCGTGATGAAACACGTTTTATTTACCTGCTTTTAAAACAGCAATTTCCTGAAGCATCTGACCCAAGTTCCTCATTGTGAATGATTTTTTTGGTTTTGTTGTCATTCCATGCATTTCCTGCAATGTGGTATTTTTGTTCTGTTTTGACCAACCACAACCTTCAAAAATAAATGTGGGATATTTACAATGATGCCATAAAAGAACCCTTTTTGGTTCCCCAATGAACCTTTCAGAGAACAGTTCTTAAAAGAACCATTTGTGAAAAAACTAGAGCTGTCAAACGATTAATCGCATCCAAATAAAAGTTTGCTTTGCATATATATGTGGGTGCACTATGTATAATTATTTTGTATATATATAAATACACACACATGCATGTATATTTAAGAAAAAAATATTATTTATGTATAAAATATTTATTTATAATATAAATTATATATAAATCTATATACATGAAAATATTTCTTAAATATATACAAGCATGTGTGTGTATTTATATATAAAATAATTATACACAGTGCACCCACATATATTATGCAAAACGCAAACTTTTATTTTGGATGAAGAATAATCGAAAAAAACCTTTTATAAAGATTATGTATAGCTTCCCACTATAAGGAACCTTATGTGGAATGGAAAGATTCCACCAATGTTAAAGGTTCTTCAAGGAACCATAGATGCCAATGCCAAACATTTCAAGGGCCTCATCATTTTTACATATAAACATAATGTCTTAATAACAATAGTGGTGAGCACATGTATCTCATGTATCTTTCTGTCATTCGTCCCTCTCAGGGTGATATCCAACAACTGCTGATTGTGTCCGACCCTAAAGCAGCTTACGACTACTGTGAACACTACAGCCCAGACTGTGACGTCCCACACAAGGACACACTGCAAGCACAAGATCCCGGGGAGGAGGTTAGTAGTATACACTCATAAGCCTTCCAGAAGGCCAAACGTTTCTGGAAGTCTGACACGTCCTTGATACTTTTGACACTACCGGTCAAACGATTGAACACACAGACTTAGACTTTGTCGTTGTTTTCCACATGTTAGAATTAGAGGGAAGTCATCAAAATTATGAAATAACATTGAAGAACAGAAAGTGACCAACAAATGTAATTTAAAATCATACTTAGACACACTATTATTATTATTAAACAGATACAATTATTTTTTTGAGAAAGTATGGCAAACTACAAACTTTTTTTAAACGCATCATAGTGAGGAATGATCATTATGTAAGGATTTTTTTCTCTCCATCCATAAAGATAATAGATCAAATACATTTTAGATATTATTTTAAAAACCGTTCAAAAAATATTATTCATACCTAAATTGATCAGTAAAAACAGTAATATTCTGAAACATTGTTACAATTTAAAATATATGTTTTCTATTACAGTTTATTTTAAAATGTAATCTATTCATTTCATGGCAAAGCTGCACTCTAAACAATGCTGGGTTGTTTTAACCCAAAATTGGGTCAAATATGGATAAACCCGCATGTTGGGTTAAAAATGTCATTTCAAATTTTAACCCAACTTCAACTTTCACTTTCAACTAATTACATATTTAACCCAACATATGTGTTTGTCCATATTTGACCCAAATTTGTGTTGAAACAACCCAGCATTTTTTAAGAGTGTGGATTTTGAGTATGATCCTTAAAAAAATCATTTTACTATGCTGATTTGGTGCTTAAGAAACGTTTCTTAGTATTATCAATCCTGCTTAATTTTATTTATTTATTTGAATCCATTCTTGAGGATTCTGAGCATTTTTTTAAATTGGATTTTTGTAACATTGTCACTTTACTGTCACTTTTGATCAATTTGACTAGTCTTTGCTAAAAAAAGGTATTAAAGGAGTAGTTCACTTTAAAAAAAAAAAACTTTGGCTGATAATTTACTCACCACCATGTCATCAAAGATGTCCATGTCATTATTTCTTCAGTTGAAAAGAAATTAAGGTTTTTGATGAAAACATTCCAGGATTTTTCTCCATATAATGGACTTCAATGGGAACTCAAACGGTTTAAGGTCCAAAAGACAGTTTCAGTGCAAACTGCAAACTGTTCAAAGGGTTTTAAACAATTTCAGACGATGAATAAGGGTCTTATCAAGCGAAACGATCGCTCATTTAAAAAAAAAAGTTACAAAGTTTAAGTTTTATAAGCTTAAATGGCCGCCTTGCTCTGTTCTGTGATGCTCGTTCGTAACTCTCCTGTTTGAACTCGTTTATCAAAATGAACAAATCTTTTTTCGTGTCATTTGGTTCATTCAACGAACGAAATGAACGAGTTGACTCGGGAAAGATTTGTTCATTTTGATGAACGAGCTCGAACAGGAGAGTCACGAACGTGCATCAGCAGAACAGAGCAAGGCGACCATTTGAGCTTATAAAACTTAAACTTTGTTCGTTTCGCTTGATAAGACCCGCATTCATCGTCTGAAAATCATTTAAAGCCCTTTGAACAGTTTGCACTGAAACTGTCTTTTGGACCTTGAATGATTTGGTTCCCATTGAAGTCCATTATATGGAGAAAAATCCTGGAATGTTTTCATCAAAAACCTTAATTTCTTTTCAACTGAAGAAAGAATGACATGGACATCTTGGATGACATGGGAGTGAGTAAATTATCAGCACAATTTTTTTTAAAAGTGAACTACTCCTTTAAACAATACATTACCGACAAAATTTTGGAACAGTAGTGTATATATTATAAAAGGTCAAAGGTCAGCCTCACCTTGACACGTCTGATCTCTGTGATGACTCCTGTAAGCACAGACACCAAATATCATTTTAACACATTATTATCCTGCCGAAACAGGGAGAGGGTCGTTTCCTCTATGTGCGAAATCAATAACCCTGAGATGCTCTGCTCATAAATCATACTGGGCCAGGCTGAATGGGGTCCAATCAATGCTGAGTGATCACCAGCCGTGAAACAGGGCCTGATCATCAGCGGCGCAGTGTTTTATGAGCTCTTATGCTGTATGAAGAATTAACATATACTTATGTTTGATGGATGAAGCCCTGGAGAGCCCGACTCAGTGGTTTTATTGGGCTTTCTGCTCCTCTTACAGACGTTATTTGTGTCGAAGAAGCAGAAACAGAGAAACTGCTACACAAACATAAGCAAAAGATTTATTAAACCATCCATTCATTAATTACAAATGTGTCATAATTGATGAATGCATATATAAATTAGCCAAATCTAACACTTTTTTATTAACATTAAAATTAATGTTCTAAACTTAACACTATAAATATTTTACATTTTGTAGCACATACAGGACGTTTTATAGCTAATAGGACTTTGAAATGTGTCTGAGCCTTTAATCTGCCTTTGCTTTAGAAGGCAGATGGGATTTTACACTCATATAAAGATGAGAAAGAATAAAAAAGGGGGTTCACGGAAGAAAACAACCAGCATATGGCTGTTCTCTCTGCTTTAGACATGCAGGGCCTTTTTATAGGCTTTTAAACACCCACCTGTAAATCAGAGTAAGTGCATCACATGTTATACATTAAAGTAATTAATGCAGTATGTTCATAATATACCTCGACACCATCATCAATCAGTGACACAAACTCAGTAGTTTTGCCTTCTGAGATTGTTTTGATCATGACTTATTTTCATTGGACACATTAGCAAACATGAAAATATGCTGTAACATGATAAATTCATTTGTACTAAAACCAGCTATACAGTATACCTAACCATCAAGTATGTAATGCACCCAAGGGTAGATTACATTCATGAATTTTGGATGCTTTGCTAACCTCTCTCTCATCCTCTCCCTGTGTGCAGTACCCAACTGCTGTTGGATACGGAGATTTATATGATTATTATGAGGGAGCGAACCCCACAGCGACAGATGAATATTCTGAGCCGCAGGTAAATAATGCAGGAAATGTGTGATGTGTTTATGTCAATCATGAGGTGGCCACACCCCCTTTCCTTGTCCAATGTACAGTACATTACATGGGCAAAAGCATGTGGTGTGGGCTGACCGGTGTGTAGGTCAGGCAAGTTCTTGGTGGGGCACTTTGGTACACCCTGTATGACTGGAAATGTTTGTGAAAGGAGATTATATGGCAGTATGCTAGAGTTTAAGCACCTGTTGGTTAGCTTAAATAGCCAGACCCATAAATTACTGTAGCAGTTCACATACGTTTGCCCTTGTGTGTCTGTCCATGTTTTAGTGGAACCTGTAAACTCAATGTTTAGCGTTTCATTAAAAAAAAAAATAAAATAAAAAAATAAAGTGCCGTGTGAATTTAAAATAAAAAACTTTTAAGATAACCGTTTTTTGAAGCAAACCTGAAATCTGCTTAGTTACAGTATCAAAACAATATTTCTGACTACTCAAACCTGATGAATATATAGTTGTCTGATATATCCCTGATTTACATACAGTTCAAAAGTTTGTAGTCGGTAAGATGCTTTAATGTTTTTGAAAGAAGTCTCTTATGTTCACCAAGGCTGCCTTTATTTGATAATACAGTAAATTAAATAAGCTTACTGTAAATATTACAGTAAGTAATATTGTGTAATATTGGTATAATTTAAAATAACTTCTTTCTATTTTAATGTATCTTAAATTGTAATTTATGTGATGGAAAATCTGGAAAGAAGAATTCAGTGTCACATGATCCATCAGAAATCAAGAAACATTTCTTATTATTATCAATGTCGAAAACAGTTATTTTCAACAAATTTATAAGCAATATTTTTGTGGAAATCATGATTGATTTTCCTCACACTATAAAAATAACATTTTTTCTTTTGTCAAATCAACTTAAATAATTTATTTAGTTCAGATAACTTATTATTTTGAGTTTCTGATGATTAAATCAATCTCCTTCATTGTATTAACTCACTTTTTCCAGTTCAATCAACTTCAATTTTTAAGACAACCACGTTACTTATTTTTTTCAAGTTAAACCAACTATATATTTTTTTCTGTGATACACAGAAAGAATAGTTTTTGTAACAATATTTTTTTTTAATTTAAATTTTATTTATTTTTATTTTTTAAATTGCATTTTTAAACATTTTTGACAGGCTACATTTTTATTTTTCAGGATTCTTTGATGAATTTAAAGTTCAAAAGAACATCATTATTTGAAATAGATGTTTTAAAGCATGTAAAAGACACTTTTGGTCAATTTAATACACCCTTGCTGAATAAAAGTATTATTTTCTTTCAAAAACAATAATATTCTTACTGACCCCGAACTTTTGAATGGTAGTGTATACCAAGATATATCTTAAAGCTATCCAAGTAAGCCACATTTGAAGAATAATAACTAGATCTTATGTATCTTCTAACATGGATGCCTTGATGTGTTGTGTCTTCTTCCCTTCACCATAACCTCTTTCCAGAGAGTGAAACGTAGTGTCTCCATGAAAACGAAGAGGACGAGAAAGTCCCCTAAGTCTTTTTCCAAACCCTATAAGTACCAGGAGCAAAAACAGGCTAAAACGTTAGCCCCTAAGAAGAAGAGATATGGATACCTGCCACCGCCACCAAGAAAAGCCATTCTAGGGGTAACCGTACAAGCGTAGTTCGTGTCAGAACCCATCAAGATCTCTCTTTCAGTGAGGGAAATCTCTGATGATAGTCTGAGCGTGCCGTCCGACACTTTTCCTTAGGTGCTGGATCCAGCCTGTAACGCTTGTGGAACTGCTTGAACTGTGTTAATTCCTCCTTTCTTATCTTCTTCCTCTTTTTTCTCACCTTTAAACTGCTATAGCTTAACAATGTAGATGGGGAGTACTATACAGACAGTGAACTTGACTACGGAACAGTAGATGCTTCCAAAACTCGGTCTCCTGTCGCAACCACCGGACCAAACCAGGTAATCATTCGATTATATACTTTGACAGTAGGGGTGAGGGTCTCTAAAATGTGGGACTGAAAGAGGAAAATTCCAGACGCACATAAGGAAGTATTTGATTGATGTGACAAAGACAAAACAATTCATGGCAATTGTTTTGTGTTTTTTTGTCACTCCAAGGGAACTGTTTTATCCAACAACATAAAAGCTGATATTCACTATAAAACCGCCAAGTTCTAAATTTAGCCGATCCACTTCCTGTCATGTCTGAGACTTTGGACATGTCTAGAATATCAAGTATGTTTCTCAGTGGATTAACTTTTAGTTGGTTTTCAGCTTTCTGTTGTGGATGTCAATGATGTTTAAGGCTGGATTCAAGAAAAACAATGTAATGAATGATCAACCATCCTATCTAAATCTATTTTTGTCTTAGAATTGATTGCTAAAATATTGATTTTCTAGCCCTGAATATCATTGAGAAGATGGCACATCCCATTCAAAACAGTTCCCTCAGTAAGTGACCCAAAGAGGGCTGATGTTGAAGCGTCCACATGCTAATATGTGATGTACCTCTGATGAAGTATAACATCATAGCATTAGTCCCTGTTGTAGTGGTTGAATAGTTTGGCACTAGTTAGCAGAACTATATTTAACAGAATTGAGCTCTTTCACAGCCATTTAGATGCATGTGTATACAGAAGTTTGCATATCTTATACTAAGCGTGAGTGTGTTTTTCTCAAATAAAAAGCAGTGAGAAATTGTCACATTTGCTAAGTAAATTTGCTGGTTTCTTGGCTTTTGTAATGCAGATTTTACACTTTTATTTGATATGATAAATTCATTTAAATATGATCTTTTCCTGCATTTGATCACAGAATTAACATTCATAAACACTGCAGTGTGATTTATTTCTGTCTTGTTTTTTCACCTATTAAACATAACCATTTTACCATTATGTTTATTGTGGACAAAAGACAGGAATATCACAGACTTCAGTTAGTAAATATAATAATGTTTATATATATATATATATATATATATATATATATATATATATATATATATATATATATATATATATATATATATATTAGGGCTGTCAAACGATTATATCGTGATTAATCGCATCCAAAACAAAAGTTTTTGTTTACGTAATATATGTGGGTGCACTGGGTATAATTATTTTGTATATATAAATACACACACATGTGTGTATTAAATATACATGCATGCATGCATATTTAAGAAAAAAAATATTTATATAAAATATTTATTTATATATAATATAAATTATATATAAATCTATATACAGTATATACATGAAAATATTTCTTAAAAATGTACAAGCATGAGTGTGTATTTATATATAAAATAATTATACACAGTGAACCTACATACATTATGTAAACACAAACTTTTATTTTGGATGCGATTAATCGTGATTAATTGTTTGACAGCCCTAATATATATATAAAAACATTTTTATATTTTCTAATTGAATCACACATACAAGTCTATGAGGAAAAAAATATATAATTAACACTTCATCTGTCTCTCGGCTAATAACACACAAAAATGCTCCCAAAATGTAAACATGCACGTTACTGACTATCCCTGTCCATTACTGTAACCTATATGCAATTTGTAATTTACACATCGACAATTATTTTATGCCATAAATTCTCATCAATTAATCGAAATCATTTTATGCAATCCAAATCATCCCATATTCCGTTGAACAGGACAAAGATTTATCCCCAGCTAACGGGGAATATTCTCCAAATTTTATACGTTTAGCAAACGTTCTTCCAGTAATGTTAATAGAATGTTTATTTAAAGTTATTTGGTCATTAATAATGTTCTCAAAACACTAACACAAAAACCTTTTTTATTCGTCCGTTCATGGAACTTCTTTTAGCTGGACGTTCGTCTAACATTTTTTAAATGTAACTACTTAAAAAGTAGAACATTCAAAAGTAACAACAATAATGGAATGTTCCATTTACATTTGCATAACCAAGAACAAATATTTGAAAAACATTTTGAAAGTTCCGAGAACATTCAGAAATAAAGTTTGTATAACTTAAATTTAGCAAAACGTTCTTAAAACATATTTCCTTTAGCTGGGACCTTGTTGCTGCCAAAAATGTATGTGATCTTCTTAGTAAATATCTCTCATGCAATTCATTTTGCTTTTGCTTTGCATACAGTAGTAGATTAGATACAGTAGTATTTGCTTTAACTGCTTAAACTAACATCCATCTTCCCTCGAACTCCCTTCCTCGCTCGGCCGCATCGCTGTATAATAAGGCTGTGGAAGAGGAAGTTTCGGTGACTATGTCACTGAGACGTCCCAGGATGCGACCGCTGTCCCGGAGGCCGTGCTGCCCAGCGGCACCGCCGAACCCGTCGCAAGTGGACGAGTATGACTTTAAGGAGTATGATCTTAAGGAATATGATGTGACTGGGCTTGACAAAAATCAGTATGAGTACGGGCCGTATGATGAGTTTGGCAATGCGGCTCCGAACCCTACGTCCAATTATGAGGACAGTTTTGGGCAAGGGGTCGCCGCAGAACCGACATCGATGAAACAGAAGTGACGTCGGACGTAAGTATTCCCCTCCCCCAAAATGAGGGTGTCGTCCTGCAATCGGGAGTGTTGGATGTGGGAATCGAGCATGCATTGTTGGCTTTGTATTGCACCATTTTGCATGGGGTCCGTTTTTTCTGGATTTTTCCTGTCCAGTGCATTTGTTATACTAATTTCTATCCACTGGATGTGATTAGCATGTTTTGAAGCACTTCTTTCCTCTGGTCTGTATTAGTTTCGTTATATAGATCACATTGATTCACAGATCACTTACATTCACACTCTCATACCTGAGAGCCATGGAGCTGCTGTAGATTAAACTCCCTGACTGTCAGCACCTCATCTCCCATATTGCCCCAGGACACAACAATTACCCCATACCACAGACCCAGCTGTCTGCTCAGACACACCCTTCTCCTAAAGAAGCTCATACTTCCCCTCCGCCAAACACTCCATTACCTGTATCTTACAGGCCACATGAGCAAAGGTTTCATGGCAGATCCTGGCTGCCCTTAACATTGGATACACACTTCCCTCTGGTTAAATGGATAGTTCACTTTGAAATACATTTTTGATATGTTTTAGCTTACCTCAAGGGCATCCAAGATGTAGCTGTCTTTGTTTCCGCAGTAGTTTCAATTTTGATATTTTTAGGTCAAACCGTTTGTGTCTATCAGTCATATAATGGAGGTCTATGGTCACCACCTCAAAGAGCATGCACAGAGAAGTCCAAATTAAACATGATTTAATAACTCGTAAATGTAAGTACACATTGATGGCCTAAGACACAAAACGAGCGGTTTGTGTGACAAAACGAACAGTATTTAGATCGTTTTTACCTCTTGTAACCACAGCCATGTTCAAGTGATCTGAGGGCACGGGCGCTTTGTGGCTGTGGAGGTAAAAACGATATAAACACTGTTCGTTATCTCACACAAACCGTTTGTTTTGTGTCTTAGGCCATCAATGTGTACTTACATTTACGAGTTATTAAATCATGTTTAATTTGGACTTCTCTGTGCATGCTCTTTGAGGTGGTGACCATAGACCTGCATTATATGACTTAGACAAAAACGGTTTGACCTAAAAATATCAAAATTGAAACTACTGCGGAAACAAAGACACTTACATCTTGGGGTACATAAAACATATTAAAAATGTATTTCTAAGTGAACTATTTCTTTAATGTCAGAGAGAATATTGTTAAATTTGAATATTGCATATTTTCTTTGGTACTGTATGTCTACCTCATACACTCATGCACTAGTACTAACCCTAATAGTATACTGTTGCATCTATCTATCTATCTATCTATCTATCTATCTATCTATCTATCTATCTATCTATCTATCTATCTATCTATCTATCTATCTATCTATCTATCTATCTATCTATCTATCTATCATCACTATCTATATCTATCTATCTATCTATCTATCTATCTATCTATCTATCTATCTATCTACATCTATCTTATCTAACCTGTCTTCTATGTTTGCAGTTGGGAAGAGGTGCTGATCTGGGACAGAAAGGAGAGAAGGGAGAGCCTGCAGTGATTGAACCAGTGAGTGAGAGGGCAATTCTGGAATTACGCTTTGGCATATTTTTCGAAATAAATACAAATAAATGTATACAGTATTGCTGTAGCTGCTGCTGTTTATGGTTGTGATGTTCCTCCATGTTCAAAAATGGTAGTGATTGGGCGAACTCTGCACAAAAATTGTGCTGGGCAAACTCCATATATTGATATGATTCCAAGCATGATTGGCAAGATTGGGATACCTATTACAATGGCAAGCCATTTGCCAATTTAGCAGACATTACAAGCATTGCTTGTCAGATACTTATGGAATAGACATGCATGTCATTTTGATAACTGAATGGATCATTTTGCATGTGATGACTCAAACGATGAAAAAAAAGCTGTGAAGAATCAACTCAGCAGTTTTGAACAACAAGCCATGTGCATTTAGTTATTTTCTAATTGTAGACAATTGTACTTACTCTTTTGCTCACATCTTCCAAAACACATGCCGTTTACTTCAATCAATAAGAAATTCAAATCTGATGTTTAACAAAAAACAAAATGTTCATAAATCTGAACTTACTGTTTTGAGAGACAAAAATCTAATTCGAGAAATTAGTCAAAGTGAATGAATTTTCATTCATTAATTTTATGTTGCAATCAGTTTTTTTTTTTTTTTTTTGTAATTCTGATGTTGTTGTCTGATTTATAGGGCATGCTGATTGAGGGACCTCCTGGACCACCTGGGCCTGCTGTGAGTTACTTGCATTTTTTTCAACCAATTCAACCAAAGTCTTCTAGCGAGTTTTATGATCAACAATTGGCCTAAAATCTTTAGTAATTGGGTTATCATTGTGATCAGATCTGTCTGTGTTTATTTCTTTTTTTATTTTTGTGTTTAGGGTCTTCCGGGCCCTCCAGGCTTACACGGCCCCCCTGGTTCGGCTGGAGATCCTGGTGACAGGGTAAGAATTTGTTCCAGTCTCCGAATCCAGGCTTTGTTTATAATCATCGATATTTTTAGGATTTTAACAAGAGTTAAGGTTGAGGTCTCTAACTTTTAGAGACCTCAGATTTTAGATTTTATCAGATTTTAGCTTTTGTTTTACAGAAATTGAATTAGTCTTTCACAAGAATTGAGTCAGAATTGATGTCAAATGAAATTTGTGATGATCAGAGAGAAAAGCTTAAGCCTGAAATGGTTTTAGACTGGAGACTAAGTATGAAAGGCTTAGAAAGTCTTTCTCTAGTAAACTGCAAAGACCCCTTGTGAAAGTAAACAGTAAATAACGCTAATTTATTCTGAACAGGGGTCATGGCAGATTCCTGACCCTAAGGGCACATTTACACCCTCTCTGACATTAGGTTTCAGATGTGAAACTCTGACACCCAAACTAGAGCTAGATAGTAATAGTGAATACAGTGAGTACATCAGAGTGAGTCTCTCAGTGGGTAAATCTGTATCGTTTGCTCACAATCTTCTATCTTAAACTGTTTGAGGATAATTATCATTAGAAATGTCCAAACAACTCCAAAGTCTGGCAGTCAGATGTTAGGTTTGTGTTTTGGGTATTGCAGATCTACGTAAAAACACACTCTATTGAACAGCACACACACACACAAGAATGCTAATGATGAGACTCACTTGCATCAGTAGGGCCCTATAATTTCTGCGATCACGGAATAAAAAGCACACTCTTTTTACAACTAAAATAACAGTAAAGGGTAAAAAAATGAATTCCCTAAAATTAAAACGGAAAAAATGGAATTTGCAAAAATTAAAATGGAAAAAACGGAATTTGGGAAAAAATAAAACGGAATTTGGGAAAAAATAAAACAAATTTTATAGGGCCCTACATCAGAGTATATTTCAGTAGTAGTCAGATACAGTTCAGTAGTTTACAAATAGCCTAAATGAACAGCGCAGTCTCATCCCAATTCGTCATATAACTGACGTTTTGGACGTCTTTTGACCATTCGTCAATATATAACTACTTAGGGCCCCCTTAAACGTCGGTAGATGACGGTCATGGGATCCTAACTCTACCCCATACCTAAACCTAACCCTAAACCCAACTCGTCACCTAACTGATGTTAAAGGTAAAGCGTCAGTTGTATGACGACCCGGGATCGTCATCTACCGACGTTTAAGGGGGCCCTAAATAGTCGTATATTGACGAATGGTCAAAAGACGTCCCAAAATGTCAGTTATATGACGAATTGGGATGAGACTGTGTTGAAATGAAGGAAAGAACATTAAAATAGAGGATTTCTAAACAACTACATACAAATCATCAATAAAATGTGGGTCTTGAGTACTTCCTGTTAAGATTTTGTCCATCATGCAAAAACAAGAATGTGTTTTTGCTGTTTTGCATACTTTGTTTTATGTTTTTAGTCTTAAGTTTTAGTCCTAACCCTGTCCCTACCCATAACTTATCCCTAAAATCACTGATGTAGAAGCATTTAACCCAGGTTATAAGCCTAAATTGGCATAAACTGTAAACTCGTCCCTTAAATCTGATTGGTTGATTGGAATGTTGTTCCAGGATGAACAAAGATGTTGATAGAAACATATTGTACTTGGTGAAATCACTTTTAGCGACACTGGTCAGTGGAATGGAAAAAGTGCAAAGGTCTCAGATACTCTGTTCTTTAAACGTATAACTTCTTTTAACTCTGAGTATCGTGTTTTTATAATGCTGTGTCATGCGCGAGATTCTGCAAAATACTGCTAAGCTGCAACGGTTAAAGACGTTCTAGTGCGATTTACATTGAAAAACAATAGAAAATTAAAGTCCAGTGGACTGGAAAATACTTTTAATATCATTTCTAAGTGTTATTAAGCATCTGCCCAAGCTGAAACCTGTTGGAAAGTAACAACCTTTCTTAGTTGGATGTAATTGGACGTGGAGGAGACGACATGGAACCATCTGGACAGGGGAATATGAAGTGTCGTTTAGGCAAAAGTAATGGTTACACAGTGTGCCTCTCCCTGTGCTCATGAGCTTAGAAATGAAACCAATCAGTATCTCTGAAAATGGGCAACTTGACTTAAGGGTAATGGAAGTGAGAGGTCTCTCTCTCTCTATTGCTCTTCGATCTTTCTCCCTTTCTCATTCCTCTCTGGCATTCTCTTACCTGGGTGTTGTCAAGTCAAGAAGTGTCAAGTTACTGATATATCCCTCTCTCTCTCTCTCTCTCTCTCTCTCTCTCTCTCTCTCTCTCTCTCTCTCTCTCTCTCTCTCTCTCTCCTTCCTGTTTCCTCAGGGTCCTCCTGGCCGTGCTGGTCTTCCTGGAGCGGATGGCATGCCAGGACCCCCTGGTACTATGCTGATGTTGCCAGTAAGATCACTAAATCCACCCAAAAAAAAAAAACGTTGCAAATTTGTCCACTTTTTGCTGCACAAGTTTCATGCATGCATGCAATAATACATACATTAAAATAATAATAGCATACTTATTTTAGAATATATGATTTTGTAGTAGTTTTTAAAAGGAATTAAACACCTCTAAATCTTAATTAAATATTAATGTAGCTGCTTTTTCATATATAAGTTGAAAATAATTGAAATGGATAATGCTTGTTATATTTGAATGACTTGCATTATAGTATAGTACGAAGAGTTGTAGGCTACGTAATCGATACATAAATGCAAATGACTGCATTAGAACATGTTGTTTTCAAAATGTATTGAAAATCATCTTAATCCTAATTAAATATTTCATAATGTTGCTTCTCGTGTTTAATTGACTTAATATTTATAGTATAGTATACAATTGAATTAAGTTTTATGTCTAAATCCCATCTAAATCCTTATTATTTTCATATTTGATTAAGTTGGTTTGCACAGTATAATATAATATAATATAATATAATATTAGTATGAAATGTTATAATGATAAATGCAATTGCAATATATGAAAATAATGACTGCATACTTTAGAAAATGTTTTTGTAATTTTGTTAGTAGTAGATTTTAAAATATTTAAAACCATCTACATCCTAATTAAATATTAATAATTTAGCCTCTCATATTTGATTAACTTAGAATTTACAATTTACTAGAGTATAAAATCATATATGACATATGTTGAAAAATATTGAAAATACTTTTTTCAACATATGTCCATGTATTGTATTAAGTATTAATTACATTGTACATAAGTATTAACTACATTGCCTATAATTAATATAAGTATTAATTAGTTGCTTTTTAGTGTTTGATTGACTTAGTATCTTGATAGTATATGATGGTGTGAAATATTTTTTCTAAATGAAAATGATCATTAAATACTCTGCTGGTGTTTGACAGTTCCGCTTTGGCGGAGATGGGGAAAAGGGTCCAGTGGTGTCGGCTCAGGAGGCCCAGGCTCAGGCCATTCTGTCCCAGGCCAGGGTGAGTACGAGACCAGGGCCGAGGCGAGCAGAATTAAAGGGCCAAATGGCTCCCAGAGCTTCAGCCAGCTGTTTGCTAAGGGGGGAGGTGGGGATCTCTACTGTTTGTTGGGAAGAGGTGGGAGCGGGAGTCAAAGGGTGGAGAGAGGGATTTGCTCCGGCCTTGTTTGCGCTAAAACAAGAGCTGAAACGGAGCAGCACAGGTGCTTCTGACTCATGCCGAGCACACTGAGTTAAAAATACTAGCAAGGTTCATGACCCGCAGGAGGCCGACCTCACAGGTGTTGCAGATTAGTGTGAGCGCTCAGATCTGTCCTTTACAAACGACACACGGCTCCACCTCCTCTTGGGTAAAATTTTGATTTTTTGGTTTGTGTCCGCAGCTCGCCATGAGAGGTACAGCAGGTCCAATGGGTCTCACTGGAAGATCTGGCCCAGTGGTGAGTTTCAATGACCTCATGACCTCTGCAAAAGTCTCACCCAATCAGTCTATAAACGACCATCTGACTCACTGAAAATATAAGCAATGCAATTTCATGTAATGATTCAAAGTTCATCACCACTAATTACATACAGGACACCATCACTGTCCCATCCATTACACAGTCCTGCATCTTCCACTAAATAATATCAGTATGCTGTATTAAAAAATATCAATAAATGCACAAATTAGACGATTTTTGTCTTCAGCTTTAATGCACTTATTATAACATGTATTATACGATTTTTAAAAAAGGAAGTCAAATGTCAATATATTAAGTGCAAAAAGAAGAAATCAAAATGTATCTTTTATCTCACAATACTGAAAAAAGTGGAACAATATGTTCAAATACTTAATTGCAAAGAACTTCACATAAACATAAGGTGATAAATAAGCTTTTTTCATTAAATATGTCATTTTATGTCGCTGTTTGCATTTTCTTCAGTCACTGGCCACAATTCTAACCTTGAAATCAGGATTAGGTATAAAATAATGTCAAATACAGTATGTGAAAATGGGCTGAGAATTGAACAAATAGTTCCATCCTGACTTGGAGAAAATAGGAATCATGTTTTTCAGATGTATAATGAAAGACTTCTTCATCGTACAAATGGTTGTCAAAAGCGAAAATGCAATGAAATTCATTTTTTCAGAAAGTGTGATGTGCTAGAGCGATACAAATGTTGGATTTCATTCAGCAAATATGAAATATTTTTTACAACTCAGTATCTATCTGACCAAGAGGGACAATGTTTGGGCTCCAAATTTTTAGCACAATATCACAACATATTTTTCTTTTACTGCTTATTCAATGAGTAGAGAGGCCAGGTAACCAGATTAATGTACTGTCTGACCTTTTGAAACACAGAAAAGGTTCTATATAGAACCTTAAAAGGTTCTAAAGCGCTACGTATTTGGAACCCCTAAAATGCAATGAATGCAATGAAATGATGAATGTAATAAATCAATATCACACTGAAGAATGCCATTTCAGTTTTTATCCTCCAAAAATCAGCATGATTAAAATGGGATATTAAGCAACTACAACAGTTTAAAAAACAATAATTTAATCACAACTGCAAAATGTTGCAGAATAATGTAATATATAAATGAATAATAGCCTATAAAGAACCTTTGTGCCAAAAAAGGTTCTTTCTTGTCATTATCATCATTTTTTTTTGCATAAAAAGTCCTTTGTAGTTGAGTAAAGAACCCTATGCTACATATATAGAACCCTTTTTTCTAAGAGTGTGGGCCAGAGAACTCAAGCCTAACCACAGGCGAGAAATGATCTAGCTCAGACAGAACAAAACGAATCACAAAACCACTCTAATCACCATGAAAACCACATACTTATCATGCATAATTGACTGTGACTTTGAAAATCAAAAGAACTGTTTAATGGCTAGTTGCTCAGATGTGTCAATTGAAAAGCAGACAAATGAAAATCTTTGAGCTTCCAAATGATTCTCAATGGTAGGTTATAATTTTAAGAATAAACTCTTAAATTATCTTTTTAAAT
The DNA here is from genome assembly GCA_030378365.1 of Hybognathus amarus. Taxonomy (NCBI): domain Eukaryota; kingdom Metazoa; phylum Chordata; class Actinopteri; order Cypriniformes; family Leuciscidae; genus Hybognathus; species Hybognathus amarus. The sequence continues at coordinate 378,521 of JAQIUQ010002104.1, forward strand.
TAGCTTTAAAAAACTAGGACTGTCTGTCTGGGATAGCAGCGATTTTAAAATCATTAGTTTCTCCGATGCTTGTGGGAAAAAAAACAGCAGAACTACTATTTTAACTTCTGTACTTTTATTCTTGGCTCATTTTTATGCTCTAGAAAGGAGTGCAGAATGATGTGGAATTGTTTATAGTGTGAAAGACTGCCACCTGCTGTTTGGTTGTGTATAGTGCAGGCATTTCAATCTTTCTGTACCTGTGTTAAACATGTGCTGGTTTGGTCTAATGCATCTCTCTAATGTCAAACACATTCAGGGTCTTCCAGGTCCTCCTGGACTGAAGGGAGAGAGTGGAGACCCTGGTCCTCAGGTAAAACACAGCGTTTCTCATCATCCTACAGTCTATAACTACAGAAATACTTCCCTAAATAATCATCTATCTTTCTACTACAGGGTCCAAGGGGTATCCAAGGCCCACCAGGGCAAATGGGAAAAGCTGGCAAGAGAGTGAGAGATTTCCCACACACATATAGGCTACATTTCTTAAATAAGCAATGTTTTGGTCAGTGGAAACATTATGGTTCCCTGTATTATATCATCTCTGATCTCTGTGACAGGGGCGTGCTGGAGCCGACGGGCCCGTGGTAATGCCGGGAGAACCCGGATCTAAGGTACAAGAAATATTCTCACCCACATATATGCCATATGTTATTACAGACAGTATTGTGCTGTTATACAGTATATTATCAGTATATTGCTTGACTGGTCTTCTTCACAGGGTGACAGAGGTTTTGATGGGCTTCCAGGTCTGCCTGGTGAAAAGGGACACAGGGTGAGTGTGAACACACTCAGAACTATAGACAAATATAGTCAAATCAGAGTTAATTATCAGGGTTGTATAGAGTTCACAACATTGTCCAGCTTCTGCTAATTTGTGTATTATCTCTTTGGTGCAACTCCTTTAAGATTTTAGAAAGAAAGGGTGGTAACTTTGTATATTGTGTTAAAATAAAATCAGGAATTTTTTTTTTTTTTTACAAAATGCCACAAACAAGTTAGTTTCCTCAAATTGTATTATTTCTACTTAGGCTTTGATTTAGCTAAATTATAGGCATTAATTCATAAACTGAATTGATTTAATTGCCCAATTTGTTTAACTCCCATTGTTGGTATTTTCCCATCCATCCCTACTATAATTTTTCTAATTTGCTTCTAAACAGGCATATAATACAGCTATCAAAAATATTTTGCGGATTATAACCATAATGCAATTGATTATTGATAATTTATATTAGCAATATATTATATTTGTTTGCAATAAATGGCATGTTTTTTAGGGCTGTCAAACGATTAATCACGATTAATCGCATCCAAAATAAAAGTTTGTGTTTACATAATATATGTGGGTGCACTGTGTATAATTATTTTACATATATAAATACACACACACATGCTTGTTTATATTTAAGAAATATTTTCATGTATATACTGTATATAGATTTATATATAATTTATATTATATATAAATATAAAAATGTATATATAAATAATATTTTTCTTAAATATACATGCATGTGTGTATTTATATATATATATACAAAATAATTATACACAGTGCACCCACATATATATTATGTAAACACAAACTTTTATTTTGGATGCGATTAATCACGATTAATCGTTTGACAGCCCTAGTTTTTTTATAACAATAATTAAAGGTACATAAAAGCAACACAATTCAATAATCCATCATTATTTAGGTGCATAAAAACTGATGTAATAAGCACCAACAAACAAAAATGTGTTAAAATGCTTATTTTCACCTTTATAATAAATATATGGTACTGAGACAGACTCCTACATAGGAAACGGTACAGTAGGGGATTTCCATCCCGTTCCCATCTCAACAAAGGTAATCATTATAGGATCCAGAAGTGGCTCCCTAGGTCACTTGCAAGCAAAGGTGAAAAGATTATATATGAAGTTAGATGTAATAAAGTTTGATGTCTCTTTATGACAGGGTGAGAATGGTCCTCCTGGTCCCCAAGGATCTACCGGAGAAGACGGACCAAGAGTAAGTGCTTTTCTGAATCACCTGAAGAACAAAAACGACCATTTTCATTTCATTTTCATCCATATTTACTTCTTCCTCCTTTTCAGGGAGAAGATGGAGAGATTGTGACCAAGAGGACTTGCTGGTGAGAGCGTAAGTGCAGCCTATTATGAGTCCTATTAAAAATCAGATGAGAATATATTTGCCCTTTTAAATCAGGACCTTTTTATCTCTATTTATCTTGAGGGCCGCGAGGTCTGCTTCGGCCCTCGAGGCCTTCCGGGACCTCCTGGACAGCCTGTAAGCGATTGAACTTTTAAATGTATGATCTTGTGGATCTCATGCCGATTGCTCGCTTCTAATGTTTCACTATTGATTTCTGCAGGGCATTGCTGGTGTTGATGGTCCACAGGGTCCCAAAGGAAACATGGTAAGAGACATGCTTTTTGTAAACGTGGCGTTAGCTGTAGCATGCTGAGTAAATCTCTGGGCGTTTTGAATGTGTTGTGGCCTTGTTGAAACAAACTAAAGCAGACTGTGAAGTTTAAATCGCATTACTTTCTGCCAGAGTAACAACATTGTGTAACAAAATAGCTCTACTTTTCAGCGTATCAAATCTAAAACATCTTCTGTTTTCAAACCAAATGATGATTTAACGAAAACAGCTAATTCAGGCTAAATGCTAAGTCATGACCCCTCAGATATATTCAAGAGCTTTTTGTTCAGAACTAAACTGATTTGGCATAAAAAAAGAAGCTAGTCTGATGGCAGTTAGTCTTGTACAGTAACTAAACACACTTAAAAACTTGAAATATGAGAGTAGTTTAATCATAATATAGCTAGCAGACCTAGCATGCAGCTAACAGGGAGTTATACGCAAACATTCTTCTGGTAACTTTAATAGAATGAGTTCAGTCAGAGTTATTTGATCTTTACAAATGTTCTTAAAACTTTAGCACAAAACTAGATGTAACATTCAGAGGACTTTCAGAAATAATATTTTCATAACTTAGCTAATGGGAATGTTCAGCAAAATGTTCCTAAAACATCATATTTGTTAGCTGGCCTGAAGCTTACATGGTATAATGGCATGCCACTAATAATAATAATGATAATATTTTTGTCAGCATTGTGTTAACCATATTAATGTTTTAGCATCATATTAGCATTAGCAAATAAAGCTCACATGTCAACATACATAAAAACATATAAATCATTGCTGGATATGATACATATTCAGTGCAGTTGATGCAAAGCATCTTTTTCTGTTTAACAGGGACCCCAGGAGAGCCGGGCCCTCCTGGACAGCAGGGGATCCCAGGAACACAGGCGAGTACAAACACACACTTCAGACACACAACCTCACAGGTTATTGATAACTGAGCAAGATCCAGTTTGGTTGACTTTGGATCATTGCCATTTTTTTTCCCCCAAGGTCCTGGAAATGTCACCGAAATTATTAAAACCTTAAAGGTCATGTAAAAGTCATGGGGATTAAATGTATTTTTTATTTTTATTTTTGGTCTACATTATATTTTAGGAGGTGCATTCCTCTAATATTTTAATATTTTAGTAAGAAAGTATGAAATTTTGTGTTAAATTAAAATAAAATAAAAACCAGTAAAGTAAAAAAGTAAAACAAAAATATATATTATATAGAAAATATATTTTACTATATATTAAAATACATTTATTACATTAAATCTTTATTTATACACTAAATTACATATATTAATTGGCACACAAACATGCTAGTTTCGTCATATTTCATCTCTCTAAATGTAAAAAATTTGGTGTTCGAACCAATTATAAAGAAATGCTAAGTAACACTGAACATTTTTAAGTGGAAAATGCACTTTAGCAATCTGTTTTACTTATAACTTTAAAATTAAAATGTTTGCAGTGTACCATGGCTTTGAATTTGTTCAATTATGGGCTGAGTTCTAAATTATTATTCAGCCTTTGAAACTTTTTTTGTGTAGTTATAATTTTTCAATCTACTTCCGACGGCTTTTCGTACTGAATCTCAGAGGGCGCGATGAAAATGATCTGAAATATTTCTGTAAGCCTCTCCTGGGCCCAGAGGAAGTGGGCAGCTGAAAGCGTTCTCATTCATAACGCCCCACCTGCAGCGGTCCAATCAGAGTCGGGAGATCAAATTTCCCTGGAGTGAACTCCTGGACAGCATACACACTCTTACATTCACAAATACACAGAATCAGACACAGACACTGTAAACACACACATAGTAAACACACTCTTCAAGCAAACACGAATGACCCTGCCAGCACACACACAGGGACAATACAATACATCATTATTGGGTGTAAGTCATCAGAAAAGACTCCTCTGTACCACACACCTATCCCTCTATCTCCCCCGCCCCGCTGTCATGGCAACAAAGCTTGACGTTTGCTGTCTGTTTTCTGTTGTACAGGGTCTTCCAGGTCCACAAGGCCCTATCGGACCGCCTGGAGAAAAAGTAAGTGTTCTGTAGTTTTCATGCATCTACTTCGCAAGAGAGAAGTATGGGACCAAAAAGAAAGATTATCCAACTTATCAATAAAGCTTTACATAATATTGTTGGTTCGTTATTACCTATCCCTTATATTTGTGTGCTCCTTTTGATAAATGATTAAATGCACATGTTAAATAAAGCTTCAGTGCAGGGTAGATCATGCATCATTGGAACATGCATTTAGTTGCATTCATTTTGGAGCATAGCTCCTTTTTCATAAGACCATTCCAGATCACGATTCAGTGCATGTTTTTTCCTGTAGGGCATCTGTGGTCTTCAGTCATCCTTCTTAATCCAATCTAAGGTCTTTTTCTCTGTCTCGTCATACAGGGTCCTCACGGAAGGTCTGGTTTGCCTGGATTGCCTGGCGCAGACAGACCTCCTGTAAGTATCAGTGATACTAATACTGATTCATGCCTACTAAACTACTGAGAGGTGATGATTGAAATACATTTCAACAGTCTAATGATGATTAAAGGATGATAGACTGTTGTTTAAACATTGAACAAAGGCCTCAACTGTATTCTTTATCTTTATGCACATTTTGCATACTAAAAATGCTCTACATTATTGATAGTATAGAAGCATCGTCAATGTTGGGGAAAGTTACTTTAAAAGTGATGTGCTTCAATATTGCATTATGGAAAGTAATGTTACGTTACTATTTTTCCCCTTTTGTTTTAAATTTAAAAGTAATGCATTACTTTACTAGTTACTTTTGAAAAAGTAATCTGATTACTTAACTGTGCGTTACTTGTAATGCGTTACCCCAACCTGTTGTATTTTTGGCAAATGTAAAGACCCTTTTACACCCAAAGTGAAATGAATAAGACTGTGGCTGAAGGAAATGCACGTTCATGTCTGAACTGTACAGTAAGAGGGCGCAGCTCAAACAAACCTTTCAGCTGTGCTGCCATTCAAGATTGCTGAAGAAGAAAGTTCAACACTTTCGTTTCATTTTGAGGAATACTGAATCTGTTTTTGTGCAAGTGAGATGAGTAAATGCTTAATTACATTTAGATTACAATAACCATCATGTTCAAACAGCGCACACAACACCTCTGAACCTACTTCCAATGTCCCTTAACATTGCGACTGGAAAGGTGTCAGTCAATAAATGGGAAAACAAAGGAGTCAGTAGTAACTCAGATATTTTGTTGTAAATGTAAAAGTAATGCATTACTTTACTAGTTACTTTTGATAAAGTAATCTGATTACTTAAAGGGATAGTTTACCCAAAAATGAAAATTCTGTCAGTATTTACTCACTCTCATGTTGTTCCAACCCTGTGAGACCTTCGTTCATCTTCGGAACATGAATTAAGATATTTTTGATGAAATCTGAGAGCTGGATCACTCCTCCATACTAGTCCATAGGCTTCTTGAGGGATTGAAACTTGCCTGCCTCGAAAAGTTATTAAAGACATCGTTAAAATAGTCTAAGTGACCAAGTTTATCAAACGACAAGTGTAATTACAACCTGTAATCAAATGATGAGAACACTTTTTGCGCAAAAACAAACAAACAAAAATAATGAATATTTCAATATAACTTTATTTCAACGATTCATTTCCTTTCCATTCATTTCCAACGATTCGCAGTTTAACGGCGTATGATCTGTTGTTGTACACATGACCAGCATTGGCCAATAGTGAGCCTATGTGTGACTTTAACCGACTAGAGGCCCAAAGAGAAGGAAATTAATAGTTGAAATAAAGTCGTTATTTATGTTTGTTTTGCGCACAAAAGGTGTTCTCGTCAGCTAGATAAAGTTAAGATTGAGCCACTGTAGTCACTTTGACTATTTTTACGATGTCTTTAATAACTTTTCGAGGCCGACAAGTTTCAATCCCTCAAGAACCCTATGGAGGAGTGATCCAGCTCTCAGATTTCATCAAAAATATCTTAATTCTGTTTTTCGAAGATGAACCAAGGTCTGGAACAACATTAGGGTGAGTAAATACGGACAGAATTTTCATTTTTGCATGAACTATCCCTTTTACTGGTGTTACTTGTAATGCGTTACCCCCAACACTGAGCATCATAGCAGGGAAAATGTGTTTTGTGACTCGAAAAATGTATCTTTAGATCTTTATAGCAAACTTTTGAGAACTATGGCTATTGTCAGACACTAAAGGGTCAGTTACTTTATATTGAATACCTGTCTTTATTCTACAGGGACATCCTGGTAAAGAGGGTCCACCTGGAGAGAAAGGAGCTTTGGTAAGCTAATACAATTTTATAGGGAGTATTTATGCTGAATTTGTCTTAATTGGATTTGTCTTAATGAGGAAGTTTGAATGTTTAATTAAATTTCAGATTAAGAAGTCAGTGTTTGGAAGTTTCTGATCTGTGTGTTTAGCTATAAACCTCTTGCAAGGTTACTTCAGCCACGGATTTTCATTTCTCGCCACACACATTTAATAATTTTTCAATGTTGTCATTTTCAGGGCCAGCCTGGTCCCCAGGGCCCCATCGGCTATCCTGGCCCTCGTGGTGTGAAGGTAAAGCAGTTTTTGCATTTGATAGAGATTTATTGGTGTGCGATAAGTTTGTGAGCTTTGCTTGATCACATGCTATCGGTCTTATAGGGTGCCGACGGCGTTCGTGGTCTGAAGGGAGGCAAAGGAGAGAAGGTACGCATAAATTCATATCTTTCTCTAAAAGAAGATAGGGAGAAAGAGTCTGCGTCACGCTGTGCCCTCAGCTTGACGTAATGAAGAAGCTTGTATTAAAAATCACTGCAATGACATACTGTTCCGCATAAAAAGAGTTCAATAGCTACTACACATTCTGTCCACTTAAACATCACATCATAAGTGCTGTTTAATCATGCATAACACTTATTCAAGACACAAAATCACCATTAAGTACATCCAGATCCACACAATTTCCCCTTTTCAAAAACCATAAACACATTTCGAAATGATTGCTAATCAGATTGCAGTCTCAAATGTTTGACAATGATACTCAATTGACGGTTGGGTTGCAGTGCCATCATGACGAAAATGAGTGTGTCCATATACATAAATAAAGCATTAGTTAAATTGACAATGCACGTAATGTGTTCACAATGTTGCATCTTGCAAATGAATGTGAAAGATTCAGACTGAAGCTTAGGGACAGACAATGAGAATTCAATCATAAATCACCACTTTTCTCCATTTTCACAATATTGTTCCTTCCAGACTGGATTTAAGTAATAGGTTGTGTTGCAGTGCTGCTTTATTGTCAGCAGATGGAGGTCTAGTACAACTCCAAATAATTGATTGTTGTATTTATATGCAGAAGCCATAGCTTCATCACTATATGTTTTCCATAATGTATTTTCTTCTCATCCAACTTTTCAGGGTGAGGATGGTTTCCGGGCATTCAAGGGAGACATGGGTCTCAAAGGCGACAGGGTAAATAAACAGCCTCTAGCCTTGCTGGCTTCCAGCCCAAGCTAATTTTACCCTATGAAGGGCTGCACTGTTGGCATTATTTTCTGTGTATCTTCAGGGTGAACTTGGATTGGCTGGACCCAGAGGTGAGGATGGACCGGAGGGCCCGAAGGTCGTTCGGGCCCCAGCGGTGAATCTGGACCCTGGGACCTGCTGGGGAAAAGGTACGCTGCTTGTTGTTTTCGGTTTACTGTGATTAGTTGATTAGCGAGGCGTGGGGAATCAGGAACTGATGCAGAGTTTGTGTTTTGAATATTAATATTAAATTAGATTTTTGATTGTCCATAGATGTTCCTGCACTAATTGATCTTTGGCTTGTTTTCCTCCAGGGAAAACTTGGTGTTTCGGGATTGCCTGGATATCCAGGACGTAGAGGGCCAAAGGTATGCACTTATATTGAACATGACACCTGTTCGTGCATCCTGATTGTTTCACTTATGAGCTAAACAACAACTTGGCTCATTAGCATGAACTAATGCCCTCCTGTGAATGCATTATGCATGCTGCACCGAGTAAGGCTCTTTTAAAATGAGGAGCTCATGCCAGGATTGTTCCCTGTGCTGTTGGGGATGCTGGTCACGCAGACAGTGAGGAGAACTCTGAGCACAGATGCATGTGCTCAGACCTCAGCGCCTTTCATCAACAACAGCATCAGCTGTAACAGCAGAACCCAATCTGGTTCAAGCCAGCCCCAAATTAGACCTTAAGTGGTCTTGGAGGTCTGGAAACCTTCTATAACTTTGATGTCATTACAGGCAGCTAGTGGGTAAAATTGGAAAGTTCTCAATATTTTTCTTGGTAAATATGTAAATGCATCGAGTGGTCATTTATCATTTATGAATCAGTTATTTTTGTCAATCAGGAAATATCTAAACATTCTAAAACTAAATAGACATGAGTAGCAAAACTGCACAAGATAAAAAGCTGCTTTATGGCAATGACTTGTTTTCTGAAAATATTAAAATTTTTAATGTCAGTTACTCAATTCAAACCTTCAAAACTTTTGGTTTTCTTTAAAACACACATACAGATATTGTAAATGAAATCTGAGTGTTTTCTGTAATTTGTCGCTTTAAAAAGTTCATAAAGAGATTGTAAGACTAATCCATATGATATGGGCGGTTTAGTTCAAATTTGTATCTGTTTAATTATGATTAACAGATTAAATTTAGGCTTTTTTCATATATAAACATTGATCATATAGGGGTGGTGATGGCGCAGTGGTTAAGACACATGCCTTTGGTGTGAGAGACCCAGGTTCAAATCCACTGTGTCCCTGAGCAAGACACTTAACCCCATTTGCTCTAGAGGTGTGCGACTTCTGACAAATATAGCAATTGTAAGTTGCTTTGGATAAAAGTGTCAGCTAAATGGATTTATGTAAATGTAAATGATCAGCAAACATAAACAAGCTGAATTCGTACTAGCTTGAGGTGTAGAACAAACCTCATTGGTTGTTGAAGAAGCTCAAATGTGCTGCCTAACTAGAAAATGAATCAGCGTAAATGAATGAAATATGTGAATAAAAGCCTAAATTAAATTTGTTCATCATATAAAGCGACCTTGTCTCTTTAGAAAATTTGGACTAAACCACTCAATTGGTAAATTGAACCACTCAAATTGGTAGTTGCATAGCTGTCAATGGGAGATGGGTCTCACTGCAGAACATGAAATCCACAGGAGAGAGTCGGATCCCAGATCCAACTCCTCCCACCTTACATACACCTAAACCTACCCAACTCCGCCCCCTGATCCCTAAACCTATCCCTAATCCCTAAAGGCCAATTTATACTTCTGCGTAGGGTGCGCGCAGTAGGTACGGCGTAGCATACGCACAGACGCATCTCATACCGCGTGACGCTTCCGCCTCGTAGCCTGACGCGCACCTCCTCAAAAATTTAACGACATGTCGCGACGACGCGGATCGCAAGATCGGTGATTGGCCGGCTTGGTAGCATCACATTTCCTCCTAAACATTTCCGCACATACCTTCTCACGCATTTCCACACGTACCATCTCCTCCGACGTCTTCTCTCATTTCTGCCTTTCAGTTTTAGTAATTTCACTAAAATTAACTGTTTTTCCACCTCAATAAGCTCCAACTCCAACTTGATCCACTCTCTTTCAGTCGCTATTACTTGTAGTAACCTAGCCGCGAGGAATCTAAACACAGTGGAACATTAAAACCCTCCGCGCCAACTAGCATTTCGGAGCAGTACTGCAGAGCAACCAAGACCTGAACACAGAAGTATAAATGCTCACTACGGCGTACCCTCGACACATAAGTATAAATTTGCCTTAAACCTCACCCTAATCCTACCCATCTCCACCCCTTGGTGGATTCTTTGATCCGACTCCTTCCCCGTGGATCTCATGTACTGCATTGAGGTGCTACTGGTCAATGAAGGGACAGAAATCTCTCAGATTTCATTAAAATACTTAATTTTTGTTTCGAAGATGAAAACAGGCTTGAAAAGAAATGGGGTGAGTAAATGATGATTTTTTTTCTGAACTTTTCAGCAAGTCATTCCATTTAACATACTATATTTATATTTATAAAACGGTTAGTTCGAATCCTTGATTCTGATTGGTCAAGAGCTGTGCTTTATTCACGATAAAACACGGCTATGACCGCTTCACCCAACAGTTTTATTGATCGCTGCGCAACACTGCAGTTCTATGTTGTTTTTATTTGAGCTTTCCTGCATTTTATACTTTGGAACGTTGTTGCGGTTCACGCTCAGGGACTATTTTTCTTGCAGAAGGAAGGCTTTTAGTGATTTTACTTCAAGAAAGTTGCACTAATACATTGTTTTTTACTTTAATATTGTGTGGCAACCGTTTTATAAAAGCAGTAAGGTACTCGAGGCAAGTGCTATATCGTGAACAAGTAACTCCGCCTAACAACGCCTTTCAGCCATTACTTATTCACGATTCAGTACAGCCTCTCGTAACCTTATAGCTTACATATTATACACTGTAACTATGTTACTCTATCAAAACCTCACTCTGTGAGTTTGAATATCACATTTGCTCGACAGGCTCAACCAGTAGCGTGAGCTTCTGTTAGTGTGTTCGGGAAACCTAATAATTCACTATTTTTGCAGCTCCTTTTGGATGCCGATAGTAGAGTATAAATTACATATTTCACCTTTAATGCTTATCTTGAATTGACTGGAATAATATGGGGGAAAAAAAACGTCCTAGCAGAGGTGCTGACTACAGTGGTAGATTTACAGTCTGGGAAATCCGCTTTTATTTAGCAGCATTAACGAACGACAGACAAGTGATGTTATTACAAGCACTTTGACATGCCATCATCCCTGGAATGGATTCAAACAGCCTGCCAACTCTCAAATTATCATGAAGTGCACTTTTGAAGACCAGCCATCAAGGTCTGAGTGCTTACTCGCTTCAGAGTTGTGCCATTGTTTTAGAGTGTCATTGCTTATTCGTCAGTGTCTCAAATTTACAGTTTTATAATATCCTTTATGGTAAATCAAACCTGATTTCTGCAGGGCATGACTCTGAAGCCGGGCCTTAAAATGAATGTGTAAAACAGTTTATTGATTTTCTTTCTTGAATGCTTACACTGCTGCCAGGATTGAGGAACGTGGGTAAGCTGTTTTTAATTTACTGCACTGAGAATGAGAGAAAGAGACTGACAGGTAGTGAGTAGAACGAGAGCGATTAAGACTCATCAGTAGTGACTCTTAATCTTAACTATGTTTGGTTGTTTATCTGACGGAGTGGCCATTTGTTTTCATCCGACATCTGTTGTTTTGGTTGATTATATCGTCCTCCATCCTTGGTGGACCCTGTTGTATTTCTACACTGACAAGCGATCCCTTCCCGAGATCCCTTGCGCTTAGACTTGTGCAAACAAAACAAGGAAACTGATAATCGAGATCGACCTTGTTTATCTTGGGACATACTGTATCTTACGCATTCAAGTCTACCGCTCGCTGAATTATTATTCTTAGAAAAGCTTGCCAACAATCGGGACAAAGCAGTCTCACAGCTATTTAAAACTCTACAGTGGAAGTAGCAAAACCAAAGATGCTAATGCTAAGCCGATTGTAATGGCATTTAACTGTCGGAATCAGTAGGGAGTCGGGACTCTTGGAGTTCATCTCTCATTAATATGCAGGTCTTGCTGCCTTCCCTTCCTCCCTTAAGTCTTTTTCTTTGATTTGCAGGGTTTCGACCAGTTTCCCCGGATTCCCAGGAGCCAACGGAGAGAAAGGAGCCAGGGTGAGATAGATTCTTCCAACCTGCTTTGTGTGAAGTGCACACTGCATTATAACAAACATGAAAAAGGCTGATTGATTCCTTTTATGAAAGGATTTGTATGATGACTTTGTACAAAAACATGGACACGAATCAATACCTGACAACAAAAGATACTGGAAACGATTGTGTTCACCTGATTCAAGCGATGATCACGCATCTGGAAAACATATTTACTTTCAGAAAGTATGCAAAAGTGCATGAAGTGCATGAATCCAAGTCACGGGACATCTCTTTTCTCCTTTACATTTACTTTTACATGTAGGCTATAGTTACTTTTTCTGTTCATGTTTTCCTTTGCATTTACCTTCACACTTACCATAAATTTACCTTTACAGACATTTACATGGTATGTAGTAAAATCCTGAGTAGTTTCCTTAAAAATTAGTTTCACTGACTGAAACTATTCAGTGCCTGGTAGAAATCTTACATTGTCACATTATAATGTACAGGTATGTTGTCTAAACGTTATTAGTATGACCATTAGTTACATTTAAATTATATTTTGCTTATAACAGTCAATAACCAGAGATGTAGATGAAATTAAATGTTGTTTTGTTTTGGGTTTTTTTAGTTAGCTTTTCTTATTTCAAGCTATTGCTCAGTTTGCCAGCCAAGCATAGGCTACAACAGGCCGACTAGCCTATAGCTTAGCTTATCCCCTATGCACATTATGTTTTTAAATGACATTTAAATGTTTTAAATGACAAAAAATGTTTTAAATGACATTTGTTTTTAAATGACATATTTAGTTTTAATGGCTATCATTTTCAACACACAAAATTACCTCATTAAGAGAGTTAGCAGCATTTTTTTCATATGTTAGCTTAGCACTGAGCTACCTCAGTAGCACTGTTGTGCTAAAGAGAGCCTGCGGTTTACTGTGTAAAATTCCACTTGCATTGAGATACATTTTGTTTATCAAAGCAATAGATAAGTGCCTTCTGTATATGTTTGTGACCATTCTTAAGCAGTAGGCCTATGCTAAAGTATTTAATGTTAACCCGAAGCACTAACAAGAGCTAAATACCTGTACAAACACAGCGGCATTGCTTGATACTAAAGCGCAAGTAACTTTGTGGGTGGATCTCAGCACTATTGCTATTTACCCGGCGGGATAAATGACTCTTGCACTCCACGCATCTAAAATGGTTGGTAAAAAAAAAAGTTGCTTCAATATTTGTGTGGTTTTGGTTACTGGAAACAAACCACTAAGAGCTTCATATCTCATTCTCTTTAAGAGCATGATGAACAAGGCGCTGATTGTTCCATGGCACAATTCTCTATTAACGGCGCATTTACCAGGCGCGGTTCAAAGCCAGGAGATCGAATGTTCTCGTCAGGAATGGACAAACCCACCCAAATTAGCTTCGGTTAAACATGCATATAATAATTTGGGTAAATGTTAAAGCTTTATGCCTATTTTCCCCATCATCATGAACACAACAATAATGTCCCACATGCTTTAATATTTTCCTTATAATAATGTATCAAGTAAAATGCATCTGTGTAGATGAGACAATCTCATGTTTACACTCTGTATTATGGCCAACATTGCGTGCTAAAAATAGCATCTGAATGTACGGGCAACTGCGCCACTGACTTTAGACCCGTTTTTTTTCTGGTCAGTGGCAGAATTGTTTTCTGGAACTGCAAAATAGCACCAGCGATTATTCTGCCGGAACACACCTCCTTTTTGTGCTGAAGCGCACAGGGAGCACAAGTTCATTCCATAGTTTGCGGACAATTGAGTCAATTGCGCTGGGGTGCAAGATAGGGCCCATTGTGCGTTCACCTGCTATGGTAATTATGGTAAATACCAAAAGCAGACGTGGAAAATACACATGAACACCCCCACACTGGCTAACTTCGTAGAAGATGTTGATGCACGAGTTGCCCAGATGAGATGACCTTTGGCCTTTTTCAAAATGGCGGAGAGCAACGATAGAGCTCGTGAATGGTAAAAAATATGTACTATTCATGATCTAGAAAATATACAGCATAGCATTTACCATTTGTGTTTTGATAAATCATTTTCTTGCTGTAGCAGAATCTAAAATAGTTTTAACTAAATAACAGGTCTGGATCTCAATTGTTTTATCACATAATGACAACAAAAGCACTTGAACACACTGGTAAATACCAGTTTACAAGTGAAAAATATCATATTTTCCATAGCACATGCTGACTGAAATTGCATATACAGAAAAAAAAACACTGACTCTGTGAATAGTACATCACGCTCTGCAAGCCCATATATGGCAAGGAAAGGGTAAATGGTGGTGACCTCTGGGGAAAACTTATCAAGTATGTCCTTTGAGAGATTCTTATCTATTAGTGTAGCGGGAAAAGCTCTCACTTGGAAACAAACCTTGGGCTTGTCCAATATTGTTCATGGGAAACCTCTCAGTGGAAAAGCAACTGTGCTTTAAGCATTTATGATTATTCATAATTAAATGTCAAGTTACCTATTATTTTTTCAAGTGTTTAGATCGTGTGCAGGGAGCAAAATGCCAGTGTATTTGTGTATGTTTGTGTGCTTTCACTACACCTCATCTGAAACAAATATTGCTGTGGCTCCCAGAAATCCTAGGGAAGGTTTCCAATGCTTGTTTCCGCCTGTACACACTGCCATCTCATCTTGGCAAAAAAGAACAGCAACAGCTGCAGCGATTGGATTTGCTTTGTGTGGCTATTGAATTCACCTCCATTTTTACCGCACTCATTTTTCTTTCTTTTCAAAGGGGGTGGCAGGGAAATCTGGTCCAAGAGGGCAAAGAGGTCCGACGGTATGAACTGCTTCTTACCCAATGACTTTCCATTTTACACTTAAGTTTGCATTACAATAATAAGCATTTCTGCTGAATCGTATCAAGTCGCAATTATTCTGAATTTCTAGGGTCCCCGTGGCTCACGCTGTGCCAGAGGCCCAACAGGAAAACCAGGCCCTAAGGTACTACTCTCTTCAGACTGTGCTTGTGTCAATCACTTCCGTCCTACAGTCCTTATGCTTCAACTCTTTTACTGTCCCACAGGGTACAGCAGGCAACGACGGTCCACCTGGTCCACCCGAGAGAGAGTAAGTGCCACCAAGAATGCATTGCAGCAGAAAACACTTGTCATCCCATCATTCTATCTACAGTGAGATGTGTTGCGGCTCCGAGGGGGTGCTTTTGCAGGAAGCACAGTGAGGATTAGCTCAGCATGTGGGTGTACTCCAGATAAGAGGACTTAGCATCAGACCTGTTTTCATCTGGAAGCTATTATAGATTTATGAAGAGCTCTTGAGCATTAGACCACTGGAAGGCTGTTGTCCAAGGCTCACATCACTCGAAATCTGATGTTGTACTGTTTATATCTGCTGTGTGATACTGTTCCCATTTTTTCCTCTTTTTCTTTCTTTCAGTCTGAATCTGTAGGATTTTTTAAAGCATGTCAAAAGCCTGTTGGCTGCACCTACATTGTACTTTCAACATAGTTTCAACTTTTATTGATGCTTTGTTATTTGAGTTTTTATAAATGTTGCTGAGTTTATAAGACAAATGATCAGGTCAGATAAATATTAACTTCTCAGCACACATATCAACCCGATTTATACGGTATATAGATATTCTGATACATGTTCTGCTGCTGATTTTGTAATGTGACAATCTGTCCTACTTTATTAAGTAAGACCAAGTAAAGTAGTACACTTTTCCTAAAATATACTTATTTTGTATGGTCTGTTCCAGGGACCTCAAGGGCCCCAGGGTCCCATTTGGTTTCTCAGGACCGAAGGGCCCCCCTGTAAGTACCTGTTTTTGTTACAGTACTATCCATGCTGTTTTAGTGGCTAATCATTTTAAAAGTGTAATTTACAATATATACCACCACATTTTGTGTTTTAGGGACCACCTGGAAAGGATGGGCTGCCCCGTCACCCTGGTCAGCGGGGAGAAACTGTAAGTGTTTCCAATCCATCACATGCCCAAATTGCAATATCTAAACGATAACCTATAGCAGACATCACCAGGCTTGGGAAGGTTACTTTAAAAATGTATTCCGATACAGTTACAAATTACTTCATAAAAAAAGTATTCAGTAACGTTATCCAAGTACCAGAATATGAAAGTAATGTAACTGATTACTTTTGGATTACTTCAAGGACAGATATTATAAAAAAACTTTACTTTTTAAGAATTTCACATCCCTGAAATGTATTTATTTAAAGGGCATCTACAGTATGGTTTTACATATTACTATGTAGGCTACAAGGAAATAATAAATACACAACATTTAAAAATTTTACACAATCTACATATTAGTTTACTTCAAATTTTATTTTAAAGTTTATTTTAAATAGGAAATAAACTGTTGACTAATGCCGATGATCTTTCTTAATTTGCCTGACTGAACTTGGGCCATTGGCAGTAGGAGCTTTCCTGTCATCTTGCATTCTTGGAGACTGAGTGAAGAATTACGAAAGGACATTTTAGGCATAAAAGCTACTCTTCATTTCTCATATCCAGCATCGCTAGAAAACTTACAACTGCGATCATACAAACCACTGAATTTTAAAGCAGTAATAAACGCTACATAAGCTAACAACAAGGCACAGTTTGCACTGCAAAACCATGTTGGTGGAATTTTCCTCTTTCAAAACAAAATAGCAGTGGAATTTCCAAGAAATTAAAGCATTTTTGCCTGTGGGCAGCATCATTTCTAGCAGCAGTGATTCAATCTGTGTCTGAAGGAGATTGTTGTCGAAAGTTGTTATTTTACGCGGTCACCAGCGGGTGGCACACGTGAGCTCGAGTCGCGAGTCATTAATATAGTGTTATTATGCCAAAATACAGATTTACTTAGTTTTAAATTAAACCATTGTAATCCTGAAAGTATCCCCTTTTTCAAAAAGTAACTATAATCTGATTACTACGTTTTTGATGTAACTGCAACGAATTACAGTTACTGGATTTTTGTATCCTGATTACATGACGCCGTTAACATGTATTCCGTTACTCCCCAACCCTGGACATCACTGATCAGGTGCTCGAGCAACTGGGAAGAGAGACTAAGCGACGCATCTAGGAACTGAATGAGAGTTCTCCTCTGAGTTATGCGTAAACCTGAAGGTGTTACTGAGATTATGTCCAGATACAGCCAGAGGCTTTATTAATAACTTTGTGACCCAATGGGAGATGTTTATAACATTTAAGAGCAATTTTGCCCTGGATATTCTGTAATATAAATTATAGTTGTACTTGATGGTCCATCGACGATAGATAGATGTATGGATGTAAGATTGATTGATTGATTGATTTCTCAGATAGTAATTGCTGTGATTTTTCTCCCTAGGGTTTCCAAGGCAAAACTGGCCCACCAGGACCTGGAGGTGTTGTTGGACCACAGGTAAGCGTTCATGTTTTCACCGCATTTATTACTGAATTCTCATTTAGGCTAAGCAAGAAGACCTTGCCTTTCAATATCACTCAAATATATCTGTAATGGCCTGAAAGGGTCCAACAGGAGAAACCGGCCCTATTGGTGAGAGAGGACATCCTGGACCCCCTGGTCCCCCCGGAGAGCAAGGTCTCCCAGGTGCTGGTGGGAAAGAAGGTGCAAAGGTAAATGACTGTCATGTTTATAAGACTTTTAGCCGAACTGGCATACAGAATATAGACCATCAGAAAATAATTGACTGTTTTGGAACATCAATAGCTCTATTATTCAGCCCGTTCTAATTGGAAAACTACATAAACTAATAACAAAAGCAAAGTGCTCAGCAAACAAGTAAGGCCAAACAGAACTAAAAATGATGGATCTTTCTTTGACAAAAAAAGAGCCAGTGAACATCAATTTGTTGACCTGTCTAAGTGCACCAGCACTATAACATCAGTACTGTGGAGAAATGTTAAATTCCCTTTCAGAATAGAGTCTAAATTGTTAGTAGATGTGGTTTTTAAAAGCTGAACTGAGTCTGACTGTCCAACCCTCCTGTCTTGGTTTCAATTCCTGTCACTCCTGAACGGAGACACTTTAATCACCTCGATCGGCCCACTTTAGACAGTCTGTCAGACGTGAGTGAGCAGCCCAGAGGCAGAGTGTGTGCTGCTGAAGTCTGAGTGGTCAGACTCACTGTCCTTCAGTCATTTTCCTGATTTTGCTCTTCTTATTAGACATATGGCACTTTAAGTGGTCTAATCAAAATGCAGAGACACTGAGGTCAAGTGCAGATTGTCTTTCAAAGGGCTAAAACTGTGTTAAGCTTTCTTGCAATTAAAAAAAAATCACTCCTGAGCCTCTCAGGCAGGCACGGATGATTGCAGTTTACTGCATTTGTCGGCTCCTTAGACACATTTATTATTGTTATTGCTTTTATAGGCAGGCTTGCATTAATTGTGCTGAAATATTATATACCAGCGCTAGGGCTTTATTAAGAGAAGTTTAACAGAAGTTTGGAGCTATTAATAATGTACACTACTGTACAAAAGTTTGGGGATAATCCTTTTTGCAATTATACATTTAATTAATCAACAGTGACAGTGAAGACATTTATGTTCCAAAGGATGTCCGTTTCAAATAAATGCTGTTCTTTTGAACTTTCTAGTCATCAAAAAATCCAAAGAATCAAAAAATGTCACAAAAATAAACAAAAACATATTTGGCTGTTTTGAAAAATGTATAATATTAGGAAATGTTTTTCTTTTTGTTGTGTTTTTTTGTGTGCATAAAATCACCTTACTAATGATTTCGAAAATATAATTTGACACAGAAGACTTTTCAGAAATTCAGTGAATTCAGCTTTATATCATTATCATAGGAATAAATTACATTTTAAAATATACTGATATTAAATAGACAACAGTTATTTTATGTTGTAATTACTTTTCACAATATAACTGTTTTTTTCTGTATTTTTGGTCAAATAAGTTGAGAATTCTTCCCAAAACATGAAATATTCCACCATCCCCAAACTTTTGAATACTAGTGTATGAAAGTTGAAATTTTATCAGCATTAGTTAGACATCAGTTAAATGTACTTTTCATTATATTTTAAAGTTCAAATGTGTTTTCTGGTGTTTAAAAACTCATTCCTATTCTAGTCTTTTCCTCAAAAAATGTGGTGTAAAAACTTTGTTTCAACAGCCCAGTGTTTCATTATATAAAATTTACACACTTCAGTTTTAATCATGCTGTGAAGTGTATTTGAAGCTAGCAATAATTCAGAATCATTTCATCAGTTCAAAGCTCATTAGCATCAGCTGAAAATTCATTTGGCTTAAATTTCCTGTTCATTACATTTGAAGTTCAATAAAATATTCAATTGCGAACTGTCTGTCCGCAGGGAGATCCAGGTCCTCAGGGCAGTCCAGGAAAAGACGGTCCTCCAGGACTGAGAGGGTTCCCGGGAGAAAGAGGTCTTCCCGGAGTGACGGTAAGATCGTGCTCCTGTCGCGAATAAATCTTTGCAATAAATCCTCCTAATCTTAGAGGTAGACAGCAGCCTTGGCTCATTACAGCCACAGAATTGGACTTCAATACACTCCACCAAGACTTTAATAGGGCATATAACCTCTAAAAGGGCTAACTTTCCATTGTTTAATGCAAAGGTACATTATGCTAATTTGGCTGCGGCTCACATTTACCACCTTTTGAAATGGCTGGGTTGTTGTCTTTTATATGTATTGTCTGGCCAGAGAATGATTTAATTGGAAATGTTGCCAATTAGATTTTTGGAGATGAGGTTGTTTGTTCATTGTTGATGTCTGATCTCAAGGTCAGTGGCAGAGGCTGGCTCCCCATGCAATGCCTGATTATTTTCTACTGTGGTGATTTTTTCCCCCTCTTAGGACAGCAACAGTCATTACTGAGACCACTATGTGTGCCTGCCCTTTAGAGAGGCAATCTCAAGCCCTCACACACATAAGCACACGAAACACTACGGGACCTCCATGAACCCTGACACACACATACAGATGCACCTACAAGAGATTCAAACACATCTACAGGGTATTTTAAATATATGTTATAAGTGTAATTTATAGAAACAAAAGTTAAATTACAAATGCATTGACGCACACACAAACACACAAGAGCACTTGTCAGTGTCTCTGATGACAACTGTCATGCGAGAAAAAGAGGCCAGTAAATATCAATCGTGTGGAAGCAGAACCAGCAGGCAGTCGAGTTCTGTGGATCTCTCTCTCAAACTGAGATTAATGAAACCCACAGTCAGAAGAGACCAAACCCCGCTGTCACTATGCGCTGTAGTTTGTGCAAGTACAAAAATGAGACTAGAAGCATTAGAACTCAAACGGTCTGTAATGACGTGTATGTGTGTGCTTCTCACTTTCTCATTCACTTCCGTTCATTGTTAAAAAATAATTCATTCAAAAATACAATTTTGCCATCATTTACTCAGCGCTCATGTCATATCAAACCTGTATGATGTTAGTTTTTCTGTTGGAACAGAAAATACAACTACAAAAGCTTCATACAAGCTTCCATACAACCATAAAATCTCCAAAAAGGACCATAAAGGTGTCATAAAAATGGTCCATATAACATGTGCACTCACTGTAAAAAAAATATTTTCATGATTTGTAATCACAACATTTTTTCTTTTGTCAAATCAACTTAGATAATTTGTAGTTCAGATAATTTTTTTAATAGATAATTTGTAATAGACTTAGATCATTTGTAATATGTAGTTCAGATAACATAATATTTTGAGTTTCTAGTGAGTAAATTAATCTCCTTAATTGTATTAACTCAATTTTTCCATTTCAATGAACTTAAAATTTGAAGGCAACCAGGTTACTTTTTTTTAAGTTAAACCAACAATATTATATATATATATATATATATATATATATATATATATATATATATATATATATATATATATATATATATATATATATATATATATATATATATATATATATATATAAGAAGACTTGGAATAAGCATAGCCTACATAAAAAAATATTTTCATGATTTGTAATCACAACATTTTTTTCTTTGTTAAATCAACTTCTGTACATATATATAATATATATATAAATATATAAATACATATATATATATAAATTTATGTAGTTCAGATAACATAATATTTTGAGTTTCTAATGATTAAATCGAATCTCCTCCATTGTTTTAACTATTTTTTTTCCAATTCAATTAACTTACAATTTTAAGGCAACCAGGTTACTTCATTTTTTAAGTTAAACCAACAATATTTTTTACAGTGTGGACAAATGTCATATGAAATGTTTATGGTGTTTTTATGGTGTATTTTAAATATTCTTTGAAAATATAGGTTTGTAGCAACATGAGTGTAAGTATAGTTTTGGGTTAGATATTCCTTTAAATAAAAAGTTCAAAATTCTGTTGGTGAAATCTGAGAGTTTCATAAGACAACCATATCTCTGGATTTATTTATGGATTTGCTGAATAGTTCATGAAAATTCATTAGAGTAGTATCCTCTCAGGTTTTTTGTATCTCCCACAGTGTCCCAGGTAATTTTTGAAGCAGTTAAGTCGATGAGTAAAACATCACAGAAATATAATTAGTTTGATCCTGTGCTGAAAGTAAAAATTCATCTAAAAATGATAGATAGAATGTTTGTTATCTTAAACATAATTTACTGTCATGTTGTTCCAATTTTCTGTGTATAAGGAGAAGTTTGCAAGATGTGAATGTGTTTACACTTCAATTTGACTGTCCACTTCAGACATTTTACAAACTAAAACTAGCTTTGCAACTACATGTTGGTCAGTTGCAGATATTAAGCAGACAGTCTACTAATACTCTAATTATAGTTATACTGTAGTTAGAATGTCTAGTGGACCATCGAAATAAAGTGTCACCGTTTACGCTGCTCCTTTCTAAACAAAAGCATACAGTGGAAAAAAAGCTCAATATGACTTGTGCACTAAGTTATCTTCAGCCATATGATAGCTTTGTGTTATAACAATTCGACATTTAAGGCTACGTCCACATGAATACGTTTTAAAAACGCTCTCCGTCCACACTAGCGTTTCAGGCATTTTCCAACGTTTCAGTGTGGATGAGAAACTTCTAAATTCACTTTACTGCACATGCGTGAAACTTCACAAAAGATCACTGAGATGATACAGATGGGAAAATGAATAATAATGTTATCGCACAATAACAGGATAATTTTATTTAGCAAAATATCTCACCATCACGGATGCGTCCAGGTCGCAGTCAGTCACCATATGTTTAGTCTAAAACGCAACTGATCTCCTGTTTTGCAACAGGACAGCAAATTAGACTACATTATCTGTCATCTTTGCAGTACTGTGCTATGAAGAATAGCACATATTAAGTAACATATTTTAGCAATAGTGTAAAAATGAATAACACATAACAGGCACACTACCGATAAACATGAATATCTATTGGTACTACATGGATCACATGACTAAACTTACGTCATCGTTTTGAAATACCACCGGTTTCACTGTCCACACTACAACGGCGTTTTCAAATTTATCCACTTTGGGAGAGTGTTTTCCAAACGAATGACGTTTTTATTTGACAGAAGGCCAAAACGGAGAGAAAATATGACTTTTCGAACGAAAACGTATTCAGTGTGGATATGGCCTAAGCCATGAGTTTCTCAAATCGTTTTCACACTTTCATGGATTCAAACTTAGCACGAAAGATGTGTAGAACTAGGTTTAATGTCAATATTGGCAAACGCCACTGGTTTTTGAACATCGTTTTTTGGTCATGGCACATTTGCAAGAACCAAAGTTTGAAAAAGAACCACCATGAGCACTTTCAGTGTGGATTCTCAAAAGCTTTCAATGTGAAATATCCATTATGAGTTATTTTCTGTGTTGGTCATATTGTGTGTAAGATGTGTTATCTCAGTTATGAGCTGGAGGTAGATTTGTTTGCTCAGATATAATGCGCTAAAACATACATACAGTACATGTTTATATATGGCTTTGAGCATCGAATGGATGATGTGTTGGATAATGCTCAAGAGAAAATAGCCAATGCTGACACTTTGATATGAAGCTGTTTGTTAGGCCTATTTACTGATCCATATTTTGTTCTCTTCTCTTTTGCCCTCTGCAGGGTCCCACCTGGTTTGAAAGGAGCTGAGGGCCCTCAGGGCCCCCCTGGCCCTGTTGTAAGTACTCTGTTTCCATGGTTTCCCATCATTGCAACGTGAAAAGCTCATTCTCCCAAAAGCGGCATTTCAATATTTAGGAGTCTGAGAGGGTTGAGGGACTGGTCAGGAAGATCTAAGGCTCAAGAAACACCATTAAGGATTTAAATAGTGTTCTTCACTACCGAGCACACGCGCAAACAAGAAGAGTGCGCAGCTGATTCATACTCTTTCTAAATGAGAGATACCGAATCGGACACAGTTGGATCTATGCCTCCCGCAGTGCCTCTAAAAGAGCATGCAGTGGCATTAGTTAACACTAGAGGGTGTGATGGTGACCACCATAGTGTCTTGAGAGATAAATTCACAGCACCAGCTCATAATTACCTCCTCTTGACATTTTATACCATAGCTGTTTTCATTGAGAATTTATGTGATGGGCATGATGTTGAATGTCCTCAGAGCTTTTGAATTAAAATCACATTCTTTTTCTTCACCGATTCATTTCTCTTAAGGAAAAAAAATAGACAAGTATTGTCACCCTATAATTGCTCTTTTTCAGGCCTTGACAGTGCACTGCAAGATAAGAATAGATGGATGAAAAGTCATTGAGGAGTTTTAAATTCAACTGTGTCAGTCCGAATAAAGGATACATTTGCATTTGTATGAAGATGCAGAGGTCTACAAATTAAACCACATTTAGAAAGACAGATAAGAGTCTAGTGCATGTTCGTCCACTAGTAAGAGTACATTTGCGGCCTTAACCAAAAGTTTTACAGTCCTTGAACAGCTCCCCTCAGAGCTGTCTGTGTTGTTCTGATCGTTTGATTCCATCCGGCTCAACACCCTAGCAACACCCTAACAACAGCATAGCAATGTTCAATACACTCACGAATGCCTTAGCAACTGCAAAGCAACACCCTAGCACCAACATAGCAATGTTTAAAACACTCAGAATGCCTTAGCAACTGCATAGCAACACCCTAAAACCATCATAGCAATGTTACAAAAACACTCAGAATGCCTTAGAAACTGCATAGCAACACCCTAGCACCGACATCAGCAATGTTCAAAACACTCAGAATGCCTTAGCAACTGCTTAGCAACACCCTAACACCAGCATAGCAATGTTCAAGACACTCAGAATGCCTTAGCAACTGCATAGCAACACCCTAACACCTGCATAGCAATGCTCAAAACACTCAGAATGCCTTAGAAACTGCATAGCAACACCCTAACACCAGCATAGCAATGTTCAAATACTCAGAATGCCTTAGCAACTGCATGGCAACACCCTAACACCAGCATAGCAATGTTCAAATACTCAGAATGCCTTAGCAACTGCATAGCAACACCCTAACACCAGCATAGCAATGTTCAAAACACTCAGAAAGACTTAGCAACTGCATGGCAACACTCTAAAATCAGCATTGCAATGTTCAAAACACTCAGAATGCCTTAGCAACTGCATAGCAACACCCTAAAATCAGCATAGCAATGTTTAAAATACTCAGAATGCCTTTGCAACACCCTAACATCAGCATAAGAACATTACACATTAATAACTGCATTGCAACACCCTAACACCAGCATAGCAATGTTACAACACTCAGAATGCCTTAGCAACTGCATAGCAACACCATAACACAGAAACATCTGAAATGGTTTTTGTGGCTAGAGCATAATCATTCAAAAGCTAAAGCTCCTAATTTGGATTTTATGCACTAAAAGTACATCCTTGAAAGGAAGTTGTCGCTTGGGAGAATCTGTTTTAATCCTTTACACTTGACTAATGAGTGAGGTATGGCAGATCTTTACAAGCCTATTGATTCAATACAGGGGTATTCAAAGTCAAAAACAGAGGGTCTCCCTTCTAACACAACATAGACAATGCACACCCCCCAACCTCCTTTTTAACTACATAGTCTAATTACATAGTGTATAAACAGCTTTGAAAGATATAAGGGTGAATTATGTTTTTTTTTTTTTTGTGAACGATTATAAACGCTGTGAATGATCTGATTAACATTAACTATATAGACAGCAGCAGGTATGCCTGTGTGAGGCTGCTGTCACTTTAAGACCTTGTGCATGGATCTAATGATCATTTAGGCAAACTGCACAATAAGCCGAAAAAGTTAACTAAATTCAGCACTCGCGTATGTCGGGTGTGACACAGAAGGTTGCCTACGAATTCAGTTCTTTTTCGCAGTTTATTGTCCTTTTAATGACTCATCATGAAGCACGTCCCACACTTTCTTCTCATTCATCCATGTTTCTTTACTGTTACTAAACTGTTTAGGTAGTCCTGTGCTATAAATACATTTACATACAGAAAAGCTATATAGAAAAAACGCAATCGATTGACATTGTAGGTGCGCCTTACACTTTAAAACCCCTGATGTAGTATATGCTTCAGCTAATCAGACTTGCAAATAGTGTCTCGGTGTCAAATATGTTCAATCGTTTTGTCTGTGATGGCTATAGGGTTCCCCTGGTGAGAGAGGAGCAGCAGGACCTGCTGGCCCCATTGGCTTATCTGGACGTACTGGACCTCAGGGACCCCCAGGACCTGCTGGAGAGAAGGGTGCACCGGTAATCTCACTTATTAGATATGGAGATGATCAATATGTGTTTCTTATATTACATTTATTTGTAAAAGTTTACGGTTGCTTACAGCACACTGACTGCATACCGTCTAATGTACAGTAGCACATGTATCTTTTCAGCAAATGAAAAAAAATATCAATGTCAGAATGTAATTTGCCACAAAATGAAAAAATCTGTCTTTGTTTAGGAGAGAGAGGTCCATCAGGACCAGCCGGTGGAGATGGAGTTCAAGGTGCCAGTTGGTCTGCCGGGTCCAGCAGGACCTCAGGGTCCAGCCCGGAGAAGATGGTGACAAGGTCAATTGCAGTTTTAATTGACGTTAATACACTTAGACAGTAGAGAAAAGGTGCATTACATTACCAACCATTACATTACATTACATTAATACAATCCTTTGTTCCTGCAGCCATTTCACAATCGCCACAAAAGGACAATAACGGATTTCGCTTCATCTTAACTCGCGTAGATTTAATGGAGAAAGTTGTGTTCCAATGCATCTAAAATTACTTTAACAGGTTTACACTGCAGAAAAATCTCAGTATGTCAGTACATCAATATATAATTTCTTATCCCAACTATCCTATAAAATCTCACTAAATTGCCTTCGCGAAATACATAAAACAAGAAAAAACTATTTTCCAATAGAGTACGATTTTTTATTCAAGAAGACTTAATTCAAGATAATACTCTTGTGCAAATTTGCTTCTCAAGTACATTTTTCTTGTTGTAAATATTTTGAAATATGAAATAGAAAACAAGAAAATAATTATATTTAATCTCCTATATCTCATAGTATATCTCACAACTCTTCCCAGAATTCCTCGCCACACTTTTTGGACAGCGATCATTCTTCATCATCACAAACACACACTGTACGGGCATCTGAAACGCAAGCCATCTCTCAGTCGCTCTCCCCTGCCGCCAATCCATCATCATCAGCAAAGGCTGCCTATAATCAAATTAGCGCAGGGTACCATAAACGTTGTCTCTCCATCAGTATCCTCTAACCAACTTCATGGCTTACGTGCCAAGAATATGTTGTAGCAAAGCTTTATCTGGCCATGTCTGTTAGTTCAGAGACATTATTTGTCATTTCATTTACATTAAAACTCTATGCAGGTCATAGCCAATGTCATATTTTTTACTGCACAGTAAACTGGTTTACTGCAACATTACTTCAACATAGTTTCTCTCATTTAGAATCACCAGTGTGATTGATGCATAATATAGTTTTTAAAAAGACAAAATGGATATTGCATGACTCGATTTTAAACTACTTTCCAGGGAGAAGTTGGTGAACCAGGACAGAAGGGAAGTAAAGGCGACAAAGGTGAACATGTGAGTAAATTCTGTCGTGAAATCCTTATTTATACTGATTCTACTTGCAAACGTTTACCTAATGATTCTTTCACTGATTACACACACACGCACACACACAAAAAAAAAACAAAAATTAAATTGGCCTTCTTTTGTGTTGCTAGTTATTGCATGCAACAAAAAACAAACACAGCCAGTATAGTCCGATTTACAAATTTATAAGTCTTTATTAAAGGAGTAGTTCACTTTTGAAAAAACTTTTGCTGATAATTTACTCACCCCCATGTCATCCAAGATGTCCATGTCTTTCTTTCTTCAGTCGAAAAGAAATTAAGGTTTTTGATGAAAACATTCCAGGATTTTTCTCCATATAATGAACTTCAGTGGGAACCAAACGGTTCAAGTTCCAAAAGAAACTTTAAATACAAAACTGCAAACTTGTTCAAAGGGCTTTAAACGATTCCAGACGATGAATAAGGGTCGTATCAAGCGAAACGATCGCTCATTTTATAAATAAATATCAAAGTTTAAGTTTTATAAGCTCAAACGCTCGCCTTGCTCTGTTCTGTAACGCACTCCTGTTCAAACTCGTTCATCAAAATGAACAAATCTTTTCCGAGTCATTTGGTTCATTCGACAAAGGACACGAATTGATTCGGAAAAAGATTTGTTTATTTTGTTGAATGAGTTCGAACAGGAGAGTCACGAACGTGCATCACAGAACAGAGCAAGGCGAGCATTTGATCTTATAAAACTTAAACTTTTTTTTTTTAAATAGAGCGATCAGTTTCGCTTAATAAGCCCTTATTGATTGCATATGGTATCGTTTAAAGCCATTTGAATAAGTTTGCAGTTTGTACTGAAAGTTTCTTTTGGAACTTGAACAGTTGGTTCCCACTGAAGTCCATGAAAAAATATCCTGGAACGTTTTAATCAAGAACTTTATTCTTTTCAACTGAAGAAAGAAGCATGGACATCTTGGATAACATGGGTGAGTAAATTATCAGCAAAAGTTTTTGAAAAGTGAACTAATCCTTTAACTAGTTCCTTTAATAAATTGATCTGAAAGAGTCATAAATCTTGAACGCATGAATTACACAATTGAATATTCAATCACTGAATCTAAGTTTACAGCGGTTCTTGACGTATTTACTGAACCACAAGTATCATGTCCTACTCCAAGTGATTTCCTAAAAAAAAATTGAAAGATCCATTAAATAAATCTTTGAGGAACCAGAATCATTCAATTCCTTATGATTCCCATCCTATAGTACAGTTCTGTTAGTCTGACCACCTTCTTTATTGTGTTGTCCACTAGGGTCCTCCAGGTCCACCTGGTCTTCAGGGAACTACTGGAGCTCCTGGACCTGCTGTACGTCTTCACAGCACATTCAGAATTACCATATCTATTATTTCAGTCATTTTTAATAAGGAATACATTGAGACTCTGACTAACGCCTATTTCAGGGAAGTGATGGTGAGCCAGGTCCTCGCGGACAGCAGGGTATGTTTGGACAGAAGGGAGATGAAGGATCCCGGGGCTTCCCTGGACCTCCTGGTCCCATCGGCCTCCAGGTGAGTCCCACAGTGTCATTCACAAGCTAACATTTTTATTTTGTTTAGCACTGAGTCGCCGGTCCCATGGTAACCCAGACTAACGCAGCACAAACAACATTAGCTGGTGGCCCTGGGCAGTAGATGCACTGGGAGGTGTTTGAGATGTGAATTGATTTTCTTTTTGATTCCACTTCTGCTGGAATTGTATTCTAGTGAATAAGTAGACACTCTCTACAGACATGCGGGCTCGCATTACATGAACAGTTCAAATGTTGGTTTGCTGGTGGTATAATTACAACTGATTTATTTATTCTACTAATTAGTAGAAATTAAGAGAATTAAAGAAAAATGTTATTTATAAAGGGTTTTTTTTGCACAATATCACTCCCAATGATATATAAATATATACTTATAAAACAGTTAGTTCCAATCCTTCATTCTGATTGGTCAATAGCTGTGCTTTATTCATGATATAACACGGCTATGACCACTTCACCCAACGGTTATATTTATCACTGTGCAACACTGCAGTTCCTGTGTTGTTTTTATTTGAGCTTTCATGCATATTTCACATTGGAACATTGTTGGTGCTCACGGTCAGGGACTATTTTTTTCTAGCAGAAGGAAGGCTTTTAGTGATTTTACCTCATGAAAGTTGCACTAATACATATATTTTTTACTTTAATATTTGTATTGTGTGGTAACCGTTTTATAAAAGCAATAAAGTATACAGAGTATGTGCTATATCGTGAATAAGTAACGGCTGAAGGCGTTTGTTTTGGCACGACGCGAAACGAGTAAGTTTAAGTAATATTATTAATAATAATAATATTAGTATATATTATATATATATATATATATATATATATATATATATACATATATATATATATATATATATATATATATATGTTTTAATTAAAAAAATAAATCTGTCACTGAATATATTTGGTTGCAATGTTGCTGAACCATAAAAATCAGCAGTCAAGTTTGTGCAGTAAACACATTGTATTTATAGAAGATTTATTTTAATCATCTCATCTCTTTCTATTTGATCATATTATGATATGAAGCCTCAAGGATCTGCCATTCCTCCTTCCATCAATTAGCTGATTCCTCTGAAGGCGAGTCATCGCGGTAATGGAGTAACATCGACTGCTCCTGTAGTCCTCTTACGCCCCAAAATCTCTGAGCCATTTGATTCAATTGAGTTTTAATTGGGCGTAATGCACTTCCATTTGGATTTTACTAATTGCATTTCAGTGAACCGGTCCAATGAGACATTAGGACAGTGCACACACACCCTTCAATCTGTAATGAGTGTTTATGTTAATGGTCTCTGACTAAGGGCTTCTGCCCTGATGAGATACTCTCTACCAGCACGAGAACCGGTTATGCCAAAGTCTGCAGGTCACATGGGTATTGGGCGAGTGAACAATATCAGACAAAATTAGATTTTAGATGTCGTCGCTCCTTAAATGTAACGGATAGCAGAAGAAAAGTCCTTTGAATGAGCAGCCTCCGAAGTCGCCACTCGGTGAGGCAATTCAGGGAGTAAATGTCAAGGATCAAACACAGCATGATACCGGGGTCACATGCCTAGCAAGTGTTTATTCGCCAATGCATGTGTGTTTTATCCAGAGCTCTCTGATGTTATAGCATTCTGGACTTCTTTAAAACACAAATGCTTCCCTGGTTACTGTCACTGATGGATGTTTTACCTTTCCTGCTGGGAAAAACATTTAATTGGCCATTGATTAAGCTTGAAAAACCGCATGAATTTTTCAGCTTTAGCCCCTAAGCGGAAAGCAGCGTCAAATGAAATGAAGTGCATGCTGCTGGCCATCTAACTTTTTTTTTGGTTTCCCTGTTTTATTCTTCCAATTTTCTGGATCTAAAGTGTGTTTCTCTTAAGTCCTAGGTGCATTTTTAGAGAGTAATAATAGGTAAGACGAGGGACATGTCCTCTCCCGAATGTTCAAATGAATCCTGTGCCGCTCTTGGGAAATATATTTGGCAAATGTGCGTAGATGAGTTTCTGTGCTGGGTAAAATAGCTTTCCTATTGTGCTTAGTGTTGATAGTCCTCTTCGTTTTTCACCCCTGACATTTTGCCAGCTATGAAAAGGTGACAAATAATATAATGTTCGCATTGAACGTGATCTAAAAATCTGACAAAGGTTATTAGCTGCTCTCTTAGATTTCAAGATGACAGATAATGAAACTCAATAAACACTGCCGCTCTTCCATTTGCCATATGGCCCTTTTGCCTTTCTCTGCCAATTCTGAAATGAAGCATTATTGCTGTCCTCTGGTAACTGCGTCTGGGCCAGATTATTTTTCTCTTTCTTCAGAGGATCTTTTTTTGTGCCTCATAGCTTTACACATCTTTGCACAATCACTGACATTGGGGTACTATAGTATGTGAATGTATGGACATATTGAAGATACACATAAATACAATAATATCTATTTATTTTTAAAGGGTCTTCCTGGGCCACCTGGTGAAAAAGGAGAAAAATGGAGATGTTGGTCCTATGGTAAGATGTTTTTAACCAATTATTAAATACAGTAATACAGGACAGAAAATTTAAGTTTTTTTGGTTCTTTTTATTCTTGTATTATTTAGCTTTTAATTTAATTTAGCCTTATTTTACTTTGCTTTTGTCAACTTTGACACCATTTGGATATTTTTTGACAACTATTAGTAAAATCTCATTTGTCTCTCTTCTCGTTTCTCCACCAGGGTCCCCCTGGCCCACCTGGTCCCAGAGGTCCTCAAGGCCCTTCTGGTGCTGATGTAAGAGCATCTCTCAACATTGAACATTATATCCAATCAGCAAATCCATAAAATTACACCACTTTTAACTAAATGGCTTCAATGTTAATGGTTTTCACGTATGCCTCTTAACAAATTGACTTCTTTTATTGCAGGGTCCACAAGGTCCTCCTGGTGGAATAGGAGGAATGGGATCCGATGGGTAAAAGGTAAGATTATTCCTATCTCCAGTGTTTATTCTCCAGGGCCAAATACCTATTTCAAGTCTCATTTGAAGACTTCCTTAATTTATTATTCATGTCATCCTTTTTTCTGAATTAGTTATAACAAAGCGATGAATGCCTACATTACTGCAGTTCTGATAAAACCCATCCATTTCACTGCTATTTGGCAGGCCCACAGGCCATCAATATTTTATGCTTTGGCTAGCTGTGGAGATGAATTTAGAACATGTTACAGGTCACCATGATGCTCCATCCATTAGTAGTGGAGTATTATGTCCACTACTGTGCAAGACTAGTTAAGTAAGCTACTGCTAAGAAACATAATGCAGCTTTATTTAGATAATATTTCTGATTCATTCTATTCAAAAGTCAAATGGTATCTCTGATCTTCAAAAGGTGTTCCATTTTTCAAAGCATTGAAGATGAAAATGGCAATGGTAAAGTTCAAATTTTCTGGCGTTTGTCAAAGAAACTTTTGAAATTGGAATTTGGAAGTTTCCAAAATGGAAGTTTGACAGCTGGTTGAATAGAACTCAGCATTCTAATGGTATGGTGCTATAGCTTATAACTAGTAATATCCTTCACAGGGTGAACAAGGAGAAGCTGGCAACCCTGGACCTCCTGGCGAGCCTGGACCTGGGGTAAGTTGAGTTCTCAGGAGAAATCTGTGTGATGGTGCGGGTAATCACTTCCTGTAAGCTTTTCAGGCTTTATTGATTGTCTTGAATTAAGTGGCCACACTAAGTGAGTCGCTCAAATTGCAGGAATGATTCCAATAAAGGTCTTTCCTCTCATCATACAAAGAATAGCTTAATACAGTGACATTTGTTATACAATATCACTTTATGGGGGTCATATCATGAAAATGTACTCAAAACATCCTTTCAATTGAAACTAAACTGGTGGATTTTTGACACCAGAATATCTATTTGGCTTTACTTTTTGTCACAAAAACCTCAAGTCAAGTGGGGGAAATCAACTGAATAAATCTAAAAAGTTAACTTATGTATTACAAATGCAGCCTGTCAAAATTCTAGCCTGTCAATACTGACATGGATGGTTGATTAACTCTTTGAATTGCTGTATCAGAATGTAGAGCGTGGCTGCACTCATTGTTCTCATGGTGCTTTTGTTCATGGAGTGCCTCAGGGCTCGATATTCAGCCCTTTCATCTTTGTTATATGTTCTGCAGGGCCCAAAAGGTGAGAGAGGAGAGAAAGGTGAAGCTGGTCCCTCTGGTGCTGCTGGACCTCCAGGTCCCAAAGGACCCCCTGGAGATGATGGACCCAAGGGTAACCCTGTACGTGTGACACAACTGACGACATGCATTTAGTTTAGTAGGCCCTAATATTTGTTTTAGGACAGTAAAGATGAAATCAGTTTTAAGTTATTGACATGTAACTGTGTTTACAACTAAAGGGCCCTGTTGGTTTTCCTGGAGACCCTGGTCCACCTGGTGAGCCAGGTGTTGCTGTAAGTAGCACAATCTATTTAAAGGATTAAAACTATAATTTGCCGAGTAAATATACTGCAACGTGTTTGCATGTTTTGTCAATTGTCAGTTTATTTGTCTTTAAAATGTTGTCTATAACATTATCAGGGAATAGATGGAGGCCCTGGAGAAAAGGGAGAGGATGGAGAGTCTGGTCAACCTGTGAGTATTCATAATATTTAGTTTGACTGTAGTTTTTATAAAACTGCATAAAAACTCTATGCATAATTTGTAATTTTATTCAGGCAATAATTACTGAAAATATATTGCAGAGCACTGTGTTTTCCTCTATATACAACACAAATAGATTAATAAACTTTAATTGGATATGCGGAAGTCAAACATAATTGTCTGAGCAGTGGCAGCCCATAAACTGCAGTCCTTA
The DNA here is from genome assembly GCA_030378365.1 of Hybognathus amarus. Classification (NCBI taxonomy): domain Eukaryota; kingdom Metazoa; phylum Chordata; class Actinopteri; order Cypriniformes; family Leuciscidae; genus Hybognathus; species Hybognathus amarus. The sequence goes on from JAQIUQ010002104.1 coordinate 412,298, forward strand.
TTAACATTTATTATAGTCATTTGGATTTTCCAGAGCAGGAAAATTGGTTAATTTACCATTAAATTCAATGTATCTGAATCTCTAGGTTTACAAATGTGAATGTCTAGGCTTGAGGGTCTTTGTGCAAGGCCCATTTATAAGCTACAGTTCTATGAAAGTTTAATGAGGGGAGGTTTGTTTTGAGCAACACACTTTCACAGAAATACACACAGCTTCTGATTAGAAGTTTATCATTTTCAAATCAAATAATCACACAGCTGAATAATTTCGCTAAATTGTATCCATCCTGTATCGAGTGTATTTGAAACTCTTTGTGTCACTTAATTGTGTTAATTTAATTGGTTAAGGTTGGCAAGACAAGAGAGAAGGTTTAGTTATAACGCTAAAGTCTATTATCTAAAATAGGCTGGTTCAGTTGTTTCTGTTTTTGATTCATTTTCTTCCTCCACTCTATTTTAGGGACCTCCTGGTCCTTCTGGAGAAGCTGGCCCACCAGGACCTCCTGGCAAAAGAGTATGTATAGTCCTCATCGCTAGTGCCAATTTAGCATATCTCTGTCATGGATAACAAACTTTTTTAATTATAACTTTTTTCCAAACTATTTTCTCACTAAGAATGGAACACATTCTAAAACTTCTATTTATTAAGTCCGGCATGTGTAAAACAGTCACCATTTTTGTTTAACAACTCGTCCTCATCAGCACGGATGATCAGTTGTTTTTCACCCGGGGTCATACCGCTCGACGGCAAAGAGGAAGTCCTTCACAGGGTGATGAATAGCGCATACTAAATCATCAGTCTGAAATTGGAAAACAGCATTTAAATGGCGTCAGAGCCAGAACTCATTTCCTCCACTGTAGTCCTACATCTCTCTCAGGATGAAAGAAGAAAATCAGTCGAGACGTTATATTGATCCCGGGCCTGTTTGAGTGACAGTGATGAGGGGACAGCGATGTAAAGGATGTTACAGAGGAAGAGGAAATATAACTGTCACATTCGGGACAGGAATTGGAGATCCTCTCCCACTGCCACATCAAAAGAAATTTGTTCAGCCAAATGAAACCTCATAGCCTTGCAGAAAATATAGTTTCACTGGTCACAAAAGAACTCATAATTTTTCAGAAGTGGGAAAAAGTTTTTCAATCACTTTTTCAATTTATATTGAATTTCTCACGACACTATTGAACTAGCAAGTGAAATATAATTCAATTTTGTCTTTTGCACTAGATTGCGTTTACACTGAACTTGAAGTTGATCGTTTGTGATCTTCATTGATGTACAATGTCATATAATTGAGCATTTAAAATTTGACTTAACAAAGAAACTTTTAAAGGAGTAGTTCACTTTTAACAAAACTTTTGCTGATAATTTACTCACCCCTATGTCAACCAAGATGTTCACGTCTTTCTTTCTTCAGTCGAAAAGAAATTAAGGTTTTTGATGAAAACATTCCAGGATTTTCTCCATATAATGGACTTCAATGGGAACCAAATGGTTTAAGGGTCCAAATGAGAGTTTCAGTGCAGCTTCAAAGGGCTTTAAACGATGATGATGAATAAGTGTCTTATCTAGGACCCTTTGAGTCATGACTCGAAAAAAGATTTGTTCATTTTGATGAACAGGAGAGTCACGAACGCGCATCACAGAACAGAGCAAGGCGAGCATTTATGCTTATAAAACTTAAACTTTTTTATTTATTTTTTAAATGACCGTTCGTTTCGATAGATAAGACCCTTATTCGTCGTCTGGTGTCGTTTAAAGCCCTTTGAAGCTGCACTGAAACTCTCATTTGGACCTTGAACCGTTTGGTTCCCATTGAAGTCCATTACATGGAGAAAATCCTGGAATGTTTTCATCAAAAACCTTAATTTCTTTTCGACTGAAGAAAGAAAGACATGGACATCTTGGATGATATGGGGGTGAGTAAATTATTAGCAAAAGTTTTTTTTAAAAGTGAACTACTCCTTTAAGTTTTTTAGCTAAAGTTAACCTATTTTGTGCAATCTGCAATGGTTGATTGACATGCTAGTAGGTGGCTCTTCACTGTGGTCACATGTTTCTGATGTTTTGGACCTTGTATTTATTTAGTATACCAATTTTGACCGGATCACATGGGATGGATGTTAATACCAGGTGTAAACAACTGCTGGACATTTTTGGAGTCTTGCTATAAGGCAAGCAGTCCTGGTTGAATTTTTTTAGCCAGCCCAAGCAACACTGCGCTATCCCATTATTCCTCCATAAAGCTTTATGGCATCTCTGCTCACACATCCATTATTCATGCAAAATGTGGAGAAAACACCACTCGCCTTCCCAATATGCTTGATGGAGCTCTCCCAGGGAAAATTATACACCCTATCAAATATACACGGATAGCAATGGCTGACGAACCGCGGATGGAGAAACTGCCATTTCATCAGCAAAGGTGTTTTAATCCTGCGAGGGAAGAGGGTCGCAGGAAGACTGATCTCGTGGAATTAAGTCTCCTGCATCAATAATTCTGGCTGGAGCTTATTTTGCATACAAACACAGAGACGTTCTGCTTTCTCAGCAGTTTGCAGAGCGCAGTTGGAAATGAATATGGAGATTTCCTCGCTTATTCTCTCTCTCTCTCTCTGTTTATTTCTTGGACTCTGTTCAGTCTTGGACCCCTGAGACAGACCCTAGACTATTAAGCATCGTGGAATTATTTTAATTCGGTGAAGCTTCCAACTGTCATTAGTTGATTTCTTCCTTGCTCTTCGTTAAATTTACATATGAAAAATTATGCAGTGGAGATTGTCACACAGGTTTTATCTTAGAGACAAAAGTTAAATTACACAAATGCATATTTTCTAAAGTTGGTTCTCTATATTGTTCGAACCATTTAAAAATTTAGATTTTTTCCAAATCTGACATACATCTAAAGGTTCAAATATAATATTACGAAGGTAGATTATAACTGAAACATTGAACTCTGTTGCAACAGCAAGGATATTTTTCATACATTTTCAAGTTGCCATATGTTATATTCAAAATGCATTATTAAATTATCTTGAACATTTTTGCTGTTTCGTCATGAATTGTTTTGGTTTTTTTTATCATATAATAGTTAAAAAAATCTAATTTGACAACTAGCCCCGGTCACCTTTACGAATATGAATGAATGCATGCTCTCACACAAAAACCTTCGAAAAATGAAAGTGGATCCATTCGCCTATATATAACCATCAAGCAAGTTCCTCCAAGTGCTACCATGATGTCTCACTGTGACCTTTTCCCCATTTGTTTTATAGCCCAGCAGAGAAAATGCTCAAATACAATGTCCTCTTCTCTGTCTGCAGGGACCCCCAGGGACCGCTGGAGCTGAAGGCAGACAAGGAGAGAAGGCGCCAAGGTAACGTATCATTCCGAATCAATTCAGCTCAGGCACATACTGCAGCCTCCACTGCCATAATTAAAGCACAGCGAGCCATGGGAGAAAGAACATCTCTGACAGAGTGACTCACTGTTAATACATGTGGATACATTGTCACTGTGGGATTGAAGTGTGTAGGTTATTCATCAACTGAACCTGTGGTCTAAATTGCGTAAGCATACAGAGATTTGTAATGTAATGTTTTTAAGGTTTGTATAGTCTATATTATATTATATTATATTATATTATATTATATTATATTATATTATATTATATTATATTATATTATATTATATTATATTATATTATATTATATTATATTATATTATATTATATTATATATATGGCTGTGCAACAATTAATCACATCCAAAATAAAAGTTTGTGTTTACATAAGATTTGTGTACTGTGTATAATTATTTTGTATCTATAAATATACACACAGATGCATATATATATTTAAGATTTTGTTTTATATATATATATATATATATATATATATATATATATATATACACACAATATATACATGCAAATATTTCTCAAATATATATAAATACATGCATTTGTGTGTATTTACACAAAATAATTATACACAGTACACATACACATATATATTATCGTGATTAATCGTTGCACAGCCCTAATTATATTATATTATTACATTTTTAATTTTTTTTTATGTTTTTGAAAGCCTCTTATTCTTACCAAGGCTGCATTTGAAAAAAAAAAAAAATACAGTAAAAAAATGTTTTTTACGTTTCTATATCGAGTGATATTTCATGCCAACTTCATGCATTATATTATGATTTCTATCTTTAGGGTGAGGCAGGATCTGAGGGTCCACCAGGTAAAACTGGACCAGTTGGCCCTCAGGGTCCCAGCTGGAAAGCCTGGTCCTGAAGGTCTACGAGGAATCCCAGGTCCTGTGGTGGGTCCCCATGTCACTCATCACTTAATAATTCCACCATTATACATACACATAAATGCAATGGCCCCAAATCGTTTTCGAACACTTAGGATACACTCAAAGTACTGTGAATTTGAAAACCAGGTAGCATCTGCAAACAAATGATGCTTGACCTTTTCTCTAAACTTTTCTAGCTATGCTGATGAATATTAATTATGTGACTTGGCATTTGCTCAGTAGTTCTAACATATTACTACTCTCGCCACTGCCAATGTTTGGTGCTTTTGCATGGACTTAAAGCGATAGTTCACCCAAAAATGAAAATTCTGTCAGTATTTACTCACCCTCATGTTGTTCCAACCCATAAGACTTTTGTTCATCTTCAGAATACAAATTTTATAAATCTGAGAGCTGGATCACTCCTCCATAGGCTTCTTGAGGGATTGAAACTTGCCAGCCCGAAAAGTTATTAAAGACATCGTTAAAATAGTCCAAGTGACTACAGTGGCTCAATCTTAAGTTTATCAAGTTGCGAGAGTACTTTTTGTGCATAAAAACAAACAAAAATAATGACTTTATTTCAACTATTCATTTACTTCGCTTTGGGCCTCTAGTCAGTTAACGTAATGTGATAGCGTAGAGCCACGTCACACGTAGGCTCACTATTGGCCGAAGCTGATGCTGATGTGACGTACAACAACAGAAGCTTACGTGTTACACTAGTGAACTCACTCGAGGCCCACAGAAAAGGAAATTAATATTTGAAAACAGTCGTTAAATTTGTTTTGTTTGTTTTTTTGCGCACAAAAAGTATTCTCACCACTTGATAAATTTAGGACTGAGCCACTGTAATCACTCGGACTATTTTAACAGTGTCTTTAATAACTTTTCGAGGAACAAGTTTCAATCCCTTAGGCTTAAGAAGCCTTTGGAGGAGTGATCCAGCTCTCAGATTTCATTAAAAATATCTTAATTTTTTATCTTAAAATAAAATATCTTAATTAAGAAAAAGGTCTTAAGGGGTTGGAACAACATGAGGCGAGTAAAAACTAATTAAATTTTGGGTGAACTATGATTCTGCGGCCAAGAAATGCAATGGCATTCATACACTTTTAAGTATTTAAATAATTGGTATGGCCACTGAATATCCTAAATATACACACACACAGGAATAGAATTATATGAAACACCTCAATTCACAGAATAATAAATCTCCTATCTGTATCTTTCTCTTGTCTATTAAATACTTTTTAGTATCTGGGCTATTAATCACTCTCCAGCACAGAGTAAATCAATGGCAGACCATAAGCAGAAAACAATGCAATAATGGCTTTTGTAATTGGATGCACAGGGTGAACAAGGACTTCCTGGTGCTCCTGGACAAGACGGCCCTCCAGGACCAATGGTAAGAGGACAGACCCATTCCCTTTTACCCTCTCTCTCTTTTTCTGTGTGTGCGTGTACATGTGGGTATATGTGCGCAAATTGAATTCTCACTGTTGGTTCTCTGATATTTAGGGACCTCCTGGTCTCCCTGGCCTGAAAGGAGACCCCGGCTCTAAGGGTGAGAAGGTGAGTGACATTCTATTTCTTTTCCTGACATTTTTATTAATATGCTTTCAAAGAGGCTCAATGTCAAAGATAAAGACTAGACTAGGTCACTCCACTCCAGGAAGCCAGGGGAAAAGTTTCAGTGTAATATCCAGAAGTTTTTGCTTTGTTTTTAGACATTTAGGAATCCTTTACGAAGTGCTTACTGATTATTTTATTGGGCATTTAATCATATTTATAAAAAAAAATAAAGAAAGTTGTTAAACTAAAATAAAGGCTGTCAGTTAAACGTGTTATAAACGGCGTTAGCGCAAAACCCATTTTAACGTGATTGATTTTTTTTATTGCAAGATTAACAGTCTTTTTGGCCTAGCAAATTTTGTAGTTTTTTTCACATGCTTTTGCGACAGGATGCGGGCGCTGCGTTGCGTTATGAAACCCATAAATTTCAATGGCTAAACCACACACCGCAGTCTAAATTCAAAATAGTTTAAATTTTTCCGCTGTGACGATTACCAGCGTGGCCAATAGAAACTTTTTGGCATCCAAAAAGTTTTGAGAACTGGCGTAGCACCGCGCATTCCACGTCCTGTCTGAAAGCACCGGATCTCAGCTAGACCGGAAACACACTTGTTGCGAGCCGGCCAAACAGTAGGTTAACATTACGTTTTGAGTCGATGACGGAGCTGAGACGCCGAAATGGATGTCAATAAGATTATGAATTAAAAGCTTCTTTGATGGCCAAGCACAGACACAGCTGATTCGAAGTTGTCAACGCTGTTTTCAATAAAAAAAAACATTTGCACAAAGCAAGCCGATCCACTCTTTCATGTTGATAAGAGCATTTAAATTAGAAAAAAATAAAAAAAAAAAATAAAAAAAAATCAAGAGAAAGTTACAGTAGAATAGATAAAAAATGTGTTTAATTGCGATTAATCGAGAGTTAACTGTCATTAATGCAATTAATCGCGATTAAATATTTTAATCGTTTGACAGCACTAATATATAATTTATTTATTTTTTGGGCCATGAAAATGTATATACTAATTTCTATAATATTCATGCAGTTTAGTTTCAGGTTTTTCCTTTTTTTTATATATATTTTGTAATTTATTTCGATTTTTTTAACATTTTAGTTTTCTTTTAATTTAGTTAACCTTAAGGCCCATTCACACAAAGAACGATAACTATAACAATAATTATATTAGCGACCACACCAGCGGACGATAACATTCTGTTTATTTTTAAGTGCATTATTACTGCTTTAGTTCATCAGCTGGGAAAAATCGTTCTAAAAGCGATTCCTTCGATATCGATTTTTCTCTAATATTATCGTTATAGTTTGGACTCTGCTATTCTTTTATATTTAGAACAATTTTTGTATTATTATATCTTAGTCATTATCATTATAGTTATCGTACTTGGTGTGAACGTTCCTCTAGTATAATGTAATGTCTTTGATGGTTTGGTTCTTTGTACATTTCGAATATCAGCTAATGTTCTGATCTGTGAAATCTTTTCGTCCAGGGTCACCCCGGTCTCATCGGCCTCATCGGACCCCCGGTGAGCAGGGAGAGAAGGGAGATCGTGGTTTGCCTGGTCCTCAGGGATCCGCTGGCAGCAAGGGTGATTCTGTGAGTCACAAATGATTTATTTGTCCTTTCTAACCCACCACACAACAAATGTGGTACCTCCAGCAGCGCACCTATTAGGATTTCTCCTGTAATGCTTGCAAATTAAAGTAGCGAACCGACTGAAACAATAACAGTCTGCACTTATTGCATCTGTGTACATCATCATAATCGTGTTATGGATGAAGCTGTCATGAAATGTTCTCGGAGCCAGCCGTAATTTTATTACGCCAGACGGTCCCATCAAACACCAGTGCGATTACATTTTTTCACAGTCGAACGGCGAAATGTTTGTCTTTCTTTTCCTCGTTGAAGAGCCATGCAACACATATCCAGTGCAATCAGCAAATATATAGAAAACCTTTAAAAGTTGATTGAATAATCAATTAAAATTTGCATTGGCCTTTGCTATGACCCTTGCTCGGTGGTTTAAAGCAATGCAGCTTTAAACGCATTACGATTTAGCTTAATGAAATTGTAGTCTCCCCTTCTGTGAGTTTGGAGAACGAAACATCGAAAAACGATCCCATCTCACTAACGTTTCCCACCGGACAGATTTGCGCTCTGTTGCCGAGTTTAGTAACGGAGGCTGAATTTCTCCCCACAGAATTAACTCAAAAGTCCTTGACTCTAATGAAGTGTAATGATCAGTGTGTAATACAAACTAGAGGAATATATGAGCAAGAGTCGTTTTCATCTCTCTGACAAAATAATTGTAATTTTTAAAGACAAATCTTAGAGAGAATATAAAACTCATCAACACCTCACACAGTTGTTTGAATTTCTGCTGAACAACATCTTTACATATCAATCATAAGTTCTGCTTTCTGACCATGTGCTCTTTAAACTGTAGGGTATCAGTGGTGCTGCTGGTCCGCTTGGTCCACCTGGTCCTCCTGGATTGCCTGTGAGTCTTTCTCTCTATTGCTCTTGCATTCAGTGTTGTGTTATCGTCAAAGTCAAACTATATGGCACCAAGGTGAAAATTGGCGTCACATTGCCTATTTAAAGCGTCACCGTTTTTTTAGAGAACTATTTTGAGAGATCTTTTGAAAAATAAACTTTAAACACATCAAATGTGTTCCACTTTGAAAATTATGATTTTGGTCTGCCCTACCTCAGCGGTCTTGCCAATTTTAACTGTATCCACTATTTAAATATATACAAGTGTCATACTTTTGACATACACTACCATTAAAAAGTTTATCAGTCAGTAAGATTTAAAAACGTATATAAAATTATAATACCAAGGACAAATTAAATTGGTGACCGTAAAGACATTTATAATGTTACAAAAGATTTATTTTTAAAAATAAATGCTGTTCTTTTGAAGTTTCTCTGAAGAAACATTTTCATGGCACATGGTCTTTCCTTAATATCCTAATGATGTTTTGGCATAAAAGAAAAATCGATAATTTTGACCCATACAATGTATTGTTAAATGTTGTCACAAATATACCCGTACAACTTGTATATTTCAAGTCATATTCACAATTCACAATTAAGCATACTCTCTACAGGAGTAAATTTGATCTTAAAATATATATTACAATTAAAAAATGATTTCAAATTTTAATCATATTCCACAATATTACTGTTTTCACTGTATTTTTAATCAAATAAATGCAGCTATGGAGAGACTTATTTAAACATAAAAAAAAATTGTACAGACCCCCAAACTTTTGGACAGTAGTGTATGTTGAACTGATATACACATAACTGATAAATTATTATAAAAAAATCTAATGTTACAAATTCTAATGTTATCTGTTTTCACCAAGCTCAATTTTAGTCAGTTTTCACAGAATGCATTTCGATTTTCCTTCAGGGTCCACAAGGGCCAAAGGGATCCAAGGGTTCGACTGTAAGTACCACTTTAACGCTGATCAATTTGATACGTTTGTTATAATAATGTCAGAAAAGCGCGCTCATGATATTTAAATCATCTTCCTGCAGGGTCCCGCTGGTCAAAAGGGAGACACTGGCACGTCCGGACCTCCTGGTCCTCCTGTAAGTGAACTTTTGCACGTTCAACGAGATTTTTATTATATACTGTAAAATGCTATATATGGGGTGGTGATGGCGCAGTGGATAAGACACATGCCGTTGGTGTGAGAGACCCGAGTTCGAATCCACTGTGAGACACCAATGTGTCCCTGAGCAAGACACTTAACCCCTAGTTGCTCCAGAGGCGTGCGACCTCTGACATATATAGCAATTGTAAGTCACTTTGGATAAAAGTGTCAGCTAAATGAATAAAATGCTAGAGGCTCATGGATGCACACTCATTTTCCTTATTCCGTAGGGTCCTCCTGGTGAGATCATCCAGCCTCTACCTATGCACATGCCCAAGAAGTCCCGTCGCTCCATCGACATGCAAGCGGACGAAGCCGGCACCATGCTGGACTACGGAGAGGGCATGGAGGACATCTTCAGCTCTTTGAATAATCTCAAACAGGACATCGAGCGCATGAAGTACCCCATGGGCACGCAACACAACCCCGCACGAAGCTGTAAAGACCTTCAGCTCGCTCACCCAGAATTCCCAGATGGTAAGTGAGCAAATGTGGGAGGTAAAGGAGAGGGTCTTGAACAGATAAATCTGGAAAACACGCAATGTTCGCTGCTTTCCGAGCCACTCTCAGTAGGTATCGGCTGTGCTTCTAAAATTCCAAACCCGTCACTCGGGAGAATTTGAATAACAACAGCGGCCGCCGACGGCTGATTGGGAAGATGTTTAGCATTCTGCGGACTCCAGCGGGAGCTAACCTCTCACTCCCAAATCATGGCTTACAAAATGCCAGCTCTTACAGTGACCTTTAGAGCTGGTTTTACCGCAGTCGCATTAGCCTGCTATTTTATTTACACAAGGCATCGCCACAGCTGATGCCCATTAAGAGATTTTTTTTGCTGAAAAAAGGAATTTAAAAAAATCTTCATTTATGATCTCAATGATTTCTTGGAAGTTTATACTGTATCTGTCATGATGTGTGATGGGTTTTCTCCCTCAGGTGAATACTACATCGATCCCAACCAGGGATGCTCCGGGGACTCCTTTAAAGTGTACTGCAACTTCACAGCGGGAGGCGAGACCTGCATCTTCCCTGATAAAAAGTCAAATGGAGTGAGTGGCATTCTGAAACCCCCCTGAGGAAGAGCTAGCCAATAACAGCCAGATATGATCACAACATCATACCTCTGTCACATACAATAGGGTTCTCATAAAGACCATGTGACATTCCAGAAGTCACTTCAAAGAGATGTTTTCTTATGGTGACTGTTATTGGAAGTGTGATATTTAGAAATCTATTTATGTATCTATTTATATATATATATATATATATATATATAAAATGTATAAGTGAAATAATTTATATATATATATATATATATATATATGTATATATATATATATATATATATTTGTAAATATAAATTGTAAAGTATTTATTTATATATTGTAGTAGTATCTGTTTTATTGTTTGTAAATAGGAATAAAATGTGTGTGTATATATATATATATATATATATATATATATATATATATATATATATATATATATATATATATATGAATCCTTGGATTTAAAAATAAAATAGTGAAACAATTTAATATATATATATATATATATATATATATATATACACATATACAAACATATATATACATTTTATTCCTATTTACAAGCAATAAAACAGCAATAAAAATTTGATTTTAGTTTCTGCTGAAGCAAGTTTACTCTTCATTCAAAACTATTCACACAGCAAGTCTTTTTTCGTTTTCTTTGTGTCGTCTTTAAGGTGAGACTATCTTCATGGCCCAAAGAAGTTCCCGGCTCCTGGTTCAGTGAATTTAAGCGTGGCAAAATAGTAAGTGCACTTTCTCATCCTTCTTTCATCTACTCCTTTATGAAAAACATCTTATCCTTCGAAACTAGAGAACCTGAGTGCTCTGCCTCATCTTTTTTCTTTACTCAACTATTGGGCAAACCCCAGTAAGAGCTCGGCTTTTAAAAGAAGCTGTCACCGCAGCCCAGGATCCATCAGACAAGCCGAGCAAACACTCATACGACAAACACAACTGAGCACATACATACACACCGCATTCATATTTGATGCAGTGAAGAGTTTTGAAGGCACCTCTGTGAAACCAAACGGCTTTGTGTTTCTGGTGTCTGTTATTTTGTCAGAAGCGATAATTTTTCAATTATTCAGATTTCCAACTTTACCGGTTTTAAATCCATTTATTGGTGCCTGTGAAAATTGACTTGCTTTATCGCTTACACACACTTTATCACCTGGACACTTACACAAATCAAGTACTCAAGTAAAAGTAATAAAAAAACCTTAATAAAATATTAATTTTCCATTTTACTTGAGTAAAAGTACAAAAGTACTTGATTATTGTATTAAAAATATTAAGCACTAATAAATGAACCATGTTTATTGTATTTTCTATCCAGTACACATTGCATTCATTTTATTACTAAAACTATTATACATCGAAACATTAACACAAGTAAAATATCACAAACCTAAACAAGTAAAAAAAAGATATATATATATATATATATATATATATATATATATATATATATGGCTTTTAGCTGCAAACGATTAATTGACATCCAAAATAAAAGTTTGTGTTTACATAATATATGTGGGTGCACTGTGTATAATTATTGTATATATATAAAAACACACACATGCTTGTATATTTAAGAAAAAAAATATTTAGATATAACATATTTATATTTCTATATAATATAAATTATATATAAATATATATATACAGTATACACAAAAATGTTTCTTATATATATATATATATATATATATATATATATATATATATATATATATATATATATATATATACATGTAGTATTTTAAAAATGAGGGAAGAACAAAATTTGTGCAAAGTATGTGGTGAAAAATTGATTAAAAATTACATTTACAGATGTCATGTGGTCCAAAATGAGTTATGCAAACATACTAGTTTTATATAATTTAATATGGTGGGGAAGATGCATGGGCATTCATTTATCAAACGTAACATTAAACACATGGATAATATTTTATTATTTTTACAAAAACATATTTGGTGGGGCAAATACAATTGTTGCTGCCTAATAAATCCTTAAATGTTCCTTGAGAGAGTCTTTTTTTTCTTCTAAAACTTTTCTATCTTTTTTTCTTTCACCCTCAAGCTTTCGTACGTGGACGCAGAAGGCAACCCGATAAACATGGTCCAGATGACGTTCCTCAAACTACTGACAGCCTCCGCCAGGCAAAACTTGACCTACAACTGCCACCAGTCGGTCGCCTGGCACGACGCCACTACGGACAGCTACGACAGGGCGCTACGCTTCCTCGGCTCCAATGACGAGGAGATGTCATACGACAACAACCCCTTCATCACGGCCCTGTCAGACGGCTGTGCGGTAAGACCTCCGTCTTAGACCCGGACAAATCAATGTCATTTAAACATGCCAACACACTTCTGATGGTCTTGTTCTCGTCTCACAGGTGAGGAAGGGCTACGGAAAGACAGTTCTGGAGATTAACACTCCCAAAATCGATCAGGTTCCGAATCGTTGATGTGATGTTCACTGACTTTGGGGATCCCAACCAGAAATTTGGATTCGAAGTTGGTCCTGTCTGCTTCCTTGGCTAAAAAAAAACACAGACAAAGAAAAAAAAAACCCAATAACTTGGCAGGGTAGGACGGGTTCACGCACGAGTCAAGACTTTTTCTTGACGTCATTAAAACCATCAGAGCCCGTTCCTGCCACATGCCAGTTTTGAATTTTAAAAAATGGGGTAACGAACACCGTCTTGCCATTTATGTATGTATTACCCGGGAAAATACTTGTTGCCCTTGTAGGGCAAGGATCACATGACATGAAACCTGTTATGGAACCAAAAGGTGAAGGACAAACGTCAAGCCAAGGCAAACAGGTGAACCTGGGAGGTCCACGAGTTGGAGAAAGGGAGGACCTCTCATCCGGAGTCTATCGGTGCAGTGCAAACAAATAAATTAAAAAAAGAACAAAAAAAGACGACAACAATGGTGCTTGTTCAAAATAGAAAAAAAGAGGTGCTATGAGAAAGAGGATGTATTTTAATAAAAACTGTAATTATTATTTTGTACATTGTTGATGTTTCTGAATCCACTTTCAAAACTTGCATGTGTATCACAATTACATCTGGCTCTTAAATTCCAAATCCCTCACGAACGTTTATAAGTTATAGAACTGAACAAATAAAGAATTAAATAATGATATTTTGTGGATGAATACTGTGTACTTATTATTAAGCAAATAAAAGACAGCATTCAAACAGTTCCCTACTATTAATTGTAATGTAAGTCCTTTGTATATATTGAGCATCCCGAAGTCGCTCGCAGTTTGGCCCACTGGACACCTCAAGAGGAAGATTCAACAGCGCATGCAACCTGTGCTCGATTTAAGTAATCTTGCCATTCGCTTTAATTTAACTTTTGTTCGTTATTTGTTTGTTTTTTCAGTTGTAGGACGGTCGTATACCTCAATCTCTCTTGAAAAAAACCATACCGATGCAAGTATGGTGTGCCCTGTATATACCTTGGTTATACAGTTAAGTTTATATATATTTTGGGTGGGGATTTTTTTTTTATTAATGGGAAAAATACATATCTGTTAGGCCTCTTTTTGTTCAAAACCTTCTGTGAATTTAATGATAAGGCCTTTTAGGTGACCCATTTTTGTAACTAAAATGAGAAATTGTTTAAAATGTGCTTTTTATGGTTCATTTCATTATTAAAAACTGGATTCCAACCAACCATGAAACTGAGGTGTGGATTGTTTGTTTGCTTTGTCAGGTAACATGGTTTTATTGTCTGTCCGTTTACCGTATGATTCATATGTTGTGTGATTTAAGCTTTTAAAATGACATTGAGTATTGCGTCTGACCGATACCTTCAGTTCAGAACATGGCATTATAAAGGAAAAGTTCACCCAAAAATGAAAATTCTGTCATTTACTCTCGCTCTACTCCAAATTGTATGAATTTCTTTCTTCTGCTGAATACATAAGACGATATTTTGAAGTCGATACTTTGGATAGGACTTTCATAGTTGGGAAAAAAATACTATGAAAGTCAATGGCTACAGTCAACTGTCTGGTTACTAACATTCTTCAAAATATCTTCTTTTTTGTTCAACAGATGAAAGAAACTCAAACAATTTGGAATAGAGGGAGTAAATGATTTTTAGGTGAACTCTCCTTTTTTATGCCAATAAGTGAGCTGTTATTACAAAAATGCACTAGTTAAAATAAATGTTAGCAAACTCATGCATAACACGATGTTTAATTAATTACTTCCTCGTATCATTTATCATGCATTACAGCTCATTAGCAGGTCATCTGGGATGTCTGAACAGGATGAGAACAGCGTGTTTACTTTAGAAAAAAACTTTTATAGTCATTTCATACAGGTCCCCCTGGCTCCTTTCCTAATCGAGCGCTGGAAGCTACACAATCTGATGGCACCTACACACAGAGTCTCATTAGATATTGTGTTTAATATGAAAGGCCTGTCTCTATTTCAGCCTCTATAGTTGGAATAAAAGCTCGCTCTATCTGCTCTTTGATGTATGTGAATCCTCACCGGTTAGATCAGCAATGAATTCTCTGCATTATTGGACATCTCTATTCAAGCTTTCAAAGGAATGCCAATTTGATATTTTTCTGTAGGCAAAGACTTTGAGTTTGCCATTTCACCATGAGCCTTTGTGGCAGGGATTCTCTGCTTAGCATTTAAAAAGATTTTCAAAGGATTTGACTCTCGAATGGACTCCATTTGAGCCAGGACCTCAGTCTCTTCAAGAACTCTTCTGCATGATAGGACTTCAAACTACTAATATATATACATACACTCACCAAAAGGATTATTAGGAACACCATACTAATACTGTGTTTGACCCCCTTTCACCTTCAGAACTGCCTTAATTCTACATGGCATTGATTCAACAAGGTGCTGAAAGCATTCTTTAGAAATGTTGGCCCATATTGATAGGATAGCATCTTGCAGTTGATGGAGATTTGTGGGATGCACATCCAGGCACGAAGATCCCGTTCCACCACATCCCAAAGATGCTCTTTTGGGTTGAGATCTGGTGACTGTGGGGGCCATTTTAGTAAAGTGAACTCATTGACATGTTCAAGAAACCAATTTTTAATGATTCAAGCTTTTTGACAGGATGGATACATGGTGGCCATAAAGGGATGGACATGGTCAGAAACAATGCTCAGGTAGGCCCTGGCATTTAAACTGCATTTTAAAATATTGTACTTTTTACTACATTTATGTCAAGGTCCTTGATAGAAAGTAGTAGTCAGTAGTAGTCAGTGTATGATTTTGGTTGCAAGGGGTCTCATTTTGGTTGGAAATGAAGTCGGATTGATGTTAACAACTGACTTTGGACAGACATTTGATTTTGGTTTGAAATGAAAGTTGGTTGACGTCAATCGGACGTTGGGTTCTGACAGTCAAACCGATTTTTATTTTCAACAACAATACAACCTGTGTCCAACGATGGAGATTGACGTCAAGCTGACGTTGGATTCTGACATAAATCTGATTTTCATTTTCAAAATTGGGTTTTGTAAATGTGAATTTAGTCATTATTTTGGAGTACACTATAGCTTATAGATAACAGTAAGTATAATATTCATTAAGTATTCAAGAACATATTAAAAGCCAAAAAAATGTAAATAGGGCACAGCCATTTGGTTGTCCAAAACCATTGTGGACATTGAGTGCACTTCAATCTCACATTCAATCCCACAAATGAAACTGTGTTCTAAATAAATTTGATGTTGATATGAGGGTAGGCAGGCATTGATTCAGAGGCACAAGTTACTATAAGTATTACATACAACAATGCAACAATAATAAAACAATGCATTGACATTTACTTTTTAAATTAAATACTTTGAAACTAGGGATGCTCCGAATCAGGATTTTTGCAGCCGATACCGAGTACCAATTTCTTGTCATGGTGATCGGCCGATAACGATACCGATTCCGATGCTTAATTGACTTAATATAAGACAAATAAACAAAATGGAACAGTTTAATGCAGCTCATAAGGTTTATTTAAACATTGTCCAATACTGTGGAGGACAAAATAAACATTTAGTCTCCTAAAATGGAGAAGTCTGATGTAACTTAAACATTGTCCAATACAAGTCTGAGCAGGACAAAATAAATAAATAAAAAATCAAACAACATTTAAACTCCTAAAAGAACAAATTGAAGTGGTTTGATACAACTCATTAGGTTTAATTAAACATTGTTCAATGTTAAAGAGAATAAAATAAATAGAAACATTTAAACTCCAACATGGAGAAGTCTGATGTAACAAATAAGGTTTAATTAAACATTCTCCAATATAAGTATCACGTACGTCCTCACACGTTCGACGTCATCAAATCGCGATCGGTTTGTAAGATCGGCCAAGTTAGTGAGTACCGAATTGAGTCAGAAAATTGTTATGATCAGCCGATACCGATCTCTGGCCGATAGATTGGAGCATCCCTATTTGAAACCAGTACTTCTGTACTTTTACTCAAGTAAAAATCGGTCCTTACAACTTTTACTTGTAACAGAGCAATATTTGTATCTGTACTTTCACTCATATAAGGAAGTTGTGTACTTTGTCCACCTCTGGTCATAGTGGAGCATAACGTCTCTATATTATTGTTTCTGGTGCATCCCAGGCAGACAGCCAAGACAAACACTGAAAGGCTTATAAACAAAACTTATATCTATTGGGGAGAAAACCTAAACAAACTGGTTGACTGCTTCACATACTGTATCAGTCTAATGATAATACATTTTCCAACTATCTGCACTTTCAGTGTATTTACCTTTGAAAATATGTATTTCACTACATTCAAAGCATAATATTTGACTTTACTTTAATACTTAAAAAAAACTTTTTGTTAAACTCTTTGTTTTACCCTGTAGTGTCTCGCCTTAAGTGAGGAGATCAAGACCTGCTTCAAGTAGCAATAACATTGTCGCGAACCCAAGGCGTTATAAATCCTTTCAGCGTAATATGAGACTACCCTACCCTACCCTACACCTAAACCCAACCATCACAGCGCATGTTATATTAACGATAATGTGCGTAGTATAGCGCCGTTTTGTCATATAGCGTTCTATATGACGATAAACGATGAGAATGCGTTGTTCACTACATATAAAGTTGAAATAAAAATAAAACAATTTCTGGTCATGTCTGATTTGAAACGCTCTCCAACAGAACTCTACAGTCGGACACGTGTATCATCCAATCACGAGATGATGTGACTATAAGCCCCACCCCCATCACCTGCATTGCTCTATTGGGTGCATGGACACTTGAAGGATGTAATTTGTCCAACCTGTTCCAAAAGATAAACCATAACTGAGGTGTTTGCCTGTGTTTCATCTCTTCACACTGTCTGTAATTACCTGAGCTGTCCAATAATGAAAATGTTCAATTAATTCTCTACATGTGCTGTCTTTTGAGCCATTATTGTAGAAGACGGGGGAGGGGAAGAACACCCACACATCTCTCTTCAGGGACCGTACGGGACCTGCCTGTCTCTTCTCCGTCTTCTCAAAGATCAAACGGGCTGGCCAATGGCATTAACTTTGAATATTCAAGCTGCATTGGTACAGAGAGATGCCATGTAACTGCCAGCCCATAATTCCCTCAAAAGATACGCTAAGCCTCAAATCATAAAATAGCCACCCTTTTTGAGAAATAAAAAGCAGGAGGGTTTCCGTTGCTGTCAGTCAAGGCAATCCTCAAAGAGAAAAGCTGAAAGAAAAGCTCCAGATATTCTGAAATGCTTTACTAGCAGTGCATTAAAAGACTCTAAGGCGAACTTAACGAGAAATTCAGCATAACTGGGATGTTTAACTACTGCAATGAGGATATGAAGCTCTATGCAGGTAATTAAGTCTGGCTATTAGAAACATGCACAAGTGGAGAGGTGTTGTAAAAGCAACACTGATTATGATGGGAAGTGCAGCAGGTGGTGTATGGATTTGATGCCATTTACAGAAACGAGCATTTAACGCCTGGTGGGTGGATGTAATAGTACACGTAACCTTCCAAACTTGATGGCCACTAACATCTCGTCGCTGTGAGAGATATCACATCTCTGTATATAATGCTGGTTGGGCTTTATTACTGAAGGCCTGACACTGGAAATATAATAAAATCGAATATAAAATCCTGTTATGCTTGAGGGTAAGGCTATCAGGAATGCAAACGCAATTTCACAACAAGTCCAAACAGATTGTATAAAAGGACAATAGGATGAAACCGATGTCATTACTATTGTAAAAGAACCGGGGCGAGTTGTCACACAACTCATTAACCATGAGGTTTTGATTATAATGCTAATACAAGCTTGTCTAGTTCAAATTACAACATTTTTTGCAATTGATGTTTAGTAAAAAAGTGAACACTAACATGATCTACTTTTCTTACACCGCTGATTAAGTAGACTTACTTTTAGACAGAATGTTGACAGTTATTTTGTTTAGTTCTGTCAATGAAAATGGTTTCAAACCAAAGCCATTACAACAGTGAATTAAACAGTGATTTGAATAATTCAGTTGAGTAAATGAATCATCGGCTCATTCATAGAAGTCACTTGTTTTTTGTTTTTAAATTTGTTTTTGAACGAATCAGTTGAGTGATTCAAATGAATCACTCATTGCGAATTTAACTTGTCGCCACCTACTGGCACAACAATGTAAAAAAGAATCAGAAAGTATTGCAGAAAGAATCTAAAACTGAAATGGTTTTACTGTTAAAATATACTTACATTTTTTTAATATTGCTATTTAAATGTACATATTGAAAACAAATAAATATTCATAATGCATTTCAAATTAATACATAAACAAAAAAATTCTGAATTTAAAAAGGGTAGGTTACGTTATATACTCATGGAGAGAATACAAATATTTGTGCAGTTTCCATGACAACTATTTTGTATTTTAAAATGTTACTTTCTAATCTATCTAATCTTGTTTTATTTAAATACATGATATGCTAAAAGGTTTATCATGTAGGCCTACTTTTCAGTGTAAATGTAAAGGATCGATCTGAACATCAATGGTACAGAGAAAAAAAAAGCCACATTCTGATGAGTCTGCTGAAACATCCAGATACAAGCACAACTGGTGTGCTATTTATTGATCATGTGATTTGAGCCTGTTAAGGGTCAGGGCAGGAAAGCTAAGAGACCGCGAGTGTGAGTGGGAGGACCAGCCAATGGCTTTCATCTAGTGAGGAAGACTTGCTAATCTTTTTCACCTGCCCTGTGTTCTCATGTGGACAACGAATGAGTTTAATGGATGGAAAAGCATTCATTATAGCAGAGGCATCGACTAATGAGCCGTTACAGCTCACAAGTGTCATTAAGATCCAAGACAGCATCTGATCTTTGAACTCCACTGTAATCACAGCTTTTGTGTACACGTGAGAGTGTGTGATAGCAATAGTGTCCGTGTTTGTGCATGGCTGCGTCTTACACCTGTTCTTTTTGGATGCAATAACATCAATAACTAGGGATGCACCGATATGAAAATTTTGGCCAGATACCGATAACCGATAATTCTTTATATTTGAAAGCCGATAACCGATAAATCGGCCGATAAACTTAAATCCAATTTTTTTATCTAATTTTGAGAGCCTGATTAAAAAACAAAAGTCTTACAATTAAATCCATGTCCGAAGTGCACAATTATAATAATGTTCTCATTATAGTTTTGTATAGCTGAAATGAAAGATTTGCGCTGCACATGTCAAACAGAAGAGATTTCAATCATATTTCAAGAAATTCAAAAACATAAACAGTGCTCAACAAACGTCTCAGCTGAAGGGAATAATACATTATTTATCGGCTTTAATATATCGGCCACATTTTCTAACCAGGCCGATAACGATAACATTAAAAATGAACGTATATTGGCCGATACCGATATGCTGGCCGATATATCGTGCATCCCTATCAATAACAGAACTGGCTGGCACACTTGGTGCACTTTGTCAACAAAAACGCACATAAATATAACCGTTAAGGGCCCAAGCACACATGAACCATTATGATGAGTTATCAGACTGCAATAATGAGTAATTAAAGACGGTTTTAGATTATTTTTCAGTAAAACGTCTGAAAATCATAAATACAACAGCAACTCTTTCTCAGCCAGCATTTAAAAAGAAAAAGTTACCAGCCACAGCCAACGTTTTTGATAAATGTCATGGCCCCCAGGATATTTGGTTTTATGACTATCTGAACATGCAATATATAAAAAGAAAAAGACTTAAGCCTGGTTTTAATCAACACTCAAATGTGGGAAAGTTTTCAACATTTTGGACAAAACGCTGAGAAATCACCACAACGTGCATAAGCAATTGTTTTATGGCTTGGTTTCATGGCTTTCTGTGTGTGTTTTTGATTCAGAGATTCTGTACTCTTTCAGATGTTGTGTAAAAGCACCTCCTACCATGTAACAATTAAAACTGACAATGGCAGGAAAACTTCTCATAAATTAAGGAAAATGATGTCAGTGGTGGGGAAAGAGTTAAAAATATTTAACTATTTAGCACTTTTGACCAATAGGTGACCCTGTTACCAGACTGATGTTGTGTGGTCAGTGTGAGGTAACAATGACGCATAAAAAGTTTAGAGTCAATATGCCAAAGAGTTGCAGGTTTACAGCCTCAGAATCAGCTTGTCGTTGTGCCTTTAATTTTGTTGATTCGCGTTATTCAAGAATGGTTTGGTCAATCAGAAATCCGTCATGGTCTAAACATGATATGAGCCAAATTTGGTGAAAATCGGACCACCGGTCTAAGGCCCCGTCCACACTACTGCGTTTTCGTTTAAAAACAGAGACCATTTGCTATGTTTGCACCTCCCGTTCAGACTAAAACGGAAAACGAAAGACCCAAATATGGTAGAAGTTCAGAAATGCTGCAGATCCGTTTGGCGTTTTGAATCTCTGGAGGGCGTTTTAGTGAAGACGGAACAAAAAAAGGAGGAGTTTAGAAAAGATGACGCAGAGGCTCACGCTCGGCTCTATGATTGGGTGTTATCAGTCATAACGTATCCTTCCCTGATTTGTCAACCACTGTTTACACCGGCATTCGCGTGCCCAGTGTTGGTGAATGGTCACGTGATCCACATTTTCAGTCGTTTTAATGTAGATTCTAATACACAGATAAAACGCTGGTGTGGACGGAGATCGTATTCGTTTAATTCTCCATTTTTAAACGAAAATGCAGTAGTGTGGACGGGCCTAAGAGGAGTTTGAAAAAATAGGATTTCAAGAAAATTTCAAAATGGCGAACAGACTATGGCATAATTGGTATCATTGTCCTCGTTTGTTGTTTCATTATTATAGACAAATCTCACAACTTTTTGAGTGTGTTCAGGGAATGGTACTGCTGACACATACTTAGAAACAATGTGCTAATGTGTTTGTAAAATACAGTGTTTATGACAAAATTCAAAATTGCCGATATGGAAAAACTGTATCATTCGACTTGGTATGCTGAACTGAATCTAAAGTGACCAGTTGTAAGGTTTTTAATCCAATCGTTCATAAGTTATATTAAAAAATACCAATTTTTCAATTCTCCAGACCACTAGGTGGCGCTATGCCGAATCACTGCAAATTGCCTCACATCTCCCCTTCTTCTAAAGTCATCTTTTCCAAATTTGACATCTCTGCAAAGTGGTGTCTGCACTCTCAACTCAACTACCATGAGTACTCAAGGATACCAAGTTTGAAGAGCAAGGAAGATGCCGGTACTGACATGAATCTGGCAGAAATTGAGCCTTCATCCCTTTCATAGTGTGCACGGACTTCAAGGGAAGAGCTGAGACAAGAGGAGAGGTGATCAGAGAAAAGAAGAAAAGCGATGCTGAACAGGGCCCGAGGCGCTCCGCTAGGTCTCCCTCTCTTGAGAGACTGTCAACACGGAGCCCCACTGGGCCGTCCTACAAAGCCTCCCATCCACCCTCTTCAAAGACACCCCAGCATTTGAATAAGTTCAATCAGGTCCTGCTGCCACGGATTGTAACGCGATGCAGCAGAGTGTCGAGGCCAATCACACTCAAACCCCTAGGTTCCTCGAATCCCAGTGGCTTTTAGAAGATGGTCAGCGGCACCAGCGGACGGTCGAGTGGTGGGCACGCAAAGGACAGGTGAGCAGATTGTGTTCGCCCAGCGAGGAGTCGTATCACCCGACAACTCTGATCAAAGGACGAATCAAAAGATGGGGAACTGAGAGCCCACGTAGGAGGATTCTGAATGCAAAGTGGCTCTCATCATAGAAAATTCTGTGAAAGGATGTTTTAAGGAGGTTTCAAGGATGTCCTGTTAAGGCTGACTTCTATTTAGCATCAGTCTTTACAAAATTACACTCACCCAGAACTTTGATTTTTCAGATGTTCCAGAAACCTTATTATGGTTTAGATCCTATTTGGGAGAAAATAACCCCCATATTCCTGGTTGGGTTGGAGCCAACCTGACAACTGGCCCTCTGCCAGCAGTCAATACACTGTAAAAAATAAACCGTAAATTTTACGGTAGAAAAAACGGCAGCTGTGGTTGCCAGAACTTTACCGTTAAAAATACGGTAGGAACGTTAATGGTTTTACAGACTTAAAATTTACAGTAATAAACCACATTTTATTTTCTGCTAAAATGTGGATTAAGCAACTTATTGACGTACTGTGTTGATATCTGATATCTTTTAACAAAAATAAAATGAAAAATTGTCACATAGGGAATTGTGGGAATGTCAATTTACGTTTTTTCACTGTAAATTATACAATGATTTGTTCTTTTTCACTTTCAAAAACTGTAAATTTAACGGTATTTTACTGTAAAATTATATCACAGTTATTTACCGTGTATAGTATGGAAACTTTCTGTTTACCAATTAACAGTTTTGCACTGTAGAATTTTCACAGTATTCTACCGTTAAAATCACGGTTATTTTTTACAGTGTCATTAAAATTACAATAAACCTATATCAACGGTCTAAAGATGAATTCGGTGGCTAGTTTTAGACTGTCTGACTTCGCAGTAAACACAAACAGTTTAAAGCGGCATGAAACGCCATCTGCAACCCATTTACTTTCTGAAAAAAGTCCCAAAAATATGGAGCCTTGCACATAAAATGTAGACAAAAAAATATATCATGGTCAAGAATTAGGAATTTGTTCACCCGTTTTAGTTAAATCATCACCACAAATTAAGAATTAGGTCCATTGACCATTAATTTGTTACTGTGATGGTTTACTAAGACTGAGGAAACAAAGTGAAACATCATTATTGTTGTTGTTGTATGAAATGTAATTTAATTTAAAACATGCCCTTGATCTTGAGGGATCTGCAAAATTTGGATTTGTAACATATTTTTGAATAAATAAATCGATTGGACAAAAAAGCGTTCCATCATTGACCCTCATATCAATACATGTAACCAACAGTAGATGATATCAGTTGAAAATCAAAGTCATTTTAGAGGCGCAGGTAGCAATTTCATTTAAATGAAATGTTTTCTTTGGATAAACATGCACTGATGAAAACATGCACAATAATTAAGTGTATTGGGTCAAATTGAAGACATTGCCGAAAGCAGTTTGAAATCTCCGTTGCCTTCTCACTCATGTGAAGGTCTCTCGGTTTTGAAACTAAAAGGGAAATTATTACTTTCAAGGAAGAGAGAAATAGTGTTTTCAAACTCATTTTCAAGAATGAGGAAATTATACCGACCTCATTTAAAGTAGTTTGAAAATGCGCAGGAATTGCAAATCATTTGCATGATTTTATATTTATGTTAATGTGCGCATGTGGTATTTGTGTGAATACCACACCACAGGAGCCACAAGAGAGTCTTTCTCAACTTTAACCACCGACAATCACAGGGCATCTTCCAGCCCAGCGCAGTTCCCTGCTCATGTTAAAAAGATTAGATGAGACATCCCAGACACAGTTATGTCTAAGGAGGCAAGCAACATTGAAAAACAAAAATCAATCATCTGTGTATCGCAAACTGTCTGGAATATTTTATGGGTTTGTGTACGAATTACTCCCACAGCCTCAATTTAAATGTAACACTGTCTAAACTGCAAGCAATGTGACACAGCTCTATTATAATCAACATACAACACGGTCAACATCACAATGCTTGCAGCTTGATTATAATGGGAGCAAAATAGGCGTACCAATTTGCATACTTTTACTATGTACTAAGAGTAGTAAAAAATACAAAAAATACAACCCAAGCCAAAAGCCAATCTCTTCCTTACTAATATCATGGCATCACACTTTTTGGAGTAAAAATCTCAACACACGTAATAACCTGTAATATTATAGCAAAATGTAAACCTTCAACCAGCTATGAATAACTCCCTATATTTCCACACATTTTATAGCCCTAGTGAGTAAACCGATCAAACTCGCTCTGATTTGGCAAACACAAAATGGTAAAATAAAGAAATAAATAATACTGTCGATAAAAAAAAAACCCCAAAAAAAACCTGCAGCTCTGGTTTGCCGGCATAATTCTGTAAACATATTTATAACAACCTGTACATTTTAAAATTTAAAACTGCAATTTACAAAGCTCTTTTCTTGCTGAATTTTTTGTAGCCTACTTACATACTGACATCTACCATAACACCACTGGTGCTTAAAGGAGTAGTTCACTTTTAAAAAACCTTTGGCTGATAATTTACTCATCCCCATGTCATCCAAGATGTCCATGTCTTTCTTTCTTCAGTTGAAAAGAAATTAAGGTTTTTGATGAAAACATTCCTGGATTTTCTCCATATAATGGACTTCAATGGGAACCATACACTTCAAGGTCCAAATGAGAGTTTCAGTGCAGCTTCAAAGGGCTTTAAACGACACCAGACGATGAATAAGGGTCTTATATAACGAAACGTTTGCTCATTTAAAAAATAAATAAAAAAGTTTAAGTTTTATAAGCACAAATACTTACCTTACTCTGTTCTGTAATGAGCGTTCGTGACTCTCCTGGTCAAAACTCGTTCATCAAAATGAACGAATCTCTTTTCAAGTCATGAATCGAAGGGTCCTAGATAAGACTCTTATTAATCGTCTGATGTCGTTTAAAGCCCTTTGAAGCTGCACTGAAACTCTCATTTGAACCTTGAACCATTTGGTTCCCAATGACACACACTACCGACACACAATGTTCAAACACTATGTAAAAGATCTAGGTATAAATAGTAAAGTAACTTACTTGTTAACCAATTAACAGGTTTTTACTGTAAATATTACATGCTTTTACAGTTAAAATTACAATAATTGTTTTCATTTTGACACACCAATTCTCACATACTTTAATTAGTGCTCAGAATATGAATTGTGTTCAGTTTGATTTGAATGGTTTTTTTAAAGAGATTTTGCAATTGTCATTTGTTATGGGATAAAGTACCTCATGTGTTCAGAGAGAGAAATGTATCCCGCTGTCTGTCTCCTCAATCTATTGAACCGTTGTTGTTTTCTGTTTCTGTTGGCTCCCGGGATGCCATTTGTAGAGAGCATCTCTATTTGATTCAACATTTAATTGATGATGTTGGTGATAAGGATTTTGTGAAGAAAAAAACTAAGAAACAAATGTTTAAATAGTTTGAAGTCTGGGGCAATTAACCTATTGCACAGTCATTGCCAGCACTTACTAAGATATGAATGTGCTTTTTCTTTTTCCCTCAGGGATTTTTACAGAAGACATTACTTTTTCTCTCTCTCAAGACAAGCCACTTTATTACACTTTGTGTACACTGCAAGCGGACGACTATTGATATTGTGAAATTAATGATAATTTAGCTTAAATAACATCCCAAACTGTGAAATATTTAGCCATCATCACTAATAAATGGTAGAAATTCACCAGTCCAGAAGACACATAATCAGGGACTAGAACATCTATCACAGCTTTTTTATTTTTATACAACCCACAACATCAAGATTTCATTCATATTTCCCATAAAGTTGCAAAACATTGTGAAATGTAATTGTACACATCAGATGTGGAAGGAACCTCAATTGTTTGGCTGTAACAGGCTTCATCTGCTACCATATGTTCATTTGTTGTGCAGAAGCTTTCTTTGCCCATCCACAGCAAGCTGGAAACTGTGGAAACAATAGCAGCTAAAGTAACTGGCGTGACTGTGTTTCCAGCAGTCAGTCGATGACAGCTCCTGTGGCTTCAACACTCAGACTGCATATAGTTAGTCAATTAGACCTTGTTATTTCCAATTTGAAGAACATAGTTTTGAACTTCGACAGAAGCTGACGACATGGAAAGTAACAGGATTATATGGATTTTATGCGACTCCCCAGGCTAGAGTCACTCCGCTTAGCATATTTCATGAAACGTTTTATGCTGAAGTCATCTCAGGTCTGATATGAATTAGCGTCTTACATCCTGGGATGTTGTAACACAGAGTGGCAAAAACCCACGCAAAATGATTTGTGTACAAATATAATTAGATTTCACTTTAAAGTGTAATTTTGGCTTAAGAAAAAAACAGAAACACCTTTATAATTAAGTTGGCAATGCTAAAAATCTCTGATTCATCCTATGAAGGGATGTCATATTTTCTAGCATTATTTTTGTTATTAGAATTTTGACCATTAGAATTATCTCATGCTTTTGTTTATATTTCTTTATATTATTTTATTTACTATTATTTTATTTTGCAATTGTCTTAAAGACTTTGGTTACACCATATTGGTCACACTTTAACTACTGTGTACTAACACTGAACAAAATTAGAAATGCAACACTTTTATTGCACATTTTAGAGTGGCCTTTTATTGTGGCCAGCCTAAGGCACACCTGTGCAATAATCATGCTGATCAGCATCTTGATATGACACGCCTGTGAGGACGGATTATCTTGGCAAAGGAGAAGTGCTCACTAACACAGATTTAGACCGAGTTGTGAACAATATTTCAGAGAAATAGGCTTTTGTGTACATAGAAAAAGTCTTAGATCTTTGAATTCTGCTCATGAAAAATGGAGACAAAAACAAAAGTGTTGCATTTACAATTTTGCAGTGTACATAAAAAAAGTACAATGTACTTATTGTGTTCATATTGTATTGGAAAACACTTTTGCTGCTGAGGTGGAATATACTGGTGAGGTTAGGGACAGGTTTGGTGGTATTAAGGCTGAGATCAAGAGTGTATATGGATGTAATTACATAAGTATTTCTTAAATATAAGTACAATCGAACTTATTAGTCAGTTAAGGACACCTAATGTAAAGTGAGACCCTTTATTTTGATGGTCCCCTTTAAACTTTTTGTTGACTAAGTAACATTGCACCTACATATCAACTAACTCTTATTAGAGTGTTAGGGTTAGGGGTTAGTTAAGGTTAGTAGACTAAGGGGTTAGGGTTAGAATAAATCGATATGTACTTGAAAAGTTATTATATACAGTATTAAAGTCAGTAGAATGTATTTTGGGGTAGCATTAAAAATAAAGTGTAGCAGATATTAAGCAGTCGATTAGAGTTGACGTGCAACATATACTTATTCAACTTAACAGAATGTCTAAAGGGAACCATGAAATTAAAGTGTTACCAAGACTTCTTTGTATTTGAAATGAAAAGCTAATAAATATTCTTGTCCCACATTTTACTCTGCCAGGTAAAGAACTGCCAAATAAGCTCTACTATATATATAGTGTAGCAAAAACCTACAGTATATGGTCTATCTTTTCTTTCTTCTTATTATACTCAGCATATGCTGCTGGCAGGAAATGGAAGAAAAAGACACTAAAATGCTCTTCCAATTGGCAACATCCTCAACCTAAGCACAAGCTACTCTACTACAGGATAATAAACATTGAAATTTTCAAAGCGTTTCAAAACCTTTATGATGCCTTGTTTACTAAAAATGACATGGCCTTTTGCAGTTTGATATAGATTGATGCAGTTTTGAAGATTTGAAAAGGCTTCGAAGCTTCACGAAAACCCCCAATAAATAATTTTATAACTATTGATAATTGAACATGTTTCATGAAAATAAAGAATTTTAGTAAAGTTTTTAAATCTTTTTATTATTAAGATATTTTTTATGGACTCACATAAAATAAGTTGAAAGTACTAAAAAACATCGTTCACAATACACAATAAATAAGTTAAAATCGAGGGCTTGGAGCCAGAGGGGCGTAAGTGGCTTTTAACAAACTTTACAGGAGAGACAAAACAAAATTTTGACCACATTTCAATCACCTGTATTAATAACCTTAAACCACAAACATTGCAACCACAAGCATACCTACATGAATGAGTATTTAGGTTAAAAATGTATGGCATATATTAACACAATGACAATGTTCTAAAAAATTTTCAAATAAAAAAAAAGTCAAATATGTCAGATGCGCCTTTTTGTTGCTTTATTCAATACAGTTTATCTCAGATGTGTATTTTTGACACCATTGGATAGAGCTCACCGAGACCTTTATTTTGATATAAGAACTCATATTCGCCCAAAATGCCACTTACGCCCCTCTGGCTCCAAGCCCTCGAAATATCTTGTTGTGTTTCACATTGTATCTTTCCCTCTCTCTTGGATGACCTGCATAGCAGTCTGTAAATCTACAATCTTGGCAATAGAATTAACTTAAATTCCAATCAATGCTTCTCAAACAACTTAAGTTGTTTCTGAGAGAATCCAGTTCGAGAAAGTCTGGCTGTCCCCAACATCAATGGTCAGAATCCAATTGTACAAACTGAGTTTCTGACTCCAGTAGATGATTAGACTCCAAGCCTGCACTAAAACAATGACACACTTGGGTTTTGTGCAATGAAGAATATTTACAGTATGACTCAGTAAGTTTAGAACTCTAGAAGACTTTAGTTCAGTTCTGTATTTTATCTTAGATCAAACATGACCTTTCTGGATCTGTTATAGAAAGTCATACTCTGAGCCCAGGGGGAGGGGGAAATGAAAGAGCAACTTTAAAAAAAAAATATGTCTTCGTAAAAAATGAAAGATTGTGTGAGAAGAACTCTGATTCCACTGGGGGTGAGAGTAGAGGGGGGATGAGAAAAAAAAACAGGAAGGAGGAAACAGGGGAACAAAGGGATTGTCGGAATCCCCACTGGAACAATGAAGCAGCACCTCAACAACAGAAACAGGATGCCTCGGTCTGATGGGCCGTGAGACAGATCACTCCTTCAGCCATTTTTTTGCTGGAGCGAGGAGCTGTGAAGCAGACGCACAGGAAAGCCTGTAGAATTCAACATGGGTTGTGAGGAAGATCAACCATGTCTTCCTCATCCCTGCAGGCAGACAGTGATGTAAGGAGGAATTTGGATGCATTGCACCATGCGGGGGTTTAAACGAAAGCACCCACGAGAGCCGTTTCTCCCCGATGTGCTCCGCCGACACTTTGTTTAAACTAATCAGCACAGGATAATGATGGGAATGATTGAGATGTGTATCATGGGACGGGCTGGACAAACGCTGTGTTGGAATAAACTGTCGTTATTCATGTTCTGCGGAGGTGAGAGAGAGAAAGAGAAAAGGATAGACAGTGGAAATCAGGTTAACAGCTCACTGGCTGCATCATAATTCCGATAACTGATATATGCACTACAATAACGTACTTAGCTGGGAAATAGAAAGTGCATAGGTTGGAGTAAGTATATGGCAGTAATGGGACATCCTACATTATAAAACAAAAATGTTGATATCACATATCCTTTACAGGATGTAAGAGTTTAAATTTTGATGGATGGATGGATAGCGTTTATTTTAAATAAAAAATAAGAAAGTATTTGAAAAGTGGAAACAAAGTGCATAACATAGGACAGGTAATGTCCAAATATACAAGTATTGACCCAATTAAGCAGCATTCGTTTGCGAATGCATTAATATACTAAATATGTTGTTTTTATTGAATACTGTTTTATAATATACTAAGGTGCAAATATTATCTGATGCTATTTCCACTATAGTCAGAGATGGACAGTAACAAAGTACATTTACTTGAGTGCTGTACTTAAGTACACTTTTTGAGTATCTGTACTTTACTTGAGTGTTATTTTTGTTTTGGAGAACATTTTCTTTAACTTCACTACATTTGAAAGACAAATATTCATACTTTTTACTCTACTACATTTCTGTCAAGGTCCTTAAGTAGAAAGGAATAGTCGGGTTAGGAGATGATTTTGGGTGCAGGGGTCGTATTTTAGTAGAAAAATAATGTCGGGTTGATGACGGAAACCGACTAATGTTGGTTTCTGACGTCAACACGATTTCATTTTCAACCACAAAACGTCTGTCAATATAAAGTCAGAATTGCATGATATAAACCCAATTCTGAGAAAAAAAAAAGACAGAATTGCAATCGAATTGCAATTAGAATCGAAATTCTGTGATAAAAAGTCGAGTTTTTTCTCACAATTGCGAGTTACATCTTCGCATTTCTGACTTTATAACACAATTGCGAGTTTATATGTTGAAATTCTGACATCTTTTCTCAGAACTGTGATATATATACAGTAAACTTGCAATTGCAAGGCTAGCCAATTCTAAGAGGGAGAAAAAAAAGACTAACTTTTTCCCCTCAGAATAGTTTATATCTCACAATTCTGACTTTATATCATGCATTCCTAACTTTTTCTCACAATTGCGACTTTATATCTCGCAATTCTGACATTATAACACGCAATTCTGACTTAATAGCCTATCTCGCAATTCTGACTTTATAACACGCAATTGCGACTTTATATACACAATTCTGACTTTATATCTTGCAATTATGTCTTAATATCTCGCAATTCTGACTTTATAACATCGGAATTGCAAATTTATATCTTGCAATTCTGACTTTATTTCTCAGAATTGCGAGATATGAAAGTCAGAATTGCGTGATATAAAGTCGCAATTACCTTTTTATTTTTCATTCTGTAGCGGAAACAAGCGTCCATTATCTTGGCATAGGCATACTAATTTAAAAATAATATGGTTTGGGATTCAAATACTTAAAATCTAACATACTACCGTAAATATTAATAAAGCAAAATTACACACTTCACCTTGAACTTCCTTCTCTTCATTCCATCCACATTTTCTCTTTGTCTCACTTCTGCTGATACCGTCAGCTCTGCACCACATTCCTGTCCCTTATACAAAGCTGAGTGTTGTGATAAGGCTAAAATTTGATTATTATAGAACATCGACTGTTGCAGAACCCCTCCAGCGCTTCAGGTGCTTTGTAATACGGAGCTGTTATTTGTTCAGCTGTAATGGAAAATAGGTTTTCAGTGATTTATGGGGGGAAAAGTACTGTAGCTGCTTCTGTTTTCTGCATTTCTTGGGATTTGTATCATTGTTTTAGATCAGTATATGTGCTACTGCAGATAGCTATGACTGCACAAGATTACATCTAAATGCAATGCCGCTAATAAATACACACGCCTTCGAATATCACACTCTATTAATATCTCAAATACTACTGAAACCGCAGCCACAATCCTCCAGTGTCATTTCTCACTATTCAAGTAATCTTTTTTTCAGATATTAAACAGTGATAAACCTAAATTAAACCTAACTGAATTTTGCAAAAATCAATACCAAAATCAACTACAAACTAACTTGCATTTAAAATCCATAATAATTCTGGAAAGCACTGATCCAAAATGGCTATTTCAGGCAATCATTTATATCTGGACACACTGCTAACCTGTGCTCTGTTACTAGAACGGCTCACGCAGGAGACAAATTGTTTTTGCTGCATTGGGTTCCTCCTGCGACTCGCTGTAATTAGTCCAGTGCCACTTGAGCTTCGGTGGTTTAATAAACTCTAGTTTATCAGTTTCCAAAAGCCACTAGTGCAGCATACAGTATAGCATATGTTTCAAGACTACATATGAATATATAATATACAACAATTATTCATGTGCAAGGGAACTATGAATCTCAAGAGGGTGCATGTGAAGCAGTTTTTGTTATTTTCCCAGCAGTCACTGTATCTTGCTCAAATTGTGGTCCATTACTGGAGAATGACTCTGAAAAATTATGTTTCTTGTTTGTGCTGCACATTAGAATCCTCTTATAGAAACCTGCAGTAATTAAACATCAAAGTCATCTAAAACTTAACATTTACATGTAAGGGAAGAATATGATTGTGAGTGGCGTAAGTTAAGTACTGCACATCAAAGAGGCCATATTATGCCCTTTTATACAAAGTCTTGTTTTTGAGGCCTACTAGAAGAGGCTTTCATGCTTGAATGTA
Source organism: Hybognathus amarus (assembly GCA_030378365.1). NCBI lineage: Eukaryota > Metazoa > Chordata > Actinopteri > Cypriniformes > Leuciscidae > Hybognathus > Hybognathus amarus. Next base: position 445,148 of record JAQIUQ010002104.1, read on the forward strand.
AAAAAAAAACTCTTCCCAGTCTGTGAGTAACGCTTTGTTTAGTTCCTGTCTCTATGAAGCCCCTCCTTACAAAAAGCACAATGCATTCAGATTGGTTGGCTTGACCAGTGTGTTGTGATTGGTTGACCACTTTGAGCATGTTTTGTAAATATCTCTTCCCTTTGCACAACAGCGAGTTTCAGCTTTGAACGCTAACGCCCCTCCCTCGCTAACTTCCATCCGTCTCGTTCATTCAGATGTACGTCAATTGCTTACATTGCACAAGATCCTTTACTGGTCCTAACTTTACTTTCCTTTACAAGGTCTGTGTGCATGTTTGGGCTGTTGAAGAAAAAAAAATTACTTTAAAATTCAGAATTTTAAAAAATTACATTTATAACAATACAGTAAACTATGACTGAAAAACGATCAGCTTAAAGCTACACTGTGTAACTCTTTTAGTTTATTCTTTGCTAAAAACACTTTGTTCTTTCAAAAATATATGTGCTCATTAATGTATATTTACTTCGTTTAAGTAATAAAGTATTCTCGTGAGTGTATAATATGCCACTGAAAATACATACGGGAAAGGGGTTCTAATGTCGGTCGCCATGTTGCCCCTCCATCTTGAAAGTACATTAGCCAAAGAGGGACAAACCCGTTAATTCAAGCTTCGCCTTTCGCAGTTTACGTTTCGAGTTAACACTCATGGACGAGGTTGAAGTGGAAGCCATGTTAATCTTGGGCTACATTGGCCACCGTAGGAGTTGAAAACGAAATCGGAATTGAGAGGAACAGAAACTAATATTCACTGGATGGCCATATACCTTTTCACCACTAGATGGGGGTAAAAATCACACAGTGTAGCTTTAAGGAAGCAACAAAGTATTATGTGTTTAAATGTGAAAATAATTCAATTTCATTCACTAGAGTCGTGTGGGGGTAAATAAAGCATGATCTGCTGTGATGTCACAATCGTGTTGCATTGTGGTCTATGGATCTGCCTGAAGAGAGCTGACTTGCTCCTCTGTCAAAATCGAGGAGTAGAGGGTCTGTCCAAATAAACTTCCCGCACCCACTTGAACACACTTCAAAAAGGTGGTAGGGTAGGGAAGTTTGTGAGAGTTAAACACAGCCGAAACACAACCAGGCATCTCCTCTTTTTAGTGCTGCCTTGGGCAGGTGTTTAAATTAGGAATTATTTAAATGAGGAATTTGTGAGTGTAAAATGTTTCCAGGATGAAAACTCAAAACTACAATTGAGGCTTTTGAGGGAGTTCAGAAGCAGTTCACACTGATCTAGAGAATAACTCCATTTGGAGTGTATTTGTAGACTTTAGCATTAACAATAAGAAAGCCTGCACACTAAAGATAGTGTAAAAAAGAAGCATAATAGGACTTCTTTAATGAATGACGCACAAGATTAATTCTGAGGAAAACAATACAGTAAAGGCCTGTTCACACCAGGACTGAATTCGTGCACAATATTCGCCGGCGTTTAACGCCTCGTGACTAAACAGAAAGGCGCCAATGTGAGTGTACACACCGACATGTAAAAGCGTAATTTTTTTTAAAAACGTTCTTGGGTTCGTTTTTTAGTTTGACGTGCCGCATCAAAAACTATCCGACCAATGAAATTGGCGCTTTTGCTCACGTGTTTGGAGCTTCTGAAGTAAAACACAACTCGAGGGCGCTCAAACACAAAACGGTCTTGCCGAAACACACATACGGAACAGAGAAGAAGATATACGCCAAGTAGCGTTGCCGCCTACACAGCCAGGAAGAAATAAGACAAGGAAGATGCGAGGCAAGATGAATGTAGAGCTGCTATTTTCTTTGATGTTAGAACAAAGAACTATAGGACAAACGCAACAGGGACTACAAATATCTTGATAAAAGAGAACTGTATGGAGTGGTGTTGCAAAGCACATGGGCGCCATCTAATGTCAGGGAATGAATTTGCATGAAAATTGCTTGGGTGTGAACACAAAAAAACGTGTTAAAAAACGCTGGCGAATAACGCGCGCTGATATCGTCCCGGTGTGTACGGGCCTTAACGCTGTTGTGGCCATTGAAGGCACAAGACGAAGCTAAAGGTAGCTAACTACAGTTTTTTATTGAAACTAGGGCTGCGTCCAAAATCGAATACTTCCCTACTATATAGTATGCCAAAAAAAGTACGCAAGCAGAGTATATGTCCGAAATCATAGATTTCTAAAAACAGTAGGCGAAAAGTACCTAGATTACCTACTACTTCCGGCGAGATTCTGAAGTGTGCATACTATGGACACTTTACGATCCCATAATGCCACGGGAGAAAATTTTTTGTCGTTATATTTGAAATGGTGGAAACCGGAGACGTGGCTGTAACGGTAGGAGATAAACACAGACACACATACGTATCTCTATTGATTCATTCATGTTTATTTATCAATGGTAATATCACAAGCAAATAAATGACTTTTTTCTTTCCAAAAATTAACATCTGTCATTGTTCATAGGGGTTGTGGGTGTGTTTTATGAGGTAAAAGGATAAAATAAAGCCTGGTTGGATTGGTTTGGTTTTGTCAACTCAAAACTAATCCTGTAATCCGGGGGTTTGTTCAACTACCATCATGGTAAAGTCTAAAGGTGTTGCTTATAAACTAAACTCTTGAGTAAAGCAATAATAAATAAGAAAGAGAAAAGAAGAGGCCATGCCAAGTCACATGGAAAGGAGAACGGGTGAGCAAGAGAAGATCGAGGAGGGCAAGTGAGATTAATGTGATGGGTAAGGTGGTGTGGAAAGCTCATGTGCTCGATGGCTCATTAACACTTGACTACAACACATGCACACCTACTCTCAAAAAACACAATTTCCAAGTGAAATACAGACCACGAAGAGCCAACATCCTAGTCTGATTAGTATGAGTGTAGAAAAGTAAGGAGGTGAATTTGAAAGTAACAATACCATCTCCTAATCATTAGCAAAAGTAAAGAGTCCTCTGATAGACTCATGAATAATGCAATCGAAATATGAAAGGGCAAATTACAATAAGTTTTACATAAACATGCAGAGAAAGACTCAACAAAAGCTCATTTTCAAACACTTGACTTTGTTTTCTCACACAAGGCTGTATGTGCAAATAAAAGCCGGATGAGAATTTCTCCAATTTACCATCCTCAAACAAGACGCTCTGCCAGAGATGAACTCAAATTGTTTGCCGAGCGTAATACGCCCGCGATGCGGGTTTGCTGTGTGTGAACAAAATCATCTGACAACCATTACCATGTACGGCTGAAAACTTTCATAACTTTGATTTTTATTATTTCATTAACTAGAAACAATAACTTTTCATAAGATAATACCGCTCAGGATATGAGCTTGAAAGCAAATCAACACTCTTCATATAAGCTCTGGTTCTCTAACTGCTTTAGTATTTAGCCGCTGTCTTACCCAAGCTGCTGAAACTCATGGAAAGCTTTTTCATGCTCTACATGAGACCAGAGTATGGACTAATTATGCTGTTGGCTGCATAATTAACAGATGAGCCTAAAATGTGCACAAAAAAGTGAGTGAAATGAAGGTGGTTAAAAACTATATTCATCTACAAAAGAAAGGAAGTAGTAGTTATCAGTATGACCAGGTCTTTAAAGAATACCCACTGTGCCATACTGATTATCTTGGCTGTAGGTGTGTTGAGCAACCACCTTTGCCTCAATGAATCTCATGTAGACTTCCCTCATGGATATCAGTTCAACAGTTGTGGGTGGTTAGGGAAGGTGTTCAGTATCTATTTTGCATACATCTTTAAAACTTCAGGATGCTTCTATATTATGTTTCTGTCCGTGTATGTGTGTGTAATCCTGGTAAACCCTACATTGTTGGGACAAAATGCCCCTACAATGGACTTTTTTTTAACCTCCATGAGAAAAACATCTAGATCATTCTAAATTATGTTGTTTTTTTTAATGTAAAAATGCAAGGTTTTCTGTGAGGGTTGTGTTTTGGGTATAAAAGACAGAATGTACTATTGTAAAGTATAAAATTCATTATGTCTATGGAACATTCAAATAAAACTTTGAAAACTTGAACAGAATACTGCTTATAACAATCACACAAATAAGGCGAGTGTTAGTAGAAGGCCACATGATGATTATTTAAGTTAATCAAAATGAACCTTTCCTTGACCCATGACAAATAAATATGTAGATTTCTAGCCTTTAATCTCATTAAAAAAGCTAAAATAACATGAACCCACTGTAAAAATGTCCAACTACTTCCACTTGAAAACATATCTTAAGTTATTATTATTATATATCTTAATATATATATATATATATAGATAATTGCACTGGAATTCTACACTAATACATATATATATATATATATATATATATATATATATATATATATATATATATATATATATATATATATATATATATATATATATATATATATACATATATATAGGATTATTAGGAACACCAGTTCAATTTCTCAATGCAATTATCTAGTCAACCAATCACATGGCAGTTGCTTCAATGCATTCTCCTAAACTCCAAACTGAATGTCAGAATGGGAAAGAAAGATGATTTAAGCCATTTTGAGCGTAAGACAAAAGACATCTCGAAACATCCTTTTACTGTTAAAGTCCAACAACTTTAACAATAGCTTACACTAAACATACATGTAATCATGAATTATGTTTTGACTATAAATTAAGGCATTTCCTTAAATTACAGAAAATATTTTTCCAGCAATTCACAGTAAAACTACATGCTATCCCATTTTCTTTTTTACATTTTTTTTTTTGCGTTTAAATTACAAACGTAAAATTACTACACTTAACATTTCCATTTTTCTAAGCCTAAAAACGGTATTTTAATCTTTGCACGCCACTGTATGCATTGGAGGTGGAACTTGTGCCGTGTACATTTGCTCCAATCACCACATGCGACCACTGACTGCCTGACCATTTCAGCTCACAAGTGTTGCATGCATTGGAACGGTACAGTGTCTGCATTCACTCCCCACCGTATAGCTCAACAAGTTAACGTTTGGAATAATCAAATGATGTCACATCCGCTGTTATTAAGCTCGCCTTGGTAGTGTTGGATGCTCTCACGCGCTGTCTGCTGATGAACCCTCATGCGCGTGCGGTCTTAACTTTGGGCAGCGCGCGCTCAGTATTGGCTGCACGCGGGAACTCGCGCGGTGGAGCTGCACGGTAATGAATGTGTATCAATCCGCCCTGTTCTGTTCTGGCATCATCTGCCACACCGAGGACGTGATATTAACGCCAGAAAAGTGCGATAGAGACGTGACAGCATGATCCTTCTGTTCGGTGCTTTAAAGCCCCTGCTTTGCCTCATTGTCTTCGGACTGTATCCATCCATGGTAAGTTGATGAGTTGCAAGCTAAAAGATTTCACGATAATGCAATGCACTTGATTTCTCTCTATATATGTGGATCTATTTGAAACAGATTACATATGCCGTAGTAAGAAATAAATATTGATTTTTTTTAAATATATTTTATATTTTAAATATTTTATATTTTAAAGTTGGCTGCTGAAATCTCAAAGTTATATATTTTTATATATATATAATTGTTTAATATAATTTCATATAGGGTCCTCTAACACTGGAGTCTCAGGATTATGCATCATATAATATGTACGTGATGGAGGAAAATAAAACTAGTCCACATATTAAACTTTGGTTTACTCAAGCATGGAGAGCTATTTGTCTTTCCAGATGTTTTCCAGGAATGCATTATTGAGTTAAAATATTTATTTGCATTGGAAATATGAATTTTGTAGATTTTTTTCATTATCAGTGTGGACTCATATGGTGCATATGCTTATATCATTTTACCAGCCAGTGAATATAATAGTGGATTGATCAATTCTGGTCCACTGCCCAACACAGTAAATAAGCTAAATAACCTGCCCCTGTAAAAATGATACTGTATTATGACAGCAGATTACAAACAATAGTATTCATTAAATGCAAAGTTTAAAATGATTCATCAAATGAGCTCAACAAAGGTGAATAATCAAAAATGAGCAACTGCACAACATAAAATACAACAAATTCAATTGAAGTTACTTTTTTTGCCAAAATCAGAACTTGAATGTTAATGAAATAATTAGTAATTAGATTAAGTACAAATATTTCTGATGATGCTGTATCAGTTGTTAAGCAAATTGTTCCCTTTGTTGGAAAGCAAAGTGCTTGTCTAGTGACAAAACATGAACGTGACAAAAAAAAACATGCATGGAAAAAGTGTCGACATCAGAAACCAACTAGTAGTGACAACAAAATCAAAACTGGCAAATGGTCAGACAATGCAACCTTAATAACTTACGCCCCAGTGCACACTGGGAAGAGGACAAATGGGAATGAACCACAAGGAAATCTATGTCGATTTAAAGTGTTTTTGCATTATGCTGGATTTAGTCTCTTCTATTATGAATTTAGCCATTAACAAAATATATAACCAGTCTGCGTATAGCATTTTCATGAAATCTACATGCTAAATGCAGCTGCTATCTCTTTTAATGCAGTGTTGTCAAAGAAAACTGCAGGATATTTTCCCTGTAAAGACACTAATGCTGAAAAGAACCACCATAATGAGATGTAACAAGTGCTAAAATGAGTGTGTTGCTGTGCTTCAGATGTTTAGTCAGTTTTCGCACCGGACAGGAGCTGTCCACACCGGTGGTGCTGAAATGAACTAATCACACATTCAGGATGTCTGCATGAACTAGACAGACAATTGATTTTTGTCTGAACAATTTGTTTAACCATTGGATAATATAGCTAGTACGTTTATTGACCTCACCATATGTAGTCCACAAAATGTCAAAGGTCCAAAAGTACATATATACACAAAACCCCCACAGACTCTAAGACAGAGGTGCTGTTTGTCTATGAAAATGAATGGACGTTAGTGTAATGGGCTTCTAATTACATTGTTGTTGCTCGTGGGATGAGTGATTCATGATGATTAATTTGACGTGCTGAAATGCGCTTTTTATGGTGACAAATTGCATTACACACCTACGGGATACAGCCTTTAATGTCAGTGGAGGGATCTCATAATAATACAGACCTTCACCTTATTTAGCATTCAGTGTTTGGCTTTATGGCAAGTTTTTGAATGACTTTGAATGGAAAAGGTGATTCAGTCATGTATCGATCTATTCACATTACGCTTCTTATAATGTTGTGTTATGAATTTCAAGACGTTAGTTTTTTGTCATCTGGCCCAGAATACACTCTTAAGAATAAAGGTTATCTATTGAGATTGAACATCCACTGAATCTTTCTATTGCACAAAAAGGTTTTTTTTCTAGTGGGAAAGGTTTTTTAGATTATTAAAATAAGAAAAAACTGTTCACTGAAAGGTTTTTTGTTGGATTGTATAAAAACACCATTTATGAACCTTTACCTTATGTGACATTCATAAAAGATATGCAGAGCGTATCTGACTTTATGAAATCTCCGGAGGTATGTTTGCTAACTATCTAATTTTCTAATCTGAACATTACAAACAACAAATAATGAATGAATGTCACTGCATGTTTGATAACCAGTACGCATGCATATGATGAATGTAATAAACCATACTTGTACAATATAATAATAAATCTGCAGTGCACGAACACAGCCACACACTCACTTATTACTCTACAGATTTATCGCTGAGAAGGTGACTGATAATGAATGAAAGCATTGCTTTTATCTTTCCATGCCTCGTTCTCTTTCAGAAGTGTACTCAGATATTGAGATATAGTCTAGAGGTCAGATGCGCACAAGAAAGCAAGAGTGAAAGCAAGCGAAAGAAAAAAATGATCCCAAATTCTCTGAGCGGTCTTCATTTTCAAACAGGTGTTGGTTAAATTGGCACTTGATTGAAAGCACGACAGCACCAAATATAGTGAGAACTGAGGATAGGAGGGCTGTTTTCTCTGCCTTGTATTTAATATCACAGTAGACATGGACAAAAAAATATGGACGGAAATGTGAGTCCATTTAAAAGACATGATCATCAGTACCTGTGTGGTCAATGTATGTTCCTCCACGCGCTGTCCAGTTATAGTGATGGTGATGTATTTGGTATTTCTTGGTATTTCTCTGTCTGGATTGATGGTGGCTGCGATTTGTTTTCATCAAGAAACATAAATGGAAGTGGACTTGAATGTTGCACTCTGGGTGATTGTAAAAGAATCCATCATTTTGTGCTTTGTTAAAATACTGCTGATGTTGTAATGTAAGGTACGTGCATAACTACCTTACACTGCATTTATTATAAATTGCTCTATTACAGAAAATATTGCAACGCAAAATAGCAATTTCACTACCGGTCTGGACAGGTTTTTAGTCTTTTGGTGTGGGGATTTTAAGTCACTCTTTGTACCAGTGACTGCATTAAAGTACCTCGAGAGCGATTTGAAAGCAAATTAAACCATCTGCTTTGTATGTGTGTGCATATATACACACTTATAGGTCTCCTCTTGTGCTGATTGTGCTGATCATTTGAACGTGCTTCTGAACATTGTTAAAAAGGTGGTTGATTGCAATTTCACTTTTTTTAGTTTAAATAGTGTGTAATGTTGCTGTTGGTGCATGAACAGTATCTGCAAAGTTGCAGCGTTGAAAGTTCAATGTAAGCAGAGATATCTTTTAAAAATCAGAAAGTATAATGCCTACAAAAATGACTCGGAATGGGACTACAACGGGTTTTAGACGTCACTAACCCACATTTGCATCAACCCTCCCGCCGGAATATGCAAAAAAGGGCATGGTCATATTTCTGCGGCTCGCCGAAAGTGTGTTATGTTCATCCAGCTGTCAGGTCTTCTGTGTTCGGGCTTCCCACGGACGTTGTAGTTCGTCAACAATGGATACAATTTATGTTTGATTATGTTCCTGAAAATTACAGTTGTAATTTAATTGTAATTTAGCTCTCTGTGCTGCACATTTTACGAAAGACAGCTTCCAGAATCTCCACGAATCCAATGCCGGATTCAACAAGAAACTGTTACTAAAACATGAAGCAGCTCCAACTTTAAAACCAGAGGCAGCAGTTGTTGGGCCACAACCTGTAAGTAGGCTAAGACTCAATCATTTTAAATGTATTAGGTATAATTTCGGACGTAATGTTTTAGTTTTATCAAATGCCAGCGCTGGCTTTATAGCCACTTAGTTATGCTATTTCGTGTCTACGGCAAACGCGTACAAACATTTTGGACCTGAATTTTGTATATGTACTAATATACTTTATGGTGTTATTTTTCGATTTGATCAAGAACGTAAACCAATGCCAACGCTGTTTGTGTATAGTAGCCAGTTAGTTTGATGCTATTTTGTTTAAGATAAACGTGTCTAAAGTAAAAAAAATAGGCAAATTACAATTCATAAACGTTGTGTAAGCGCTGTGTGTGGTGAGGTTCTGCTTGACTCTTCTTCGCCGCTTTCTGGGTCTGATTCTGGCTCATACTGATACTGCAGTATCGACACCATTATTTACATTTGACAGGAACACACATGCAACTTTCGTCCATAAAGGTAATGGGCGTGAAGTTTCCGGACAACGTGCAGTAGCCAATCACAACAAACCGGCCTAAACTAACCAATCTGAGCCCACTGCCTGTTTCTGAGGGCGTGGTTTCATAGACTCAGGATGTAAACCAGTCGTTTAAATGACAACGGAGAAAGCGGCTTTTAGAGCCAGACCGATTGATCGGCATGCCGATATTCATAAACGTTTTTGAAAACGTTTTTGAAATTTATGAAAAAATAGGACTTTTTAAAAAAGAAAAACCACAAAATACGTTATATTGCACCCCATAAACACAATCATGCACAGAAAAAAAAGCAGTAAACCACCCCTTTAATAAAACATGCACGTAACTGATTCGTTCAAAAACACAAATTAATTCAGGAACGAAACTATTGAACATCTTTATGAGCGAGTAATCATTCACTGAACCAACTCCTTCAAAAACAAAGGATTCATTCAGGAACGAAACATTATGAATGCCTTTATGAGTGAGTCATTGAATTATACACCAAACCATTTCACCAATTCATTTAGAAAAACTAGTGCCAGGCCCTGTCCCGAATGGTACACTTTTCATAAAGCACGTGTCCGTGCGTCCGCTAAGCCCTTGAGACAGACCGTAGGGTGTCCCATTTGTAATTTTAGGTTTCAGAAGGGTCTTTTTGAGCGGTCAACCAATTCACTGAGCTGATTCATTCAAAACACAGATTCATTCAGGATCAAAACAAGTGGACATCTTTATGAGCTAGTCATTTATCATTCAGCCGATTTGATAAAAGCACACATTCATTCAGGAATGACACAATTCATTCATTCAATTAATTCATTTGATTTGTTGAAAATGTAATATGATCATTAAATAAACAAAACCTACTGTGTGCTACTGTAAGTTACTGTTGTATAAAAGCAATGTCACACTCATGACACAATTCAAAATATATAGAGAGGAGAAGAGCGGGGGAAATAAGAATGTGTGACAGAGAGGTAGAAAAAAGAGGCAGAGGCAGTCAAGGAGGGCGTCAGTAAATTCAGTGTGCGCGCGTGCATGTATGACATGGGATGCCTCTGTCCTCAACGGGGAAGCTTATCAGTTTATCCTTCTCAGGTGAATCCTCGAAACCTCCTATCGTTTCTCCATCCGTTATCCCAATTCTTTCCCCTGTATTGTTTGTGTTTATTTTTTTTTAAGCCCTGCTTGTATCCGGCGAGTGCAGTTACGCGTCTTCGCATTCCAGACTTGTCAGATTCGACTGTACAAATTATACATCAAAGCTGGGGAATTGGATCAGTTACAGCGCAAGTGAATTAGAGCAAGAGAACACTGGCATTATTGTGACTGACAGGGACACACCCACTTTATGATGTCACTGGCTCTCAGGTCCAGTAAAAGACAGATTTCCAATAGATAAAAGTGGTTTTATCATATAGGCTTTTCAGTCCAAATAAGTGATTTAATTCATTGATCTTCTAAGAAACTTGCATTGGCACGCCTGCTTGACTGTTTTCACTGGTAAGCATGTCTTTAACTGTTTACGAGGCCTTTGCATGATAAAAGATGGGTTTAGCATCTTGCCGTAGCTTTGTTAACGGTGATCTCAAGGCTGCACAAAAGAGTTCTTTTGAATTTGAATTTGCTCAGTGGATAAAATGCAAGTCCTATTTTTAGTTCAATAATAATTTAATATAATTTATAAGTAAAGGGACAGTTTACCCCCAAATACAAATTATGTAATGTACTGTCAATCCAAACCTGTACGCCTTTTTTCTTCCATGGATTAAACGCTTTCAAACTTCAAAAAGGACTCAAAAGCACCATCAAAGCAGTCCATATGACTCAAGTAAAATATTCTTCTGTAGTCATACTGATTTTTGTGACAAATTGATAGAAATTCACTGAAAATCTTAGACGTCTGCCCTAGTTTTCCTTAGCGTTTTCATAGCAATGTCAAAATATATATAAACAAATCCGTTTTTGATTTTGATCTTTTCATTGAAACAGCCGATCAATTCACAGAATGATTCATTTGGATTTGGATATCAGTTACCAGAGATGCTTACCTCTGAAGATTATCAGTAGGGTACATCGGGGCTAAAGGCAAACCCTACGAAAAACGTATATATATATATATATATACATGTATACATATATATGGCATGCATACATATATATATATATATATTTACTGAAGATTGATGGAGCAACATACACACACACACACACATATATATATATATATATATATATATATATACATATATATATATACACATATATATTTTTTTGTATAAACAAAATTGTATGAGTGTATGGCGAGGTGGGACTTTTGCCTCACACACGGGGTAAAAGGCTTTCCAGCATGGGGCAAAAAGCACACATTATTTATATAAATACTATAAAATAATGTTTTTAAAATTCATATTTTACTTTACACTCTACAAAATGCTAGGTTGTTTTAACCCAATTTTGGGTAAAATATGGACAAACCCAAATTTTTAACCCAGTGGCTGGGTTGTCCATATTTACCAAATTGGGTCAGAAACAACCCAGCATTTTTAGTGTGTACAATCACTTTAGCGGTTTTGTGCTATTTTCTGTTTATTTTGATAAATAAAATAATGAATTTTCAATAAATATATTGAAAATATATTTATATAAATATATATATATGTGCTGTGTGTGTGTGTGTGTGTCCACAGACAATTGGTCCTAAGGAAGGATGGCAGGTGTATAGTTCGGCACAGGATGCAGACGGACGCTGTATCTGCACAGTGGTCGCACCGGAACAAAACCTCTGCTCCAGGGATGCCAAGAGCAGACAGCTCCGACAGCTGCTGGAGAAGGTCCCGCGTATAATAAATACACACATTGTATCTCTCTTTTTATGAAATATATCTATAGATCTATATACTTACATATTCTACCATTCAAAAAAGTGGGGTCAGTAAGATTTTAAAAACTTTTATTCAGCATTAAATTGATAAAAAGTGGCAGTAAAATAATTTTTAAAAAGTAAAAAAAAAAAAAAACATTTCTATTTCAGATAAATACTGTTCCTATTACTGAATCATGTTTCCACAAAAAATTAGGCCACAAAATAAGAAAAAAAAAATCCATAAAAAAGCTCCATATAAGCAAATTAAAATGATTTCTGATTATGTGACACTAAAGACTGGAGTAATGATGCTGAAAATTACATTTATATATATATATAATATATTATATATTTAAATGGAAATAATATTTCACAATATTACTGTTTCAAATAAATACAGCCTTTGTGAGCATAAGAGACTTCTTTCAAAAGCATACAAATCTTTCTGACCCCTAACTTTTTCAAGGTAGTATACAGTATGTATACACACATTTATTTTATCCCCTTAATATATGAATAATTAATATATTAATCATGGAAATGAATCAAACTTGCCAACTAATTTTTGCAACTGAATATTGACGATATTTAATAATATTGGAACATCTTTGTCTGACTGTCTTCTCATTCTTTCATACTAACGAAAGGGTGAAAACTAGCCTACTCAGACGCTCTTTCGGAAATGTAATGGCCAAATAAACGGGTGCATTAAAATCACGATATTCACACATTTTTTTTATATAGTAATACCTATTACCCATAATGGGGCACATGCATTGCAAATATAATGTGAATATTCAAAATACCGCAAATCCCTGTAATGTCACAGTGTTTTTTCACTCTGCATTTCTTCTTGCTTCTCTACACACACACAGGCATCATTTGGCTAGTGGATATTGTGTGGACAACTAATGTACTGTTTTGCCTCAGGGGTTCACATTTCAGGAGCTACAGTACTGTACAGCTCACCACTAATACTGACAAAACAAACACACACACTTGTCCTCTTGCTCTTTATTTCTCCCTGTCTCTCAATCACACATTACATATTCCCCTCCCCCACCTTTTATCCTCTTATCACTCTCATTCCCACTTAGGACCTTTAAACACACACACACACACACAAGTAAAAGGCAATGGCACTCATGGGTGCTTCCATTGCATTCACAAGAGGCTGATTTTATGCAGGTCATTAATACCTGATTTTATGATAAATGATACATGCCTCAATTCAGCGGGAGCCTGACTGCCGTTAATATTTATATGTACATTTATTAACGCCTCTATTTTCCCTATAGCCTGAAAAGAAATCCCAGGCCTACATCTCATTCATGATTCATGGATTTCCACTTTTCTCATGCCCCAGTCGAGGCAGCTAATCAGACAGTTTGATAGGGACAAACACCAAGAGACTGCCTTTTTTTATCAGCCACTTTTTAAAAATGAATTAATTGTAGTCAGTTTATCCATAACATATGAAAAGAAATGTATTTTTGGAAAGTGCTTCTCACCCGCTGAGGTTGAAGGGATAGTTCACTCAATAATAAATTCATCTACTCACCCTCATGTCCTTCAAGCAATGTATTGTTTTCAATAAAACAAATGTCCATGGTGACTAGTGGCTGGTCAAAAGGAGCAAAACAAACAAAAAAGTCTTATATGAATTGTCTATGGATTTTTTTTTCATGGATTATTATGGCATGCTCAACAATGCTGAATTTATTTGTTCAATAATATTTTTTTTTACATTTTCATCATCATTACTCCAGTCGTCAGTGTCACATGATCCTTCAGAAATCATTCTAATATGCTGATTTGCTGCCCAAGAAACATTTCTTATTATTAGGAAATATTGAAAACAGTTTTGTTTTGTATTTAAATGAGAACCGCCCTAGTTTAGTCCTACTCTTAAAGGAGTAGTTCACTTTTAAAAAAACTTTTGCTAATAATTAACTCACCCCCATGTCATCCAAGATGTCCACGTCTTTCTTTCTTCAGTCGAAATGTAGGTTTTTGATGAAAACATTCCATGAATTTTTCTCATATAATGGACTTCAATGGGAACCAAACAGTTCAAGGTCCAAAAGACAGTTTCAGTGCAAACTGCAAACTGTTCAAAGGGCTTTAAACGATTCCAGACAATGAACAAGGGTCTTAAAAAAAAATAATAATGAAGTTTAAGTTTTATAAGCTCAAATGGTCGCCTTGCTCTGTTCTGTGATGCGTGTTCGTGACTCTCCTATTCAAACTCTGTTCATCAAAATAAATGAATCTTTTCCAGAATCAACTTCGAAATCCTTTTTCATTTGTCTGAATGAACCAAATGACACGAAAAAAGATTTGTTCATTTTGATAATCGAGTTCAAATTCTGAGCCCTTTGAACAGTTTGCACTGAAACTGTCTTTCTGAACCTTGAACCGTTTGGTTCCCATTTAAGTCCATTATATGGAGAAAAATCCTGGAATGTGTTTATCTAAAACCTTAATTTCTTTTCGACTGAAGAAAGAATGACAAGGATATCTTGGATGACATGGGGTCGAGTAAATGATCAGCAAAAGTTGTTTTTTTTTAAGTGAACTACTCCTTTAACTTGTGCTTTTGTGATGCAGGTGCAGAACATGTCTCAGTCCATTGAAGTCCTGAATCTGCGCACGCAGCGTGATTTCCAGTATGTCATGAAAATGGAAAATCAAATGAAAGGGTTACTGACCAAGTTCCGGCAAATTGAAGAAGACAGGAAAACTAATAATGGCTAGAAACTTTAAGGTATGTTTTTTTATTATGTTAAAATAGATCTGCTGCATGGAAATGCAAACATCAGCATTAGGCATGAATATTGTATGTGTTAAGTCAAAACACTAAACATATGCAGGCCTATAATAGAAACTGCGTTTCATCGACTAAACATTGTTCATTGGGACCAACGTGTGAAGCACAACAGCCTGTGTGTGTGTTTGTGTGTGTCTCTCTCCTGCAGGAGCTGAACGATCGTGATGGATGAACTCCAGCCATTGATTCCTGTGCTGGAGCAGTACAAAACAGATGCTAAGCTGATCTCTCAGTTCAAAGAGGAAATCAGGAATCTTTCTGCTGTGCTGACGGGCATCCAGGAAGAGCTGGGAGCTTATGACTATGAGCAGCTCTATCAGAGAGTCCTCAGCCTGGATAGCCTGTCTATCAAAACTGCATGAGCAAACTCAGTAAGTATAAGCACTGACGGAATTTACTGGACTTTTTACATTCACAGTTCAAGCATTTTAAAGGGGCCATATTCCACTGTTTCATATCATTTACATTACTTTAGAAAATAAATGGGTTTTGTTTGCTACTGTCTCTTTAAATATTCTATCTGTAACTAACCTCTGCTATGATTGGCTGAACCTTTTGGGTTAAGCAACATGATTAACTAGATTTCAGACCCAACTGTCCCATTGACTTTCTTAGGGGTGTTTCGAAAATATGTGTTCTTGCAACAGCTATTTGGAGGTGAAGAAAAATAATGATGCAAGGATTGGTCTTAAAATGTAATTTATTCCTGATGCAAAGCTGAATTTTCAGCATCATTACTTCAGTCTTCAGTGTCACATGATCCTTCAGAGATCATTCTAATATGCTGATTTGCTGCTCAAGAAACATTTCTTATTATTGTGCTGCTTAATATTTTTGTGGAAACCACGAGTAATTATTTGAAATAGGAAAGATATTTAAAGGGGTGGTTGATTATGAATTCACTTTTCTAACTTTAGTTAGTGTGTATTGTTGCTGTTTGAGCATAAACAACATCTGCAAAGGTACAGCGCTCAAAGTTCAAAGCAAAGGGAGATATTTGCTTTTAAAGAAATCGTTTTTTAAGGACTACACCAAATGGCTGATAGGGACTACACAAGCTTCCTACCGGGTTAGTGACATCACTAACCCTGAAATTTACATAAGCCCCGCCCCCGGCAGCACATGTTGTTGTCAAGTCAATGCTCAAACTGTAGCATCTGTCTTTTCACATGCAATTGAAAGCCACTCTGTGTAGTCTCGCAACAGTTCATATATGAGCGATTTATAGATTATCCTGACAGAATATGCTAATTGAAGATAGTTAACTCCACATCAGCAACATAAATTCATCAACTAACCATTCAGAGATGTCCTGTTGCATTCTACATGTTGTCACTTCTTCTTAGTCTCTCCATCTTTGTCTGACTCTGGTTTAAACATAAAAGGCAGAACAGTTTCTGACATTTTAGCGTGTCTGCGTGAGGTAATCAGAGCTGAATTCTTGAACACACTCTTGAAGCTCCGCCCACTGTGTCGGGAGCCACAGCTCATTTGCATTTAAAGGGCCAGACACAAAACGGTGCGGTTTTGCTAACCCTCATGACGTACTTTAACATACTATATAAAAATATCTGTGAGGTATTTTGAGCTAAAACTTCACACACACTCTGGGGACATCAGATATTTATTTTACACCTTGTGAAATGGCCATTATACCACCCCTTTAAAATTCACCAATCTTACGGACCCTACATTTTTGAACAGTAGTCAATGTGAGCATCTAGTTGTTCCTCCCCCTTGATTTATGGCACAGTATGCATAAATATTCCTGAAATTAATTTAGCCTAAAGTGTATTATAGTACAGCCTGTAAAAAACATCAAAACTCAGATTTGACCCTCCAGCTACAGTTTGTCCAGATTACTCTTAGTGAGCGTTAAGCAAGGCAATTATATAACAATGTGTTTTCAACAATCTTCAAATAACACCTGTGATTCTGATAATGAAGTGCTAAAAAGCCTTACAATATGAATGAGTTGATTAGGCAAATTCAACAGATGTTCTAATATGTTATTAATAACTCTGATAATTACATCCTAGCGTTGGGGTTTGGATGCACTAAGCTAGTACATCATTAAAAGTTGCTGTTGTTTTTACTGTACATGCACTGAAAGCAAGTCTTTAGAAGGAATGAAATTGCATCTAGGAAACCAGCCATTTGAAAAAGAAATGATGTTATAAATAAAGAATATTCATTTGGATTTTTTATAGCATGTGGGAAATTAATGAAAATCACCGGCCCTGTGACGATAAAGACATCTGGGACGCTGTTTGGCGCATGGATGACCGACCCCCAGCATCTCCAAGAAATACCCGGGTGAGTTCTGGAGGGGGGCGACTCTATGTTCTTCAAGCTGATTAATGTTCTGACATATACCTGATTAATCTTCTTCCTTCCCAGGATTGCTAACAAACGGTTTCCTCCAGGTGTAAAATTATTTAGTGAGCCACTCATCTACATACTTTAATCTCCCTCTGTGTTTCTCCCACAGATTTGGTATATGGACACTTACACCAACAGCAAGGTGGTTCGAGAGTATAAAAGTATTGAAGACTTCATCTCCGGTCAGGAATCGCGGACCTATTACCTTCCCTTTAAATGGGCTGGAACCAACCATGTGGTCTATAACGGCTCTCTGTACTACAACAAGGAGCAGAGCAACATCATTGTGAAATACAGCTTCGAGACCGGACGGGTTCTCGCCCAGCGTGCCTTGGAGTACGCGGCTTCCACAACGTCTACCCGTACACCTGGGGAGGCTTCTCGGACATCGACCTGATGGCGGACGAGCTGGGTTTGTGGGCCGTGCACGCCACCAATCAGAATGCAGGAAACATTGTGATTTCTCAGTTAGAACCGCAGACGCTGGAGGTTCTCCAGACGTGGGAACACGGAATACTCCAAAAGGAACGCAGGGGAGTCCGTTCATGATCTGCGGCACGCTGTACATCACCAATTCCCATCTGAACCGGAGCCAAGGTGTATTATTCCTACAACACAAAGACCTTCGACGTACGAGTACATGGACATCCCATTCCACAACCAGTACTTTCACATTTCCATGCTTGACTACAACGCTCAAGAACGGGCGCTTTACGCCTGGAACAATGGACATCAGGTCATTTTCAACGTCACGCTTTTCCATGCCATCAAAACCGAAGATGATTCCTAATGGACATACGGTATGGATACACGAAACTTAATGTTATTTTCTACGCATTCATGTTTTTTCCCAAATATTAATAAGACATGTTGCCTTTACTTCACCACAGACTACGGTTTGAATTGAGCATCGTCTCGCGTAGGACTGATGACATAAAAAGACTTGATGCAACGCCATTACAAATTTGCTTTTTTACTCATCTGCTCATACAGTAGCTGCTCTGAAAGTTAGGTCTTACTTGCAATATTTCACAAGATTGCTCAACAGCATGAATGTCTGATACTTTTGCCATCCTTTACGTGGTATTTGTATATCAGAAATCCCATTTTCTTAAATAGTGATGTACTTTTGGAAACAATAATTTGTCCAGAAACTCCTGGTAATTTCTTGTTGTGTCAAGTTTAGTTGTACAAACTGTAGAGCTCTGAATATGAACCTGTGTAAATGATTGTAACATTCATTGTCACTGTGAGAGGAAATATTTTATATTAAATCTAGAACAAAACAATAAATCAACTGGAATGAAGCCACAAATCTACATCCATAAATGTAAACAACAGAACAGAAAGGAGCCAGATGTGCCGACACTGAGCAATTTTGTCGGAATTCAGACCGAATTCACGGGGGTTATAATGAGGTCATTTGCTGATGATTGTGACAAGCCCGAATGCGGTTGCGTTCACATCAATTTACGGGCAGCCCTTCTCACTTGATGACTTTGAATGCTGTCCTTTGGCATTTTCAATCAAGATCAAGGGCACAGGAGCTAGGAGGGGACCGATTCCAACTCCTCTGCAATTTCCTCTCCCTTCATTTCTGTGTCAAGCCTCCCTGTCTGCTTGGGCACTGGGAATTTAAATGCACTCTTACCACCATCAATTCAACTCTGGGAATTGATCACCCTCTGGGATTTACTACTGCTGTTTCCCTCCCATCACGCCCAGTGCATCTCTTATGAATATTTGCTTACAACAATTTTGCCTAGTCTTGCAATAGATCTGCAATCAGTTTTTATATTTTTTTTAGCTTAGAGTTTCAATTACAAACCTAATTAGATCATTTAAAATGTTATTTTTTTCTCCCAAATATTTATCCACTTATAGTTCAAAATCATAAAAGTGGTCCATATGACTTGTGCCCTATATTTAGCATTTCCTGGAGCTATTCAATAGGTTTTTGTTGGTTTTTTTCTTTATATATTAAAAATAACTTTTTTTACCCCTGCAATAGGAAGTCAATTTTCTGTGGGTCTATAAAACGTCCATTAGAGTTTTGTATTTTTTCGACCACATTATAATGAGGCCTATTCCACAAATGCATAAAACTAATTGACTCAGCAGAGGAGTTATATCAATATGAATATAAATATTTAATACTGTTTTATCAGACTGATAAAGCCAATACAGATTGCTATTCACATTATCTTTTCAGCAGTCACCTGACAGTTTCGGTTAAGGCAGAGGAGTGTATTGTGCTCCACATTGCAACTCATTTTAAATTCCAGAGAATGTGCAAAAAAATGAGAAACTCAGTGGGATGCCATACTATTTCTATTCTCCATCATTGCACTGATATTTTTAGATCCATTTTTAACTTTTTCTGTTGACTACAGGAAAAAACTTGCCAGTGGAAAAAACACAAATAGCCTAGTTTTACATACTGTAAATCCTATATGAGACTTACAGTATATTTACATTGATTTAATCAATTATGAGAACAATAGTTTCTAATACATGTATATTAATTTAGTTTGTTAAAATCGATCATTGTCTCTTGATAATTGTTAATACACTGTGAATAACATTTATTACACAAAATACATCTGTCTGCAACACTGATCGAAGAACATCTGTCTGTAGCTTGATAACATCTGTCCTTAATGCTGAACTGGCTTTAGTCTTATTTTTAAAGATCATTAATTATGTAATTCTGCATATGAATTTGAATATGGCATGGCTGTTGTATTTTGATGTTTACACTCTGATCTTCACTAGAAGGACAAACTTTTTGAGAGAGTTTGTTTTCCGGCCCACTGAACCACCAATTAAAAGGCAGATAGTGTTCAGCTGGGCGTTTTATGTCTCAGTTGTTTTTCTTTAACAGCAGACTTATCTCCCAGCAGGACTTTTAGATCCCACAATACATGTGGTGGTGGCTGACTTGATTCTTGATTAAAGGTATTCCCTTATCTTGTGAAACTGAACAATTACTAGTTTAGCCACTCTGTTTTTATGGTTCCAAAACATAATTGCCAAATTACTTATACATATTGCAATATTGCCATAGACATGATTTCAGATTAATTTATTAGTGTATCATAGGGCTGTCAGTCGATTTGAATTATAATTAAATTATAGGGTAAACTGTGGTAGTACCTTTGATTATTAATGGTATGTACCTTACAATTAAGGCTATGTTTACACGAAAATCGATCTGAAGAGAAAACGCAAAAGTGGCGTTTTGTTATCACTTTTATTCTGCATTTAGACGAGTGTTTTGGGTGTGAAATCCGCGTGCACATGGTGACACAAAAGTCTGAAATTCAATGTAGTATGCACTCCAGGCGGCTAAGAGTGCATACTACAACAACACCAAGCCTGCGCGCCTGCGTACAACCTTCACTGTCAAGCAGACCCGTTTTTACCATTTACACGGGAACGCGGCGGTGTGAAGCGTTTTAAAGATTTCCACTCTGGAGGGTGGTTTCACTTTTTTGCGAACTTATTTTGATAAATCACCATATCTAACAGAGTTATTGTAAAGCATTATCTAGTGTGAAGGGTCATTTCATTATGAGTGTTTTTATTTTCAAGGAAGTACCATGTCTATTATAGCTACAGTAACATCTTCAGTTAGTCAGCTTGAAATCCTTACCATCTGAAACTGGTTATATATCTTAACCCTAGTAGTGAGTATTTTATGAGCAGTTGAATAACCATATTCATCTGCAGTCACGCAGAAGAAGCAAAGCAGAACCAAAAAAAAGTTATTTCAAGAAATGCATGCTGTTTTGATTTTTAACTGCTAGAGGGCCAAACGTTATATAGTGTACCATTAAAACAACAAGGGTCTAATTCACTGACCATGAATGATAAACTTGAATACTATATCATATTTCAGCCCGTTCTCATCCAAGGCGTCATATACTGATGCTTTTGCCAATGCGTATAAATCCAGTGCACATGGCACCCTTTAGCGTCAATATGAGACGCAGATATATATGGGCCAGAAGGCGCCTCCTAGTGGTCTAACCCTAACACTACCCCAGACCTAAACCTACCCATAACCAAAGTGTGCTATATTGGGTGTGATAAAGGTGTGACGTGCATTAAATGCATACACATTGTTAAAAGCGTCAGTATACGATGCCTTGGGATGAGAATGCGTTGCATATTTGTAGCCTACGAAAAAACTGGGTAATACATGATTTTGATAGTCCACTTTAGACATTCTACTAACTATAAGTAACGTTTCAAGTACATGTCAACTAACTGTCATTAGAGTATTAGTAGACTGTCAGCTAAATATCTGCCAACACTTTATTTTGTTGGTCGCCTAACAGACATTTAATTGACTATAAGTAACTTGGCAACTACAAGTAAACTTCTTCTCCTAACCCAAAGCCTAACACCTAAACCATAACCTAACAGTCTACTGACAGTCTACTAATACTGTAATGAGAGTTAGTTGACACATAGTTGAAAAGTTACTTATAATTAGTAGAACGTCTAAAGTGACTATCAAAAAAATGTTTTACCAAAAACGGGGTTCAAATTTTCAACATAGATATATTATATTTCATCAATAACTTTGCACCTAAATTAACATCATTTGAAAAAGATGAGCATTGACTGAACATACATTTTTCAAGTTTGTCAGTTTGTTCAAGGTAAATAATATTTGTATGGGTCAAGCGATAGCAGTATCGCTTTATTTTCTTTAGATTTTGCATAATAAATTGCCCGATATTTTGACACTCATCATTTATCTCAAAGGCTCTTGAGAGAATTAAACTTAATTTGATGAAAAAGATGAAAGTCATGCATCATGATACAGGTTCAAACTCAATCTCTCACCACATTATGAATGTAGAGCAGTATTTACTGAACAACTTTGATTATTTCCCCACACAAGCCTAGAATACCAACACTGCCTTTTGCCATCTTGACACAGGCCCAAACTAAAGCCGAGAGTAATTCACCGGCAGATCAACAGCAGTCTGCATTTCATTTCACATTGAAAGGTGTTTAAAAAAAACATCACTGATTTCCATATCAATCACGGTAACCTGTTATTTCTGTACCTGTGTGTGCGTGTGTGTGTGATTCGTTTCACACAGCTCGCCAGTGTTGTATTATTGGTATTCTTTATGATCCCTCCACTGCTGGTGTCGCCCAATGTTATGTTAGAAAATGTAAAGTATTATGGTCCCCCCCTACACACTGACAAAGGCACATCAAATCTTTGTGAAGGATCTTTGAAATGGAGAGAGGGGAAAGAGCCTGGGGGAAAGGTTTTCCACTGCCATGAATTTCAATAAAGACACAAGGGAAAGACATAGTATAATCGGCATAACTCAACAGTCCATTCCTGCATAATCGGGTCACATCCAAACTAACAGTGTCAAATTAATATTCTCTCCCTCAATGTCCAATTACTGCATATTGCCATATTCCATTAAAAAAATCCCAATTATTATCCTTATCATTGCGGTTTCTTATCTGTCTATGTGCCAGCAGGCCACGTTTTCACCAATGATTAAAATGTGAGATTACTTCAGTGAAAACGCCACACAGACTCACTGGTGAGACGTCCTCAAGACCCATAAAATGGACACAAATCAAGTTGGCGAGTGACATCTTCTGCTGAAAATGCAAGCATAAAATCAATTTGCTGTGCTGTGTGCATACAAATGTAGTTTCATAACTGAAATGAAACAAAGGCAAACAAATCAATCTATTGATTGAAAGTTTTAGAACTCAATGAACTTGTTTCTGATTTTGGGGTGAAATATGGAAATCAAAATGAAGGATGTTTTTTTCTTAGCCTTTCACTGATGTATTTTATGTTTGAAAAGTTAATAGAAACAGTCTTTATATTTCTAAAGAGCTGAAAATTATTCCTTGGAAACAAATGGATCAGTTTGATAGCTCCAGTTTTGTTTGAGTGTGAGAGAGAGTGTGAAAGAATGTGTGTGTGAGAGAGAGAGAAATCAATATTGAATCACAGGCTGCATAATCTGACATGCTCAGCCAATGAATTATCAGGCAATGGGTTTCTTAATGTCATATTATATATTAGTTATTTTATTCAACATTTAAGTTTTATATGAAGGTCCTATTAAATGAACCATAATGTCATTTAGCTACCTCTTCAGATTATAGGGACACATTACATGTGTTGTTGGCCTCCTACAGGAAAAGGAGGGAGGTTGCATCTGTACAAATGAAAACTGATTAGATATTATTCAAAGCCTTCCTAAAGTAATGCAACACAAACTGAATGCGTCACTTTTCGGAAAGAAGTAATCACTCAGCTGTTATTTACATGTAGTTTAAATTAAATTGTCCACATAAATCTTATTTTCACCACTATATTTCATTCTGTTCCTTCTGTTGTGTTCTTTTGAAGCTTCATAAAGTTGTTGGAGGGCTTTATTTATATGGATTTATCTTCATTGGAGAATATTTGTATGTGTGTGTGTGTTGGGGGGTAATAAGTGCTAAACATGTCTGTATATCCAGGCTGTGAAGCACTATAAATGCAAATTGAGGGAACAATGTAAATACCATCACATTTGCATCAAAAGGCAGACTGAGCAAAGCACTTAATTGGAAAATTAATAGATACCACATGATCAGTTCTAAACAAAGTGACACGGTTTGATCAAGTGTTGTTTGAAAGAATTGCAATTTTTTACTTTTTTTCTTAATATCAGTTGATATTACTGTATGATGTTTAGGTGATAGGGCACTGCTCTGTGGTTTCTAAGGTGTGCTGAGTGGTTTTAAATTAGAGTGTTGCTAGGTAGTTGCTAGTTCCAATCCTTGATTCTGATTGGTCAATAGCTGTGTTTAATTCATGATATAACATGGCTATGTCCGCTTCACCCAACGGTTCTATTTATCACTGCGTAACACTGCAGTTCCTGTGTTGTTTTTATTTGAGCTTTCATGCATATAACACATTGGAACGTTGTTGCTGTTCATGGTCAGGGACTATTTTGTCTATAGTGGAAGGAACGCTTTTAGTGATTTTACTTTATGAAAGTTGAACTAATACATATTTTCTTTACTTTAATGTTTTTGTTGTATGGTAACCGTTTTATAACAGCAGTAAGGTCCTCGAGGAAAGTGCTCGAGTACTCGCTTCATGCCGTGCCTAAACAACGCCCTTCAGCCGTTACTTATTCACGATAACAGCACTGCCTCTCATACCTTGTTGCTTACCTATAAAAACAGTTTTATTTTTGTCCAAATTCCGTTTTTGTTTTGTCTGGATTCTATATTTTTTACTCAATTTTAAAGGTTAAATTACATTTTAGAAATCAAAAAGCATGTCTAATTAGTTACATTTATAAAAAATAAAATTGTTAAATAATAAAAAAATAATAATTCTGCCAATAAAAATAAGTCATAAAACAGTTAAATTTGATCTTTTAAAACTTTAAAACTTTTTGTCAAACAAAGTGCTGTACAACAGAGCTTTACTTTTAAAATTAAACATGGAAGAACATTTGATTATTCTTTAAAAAATAAAGTTTTAATAAATAACTATTGCTATTATTGAAGTATTATTATTACATTGAGACATAGCTACATTAGACTTCACAACAGTAATATATTTCTGTCACAATTTCAAGTTGAACCAAACTTGTATTTTGACAGGTTTTGACGTTGTCGCGATTCTGTCAGCGCTTTTCACATTGCAGAAGTCATAAGACTCTAGCTGCGGTTTGTTGCTGCTAATGTGTTCTGAGGAACTTGATTTCACAGGAAACTATAACTATGTTATGCGATTTTGTTATTGTGAATCGTAAAATAAGCACGATGGTACACCCCAACCCAAATCTTGATGCAGTTCAAGCAGATTATATGAAAATATATGAATGAGAACGTACAAATGCACACAAATAAGCCACCGATTCGCCAAAATGTAAAATAGTTACGAATAAGTGTAGTGTAAAAAAGCAGTAGTTGAACTTGGCCAACTGTACTGCGCACGTTCCCTTATCATCCCTTTGGCATTGACTTACAATGGCAGCTTGCTATAAAGCGATGCTTAAAATGTCATTGAGAATAATGAGTCCAGTGCCTGTCTCGGCCTGAAACTCTAAACTCATCACTCCCATGTTGATCACTCTCCTGGACGAGATCCATAAGCCGACTCCCTCGACTTGAGCAGAGCATCATTTGAGGACTCAAGGGAGGAAAAAAAAGCAGATTGCTAAGAGAAGACGAAGGAAATGTTGCAAAGTAACAGTGAATAATTGTTGCAGGTCCAATCAAGCCACTAAATGCATTTTAAAGACGCCCTGTAGTGGAAATCAAGTTTTTTAAATGTTGTTTATACATCTATGTGGTGTTTTTAATATGCTTTCAAACAAACCATGTGCAAATTCACATCAACACCATTGCTGAGTATTTTCTCCTTAAAAGACAGTCTCAACGGGGTTTGAAATCGCTGGTGTTTCTGACGTCACAAACTACCTTGTAACCAATCACGTCGTTAACGTCCAGGCGGGCTTTAGCATATCATTAACTATGTTGCGAAGCAGGGGAGTCTCAAGAGAAGCCAAAACCAGTATTTTTTTCTGTTGATATGAAAATCATTGTACATTTAGCAATATAGCAATTGAATTATGTACAGCTATGGAAAAAATTAAGAGACCACTGCCAAATCAGCAGTTGCTCTGGATTTATTATTTATAATATAAATAATAAATCCAGAGCAACTGCTGATTTGGCAGTGGTCTCTTAATTTTTTCCATAGCTGTATATGATGAATATTACGCAGTTATGATGAACTATGCCTTTCTCCACTGTCTGTTCAAAGCATTTCTAAGGATACTGTTTTTTCGAAGGCAGCTGTCTACTGAGGCGAACGGGAACATGGTTTGTGTAACATTAGCAACACATTATTAGCTGTTTGATAGCAAAAGGCTAATCTAATGAATTACCATTATTTGTCCGTCGTTGTAAAGAGCAATACATTTGTGCGGCGTTTACTACAGTAACTTGAGTAAAAGTTGACCAAGTGGGTCTCTGAGCTAGTGTGAGTGAGTGGAGGCGGTGGGCTAATTTGCATATTCAATGATCTGCATATACTTAATGCTTACATTCAAGTTACATTCAAGCTATTTTAAGGCATAACAATTTATTTTCTTTTGCCTTTTTTTTTACAGGAAAGTGTATTATTTGCTTTGCATGTGAGGTCAAACGAATCCACAAAAAGTATGCTCCAAGAGACCGTCCATGTTTGCCCTGAGCCCTTATCTTGTCCCAACAGAGGGAGATCAACAGGAATGTTTGTGCAAGGACTGTGTTGTTTGTTGACTGACTGTGTTTACATTATATTGTGTTAATGTACGTGGTTGCCAATATCAGGTTTGCATGCAGTATGTTGGTCAGTTCCAAGCTATGAACAAGATAATGTCACTTGCACATATTCTAGACACATTGGGGCAAAGGCAGGGGATGCTGGTTCAAGTCTGGCCTGTACAATGCCTGGTCATGGATTTTAGTCTCTTTTTCATTAATGTCCAATTAAATACAGTGGCTACTTTTGACTGTGATGAGTAAAAGTACAGTTCAGTGCATTCTGTTGGTATGGGTCATTAAGCCCATATATATTATTATATTACTATATTTGTCATATATATATATATATATATATATACACACACACACACCACACATGTAAAGCCCATCTAACGTCATAAAGCATTATTACTAACTGTGCCACATAAGGGAGGACTTCAATAAACAGCAATAATTTCAACATGTTGATTTTAGTCTCCTTGGAAATTAATTACCGGAGTCACTCACCTGTTTTTTCATTAGCGAACAGTTTGTATGGCATGGAAAATGTTCTTCGGCTCTGTAATTACTTTCCCCTCTATGCACAGACTTTAAACGAATTAACTTTTTGTTCCACAACGAAAAAGAACATGCAGAATGTGTCACCGATCGCATGGTTCAGCGAGTGCCTTTCTTTGTAAATAACATCATGTAATCTTGCTTCTCGCCCGAGAGAAACAGCCTGTGACATGATAGATGGGCCGCAGAGATGAAGACGCTTAATCACGTAAGCACGCTGCATTTCAAGGACTACATGTTCAGTGTTTGCTACGATAAATAAACCTAATTCTGAAGTCTATTTTGCTTAGGCAAACGGGGAGACTAGGTGTGAATAGGAATCCAGTAGCAAGGGCTAGCTGTTCATCTGCTTTGTTTTCATCATTTTAGTTCTCATCAGAGGGTCCTCTGGGATTGCTGTGTTCAGAGGAAAGGTCTGTGTGTCCAGCTTGACCTGAACACGCTAGTGCCATGGTAACCGCCAGCTACAGGGTGATGAAGGGCTTACCGGAAGCTATAGCCAAGACTTACTTGAAACGCAAACATAAAAACACATCAGTGTGTCTCAGACTGTCCTCCATCAACCTTATGTAGTGCCCTGCTTTGGCTGTCTTTACCTCAGTGTGTGTTGGGTCATATTGTGCCTATATTGAATTTCAGCATATTACCTTTTTTTATTTCATTTGACCTAATTTGTCCTGCTATTATATTGCTTATACTTTTTAAACACAAACACTTTATAATAAAGTATAACGTAATAAAATATTTACAACTATTAGTTTAAAGTTAATACTATAGTTTATAGTTATACTATTTAGGGTACAAACAGCGGGTCCTTAAATTCATTGTCACTGTAATTAACAAATTATTATTGTTTAAAGGGGTGATGAACTGAGAAATCAAATTTTCCTTGAGCTTTTGACATCTAAGAGGTCATCATATTGTAAGAATATCCTGTAAGTTTCAGATCAATTCAGATCAGATCAGTATCACTTACATTCATATTAATAGTCCCTTAAAACTCAGGTAGAGTAACAGGCAAAAGCAGTGAAACCGCATGCTAGGTCAAAACAATACCGTACAACGAACAGAACAAAATGAGGGACTTAAATACATTTACATTTATTCATTTAGCAGACACTTTTATCCAAAGCGACTTCCGATTGCTGTATATGTCAGAGGTCGCACACCACTGGAGCAACTAGGGGTTAAGTGTCTTGCTCAGGGACACATTAGTGTCTCACAGTGGATTCGAACCCAGGTCTCACACCAAAGGCATGCGTCTTATCCACTGCGCCATCAACACCCCTAAATAAAAAAGGCTAATGACCTAAAATACAAATAGGTATGCTAATTAATCAAATAACAATAACCATGGTAACTGTAAAGCCTGGCGGGAAACTAGAACAAGGGAAACAGGTACTGGTAACTGAAGAGAAACAAAAGTCCATTAAAATGAAACTAAACACCAACATGACATCATGACTTTTGCGTAAACATACAAACGAGAGATTTTGTTCAGGATTTTTCATAATGTGGCAGAGCAGTTATATATAGGCCTATATTTTTTTTAGCGTGCGGTGTGATCAGGTGCGCGAATTGTGACTGTCAGGACAGTGCTCCTCACTTTGCAGTTAAAAAAAAAATCACTTAATTTGCAAAAGAATTGTATTATTATTATAGTTTTATATATTTTTGATGTTTTTTCGAAAATTGCTAAAAAAATTTCAATCAAAACATCCTGTCTTTTTTTTTTTTTTGGTCGACTAATCGTCTGCGCAGGACAAGACTTTGAGTGACCAAGGATTTCTTTGGTTGACTACAGCCCTAGACAAAACTGTTAAATCTATGATATTTTTACTGTCACTTGTGTAATCAGTGGTCTCTCACATATTGAAAATCTGATACAGATTTAAAAATCTTATTGTTTATTTATTTTTTTATTTCACCTTTATTTAACCAGGTTAATCGGTTGAGAGACAAGTTCTCATTTGCAACCGCGACCTGGCCAAGACAAGGCTAAAAGTGCAGGGTAACACAAAATTACACGTTGTGTACAACATTCAAGTGTATAATCACAATTACAAATTTTCAGGTTCAATTAAAATGTTGAACAGAGTACAAAAATTAAAAGTAACTAAATTTTAGAAGTTTTAGAAGTAAAAGTTTAGAAGTACTAAATGAGAACACAAGCAGTATAGCTGGAGGATAGATATCCTGAGATAGCATGAACTAACATGGTGCGGTGTAAGTTATGGTGCGGTGTAATGTGTAAACATATTCAACCCACTTGGACTTTGCACGATGAAAACAAACACTTGCGTCCATGATTGCCTCATCTACTACGCGACATCACAGTTTGACATGTCTGTCTTTGGAAAGATCCACGTGGTGTCATGAATAATTCAGGAGACCGTGTCTTCTCACTAGGGTTGGGTATTGTTTGAATTTGAACGATTCTGATTCCGATTCCTTGTTTCGATTCTGGTACCTAACGATTCTCGATTCCGATTCTTTTAAGAGGCAGGGTCAAAAAATTTTAGCTAACCTTGCTAACCAACGGTCTTTTTGAAGGAAATACTCCTTCTGTCACAAATTTTGCATTTTGCAGAGATTTCGTTATTTTTAGAAAAGTAAAGCCACACTTTGGACCGCCGACGTAAGCTACTCATGTTCGACTCGCGCGGTTATGCCACCACTTCCGGTAGACGCTTCTTCGTTGGTGTTGTTCAGCGGTTTCTTCTTCCGGTCGGCGGACTGTGAATATCGAAACTAGGAATCGAAATTTTAACTTTTGAATCGATTTCGGGAAAAACGAAAAGTTAGTCCCGGTTCCAATCGATACTCGATTCTTGATACCCAACCCTACTTCTCACAGGATATGAAAACTCAGTCTCATTAATAATTATGAGACACTGATGAGTCATCAACAATGCACTCACAGTGCACGCAGAAAAAACTCAAATTTAACCATTTTAACCCTACTATTAAATCTAACAGATGCTAACATTGTCTTCAATGGTGTTCAACATGCATACCTCTTGTTAAAAATCTGTTTGGTTTGGGGTTTCATAACCCTTTAAGATTGTGTGATCCAGTGATTTATATTTTTTAATCCTGTGCACTTTCCTGTGAGCACACAGGTATCTGGATTTTTTATGTGACATGGGCCAGTAAACAACCACCCTGTAAGCAGATTGGTATGCTATTGTTTTTTATTCAGCCTTGACATTTCTCTTGCCAATGATTAGCAGAGGTGAGTTCAGCTGAGGTTATTTCCCAATATCTCTCATTCAGGACACATCTCTGGCAGGTCTCCACCTCTACTGAGCTGAGAGTCTGGAGCCCATCCAGACGTTCAATATGCCAGGAGCAATGATGTACTCTGACATAGCAGGTGTGGAAGAGCTCTAGGTCTCTTCTTGCTTTGAGGGAGGGATCCAGCCACACTGTTAATAAGAGCCGGAGTGTCATGGTTGACCAGGCTGGAACAAGCAATGACTTCATCATAAAACAGTGAGTGGTGACTGACCGAGAAAATGGGCCACAAAGAGAACATAACATGATGCATTCATGATGCCCTCGCTATTCAACTATATGAATGAAACTAGGCTTGTAAACAGACAGAATATCAAACCGGCACACATTTGAGTGCTCAGATCACTCTATAGCTTCAAGTGACAAAACCTGGTTTGTGTAAAAAGTATATATAAAAATGCATTTCATCATTAATTCATTTTGGCAAATTAAATTAAATACTAATTATGATATTATATTAAATATAAATTTGATAGCAGGTGTGTAAGTGTAATAACAAAAATCTAAAAATGAAAGAATTCATCATATTTGATTTGATTGACAAATTTAAGTCTGTTAATTTGAAGCAAAACATAAAAATGCTGTTTTTAAATTTTAGCTTTACTTTTTGTGGGCCAAAAGTATTACTCTCATTGTAAACAAACAAAAAAAAAACATCATTGTGGAGAGAATAATAAACAGCCAATATCCTAATAATGTTCAAGTTAATAGGCAACGCTAAAAGTGAGAAATGAACCCTAAAATAAAGTGTTACCAAAAGGCTCACTTAACTGCAGATGGTCATAACAGTAGCTCTTTTACAGCCCGTCTGGCTTTGCTTTTGCTGGATTCGCCATTTTTTCATCTTCGGCATGTGGGGTCTGCATGTAAACGCTAATGGCCACACAGTGCCCCCCAACTGTCACCCACCTATTTTATCGTATCGGGACTCAGATGCCTCTGGCAATAAATCTGATCACCACCAAAACACCAACAGCGCTCTACACATTTCAAAGCGCTGGATGCCTCTGTGCAGTGTACGACTGCTCGCTTTGCATGCAAATGCAGGTGCACAGAAGAAGGTGGGGCGTCCAGAGAGGACCACAGGTTTTTCCATTGCTCAGCACGCTTGCAAAAAGACCAAATGCCTGCGAGCACTCATATGTGAAACGACGAAGACAGACGAATGATTGGGAAAGATTCAGGAGTTTAAACGCAAGGTGTGTGGGCAGAGTAATTGGGTAATAAATCACCGGAAGTCTGTCTGGCTGATGCAAGTTACTGAAATAAGTATGTCGCTTTAAAAGCAAATGATTTATAAAGATGCAAAAGACTTTTATACTTGCCAGAATTCTGGATTTCTGTTAGACACATTTAGATGAAAGAAAAGAGGTTGGTCTGTAATGTAGGTCCTTATGGTTTTGGAAACACAGATTTGCTGATGTTAGATAGTTTGGTGCAGGGGTGTCCAATCCTGGCCCTGGAACACACCAGAACCAGCTAAACAAGGTCTTATTATACAGTACAGACTAGAAACTTCCAGGCAGGTGTGTTGAGGCAGTAGCTAAACTCGGGCAGGAAATTGGCCCTCCAGGACCTAGTTTGGACGCCCCTGGTTTAGAGCCTGTGGCAAGGAACATTCTCCGAACTTTGGCTAACAAGCAAGGTTCTCTCAAAGTTATGAATAAAAGTTCTTCCAGTCACATTAATAAAATGTTCGTTCAAAGTTATCTGGCCTTTAATAATGTTCTCAAAACTTTAGCACAAAACGTTATTTATACATTGTTCAGCTACTTTTCTGAAATATTGTCAAATGTTTTTTTAAAGCTACACTGTGTGATTTTTACTCCCATCTAGTGGTGAAAAGGTATATGACCATCCAGTGAATATTAGTTTCTGTTCTTCTCAATTCCGATTTCGTTTTTATCTTCTACGGTGGCCAATGTAGTCCAAGATTAACATGGCTTCCAGTTCAACCTCGTCCATGAGTGTTAACTTGAACGTTAACGCGAAAGCGCGAAGCTTTGAATTAACGTGGATGTCCCTCTTTGGCTAAGATGGAGGGGCAACATGGCGACCGACATTAGAACCCCTTTACCCGTATGTATTTTCAATGGCATATTATACTCTCACGAGAATACTTTATTACTTGAACGAAGTAGATATACATTAATGAGCACATATTTTTGAAAGAACTACGTTTTTTTTTAGCTAAGAATAAACTAAAAGAGTTACACAGTGTATAACTTTAAATCTTATTACTACTTTTAGAAATATTCAGAGAATATTCAAAAGTGACGTTCCTATAATGTTTGCAAAATGATCAAATGTTCCCTTAACATTGACAGATGTTTAACATTAACATTATCAACTGCCTTGTTCGCAGAGACTATTTAAACTAACTCCTCCCACTGACGTCTGATTGGGCCTGAGAAAATTACGGATAACTCGCTCTACCTCCTTTTCCAGATCGGAAAGACATTTATTTATAGAAAATATTGGAAAACTGGAAATAAAGTTTCTAACATGTGTTTATTAATAAAGTGTTTATCGTACGTGTAGAGAGGGCTTTATTGTCCCAATAAGGAGGCATCCATATAATAATTGTAATATAATTGAAGAGTTCAGATGAAAAAGCCTCTAAATGCCATTTGAAATTTTCTTCTAAAATGACCATTTTTATCAAGCTTGTATATTTAAGTTCAGTAATTTCACTTAAATGACAATTAATAGGTAATCTTCATTGCCATTTAAGTGAAATTACTGAACTTAAATATACAAGCTTGATAAAAATGTTCATTTTGAAGAAAATTTCAAATGGCATTTGAGGCTTTTGCATCTGAACTCTTCAATTATTTACAGTCAATGTTATTATTGGATACTGATTAATGTACAACAACATGCAAATGGTATCTGCTAATGTATAAATTGCATATAACTACTATTTATACTTATTTCAAATAAAATAGGCCTATTGCTATTTTTACAGTGTAAATAGAATCTATTGCTATTTAAACGTAGTGTACATAGCACCTATTGCAAAGAAAATGTTATTTTCGATTAATCTAGCTATTTACACAGTGTAAATGAGAACTTAATGGGAACATTAGCAAAACGTTCTTTAGAACATTTTAGTTAGCTGGGCTCTCAACATGGCTTTGTTAAATAGAGAGATACTGAATGCATTTGTTTACATCCTTTGTCTGAAAGAAAGAAATGTAATGCTTTAGAAATGTAATACTTTAACGACAGTACTCTTAAAAGTCCTGTTATTTCCGAGCTGAGGTCAACATAAAATGAGTCCCATTAAAAGCTCCCAAAACAAGGAACACAAGAGGGATTTCCCTGCTGTGCTAGCTCAGCTAACATTAATTTACAAATTAAGTTAAGCCTTTGTACTGAAGAAGGGAAACTGGCAGGAAGCACAACGGTTGCTTTCAGTGTCATATCAGCTCTTTTTATTCACGTTAGTCTCGAGTAGACATTAAGATGAGGCAGCAATTAGCCTTCTTCTGGCCCTCCATGAAAATTTAATTTAGCGCTCCATCCACTGCAGCCAAAATGCACCTACCAGGAAACACTCAACACCTCAGATCTATATGGATTTTCTCTAATGAGCCATCTTAAACCGCACAATGGAAAGCAAACAGATGGTGAGGGAAGCCAATGAACAGGTGTTGGTTCGTTCGGATGAAGCCCTTATGAGTTCAGCCAAAATTACTAGTGATACGTAAAACAAAACACTTTAGAAGCCTCGGGATTGAAATTCTATCCAAGACGAAAGTGAAGTGAAAGATGTAAGACATCTCACTAAAATCAAAGGAAATACCAAAGAAAATAGAGTTCATGGATATGCAACACAAAAGCCATGGGGTAAAACAAACACCATCATCCATCATAAATAGCATATATTACAAAAAGGCAGCACAATACATGGTTAAAATAGATAAAGTGCTGAAAACAAAGCAGCTTTCTCATTTTTTTTCTTGGATTTTCAGAGAAATGGTGTTCGCATGTATCAAATACAGTTAGATATTATTCAGAATGATGAAAAGAAGTGTTAAAAATGCACAAATTAAAATGTCAGCCTCACAAAAGCGTCACTATTGCAGGCTTTAAAATTACATCAAGTTCATTCTTTATTATATTGCAGGGTTATTAAATTTTCTATTATTTAAGATAATCAGGGTAGATATTAAATCAAAATGAATCCTTACCTGAGCAAATGAAATTGGTAGTGTCTTTGAGATGCTAAGCAGATAATAAGTGGGAAAATCAAGGATAAAAGAAACACATTTAAGATGCAGACTGAGTAGACTTCCAGGTTCAAGGCCAAAACTGTTGACTGCTGTGGACTGAAATAATATATTTTTTAAATAATTAATTAAGCCTTCAAATAAAGACCTAAATGTTTGTTTTTAAGTTGCAGAGCACTAAAAACCAGTCAGAAGGCCATCTTTAGAGTTTTTTCAAAGGTGAAGGACCCAAGGGTTCAGGGTTTGGCTTATTAGCATGGCCCAATTAGTCCCTGCTGATGCTATAATTACACCATCTAGCATGTATTCACAATCAGCCACATCAACTGCAATGTTATCCAATAGCTTGGTATCAGGTCAGCATATCTTCAGAAGGCCACTAATGTTATGTTCAAATGGGTGGGAAGCTCTGGATTTTTTTAAGCCTCGATATTTAAGAGTTGGGGCCTTTCAGTAAAAACATGGTGGAATAAAGTGGTGAAAGAACCATTGAGATGAACACAGCTTTTTAGAATTTTGTATCCTAAATGCAGTAGCCAGGAGTAAAAAGCTATGAACGCTATAAACAAACTAAACCACTGAAGTCTCACGACTTCAGCGTCACCACCACAAAGCTTCACACAACTCTTTTAGGTTAAAAAAAAAAAAAATCTTCCCATAAAGTTTTTTGTTTGAATAGCTGTTGCTTATAACTTATGCGTGACTTATGCGTTCTTATGCGTGCATATAGCCCATATTGATCTATTTTATGTTGTTGAATAAAACCTGAAAGTATATTGAGCTTGTGTTTACCACAGACCTTATTTGAGTCCTTTACCCAAAAACCCCATAAAAAAACGACTTTGGGGTGATGGAACCGGAAAAGCTAAAATGCTATTGCTATGCAAATGCTATGCTAAAACTACTTTCTATGTTTAATGCTGCGTTCCAGGCAGGTTTTTGAGCACGTAAATCACGATTTCACAACTCACGACTTTGTAGCATTCCAGGCTAATCACGCCAAACTGCCTGAGCGCAAGGAATTGTGGTAGCTAGATGTAAAACCAACATGGGCGGACCTTACGGGGCTTATGCACATTTGTAGCCTAATAATTTCTATCGCCAAAGGTGCTTACTCCTTGTTTATCTGCGGGAAACTGAGGAGGAAAAATGGCACATAAGGCAAGATAAGCTGTTTTACCTTTTATTTTACTTTATTTGTATATTTAAAAAAACACGGGTTACAGGTTGCCTGGAACGCGGCATTAGCCTACAATTTTACGTCATTTCGGCACAACAATGGGTATTTAGCAGATGTCAGGCTTTTTTATTCACAACAAAATAAGATAATTCCCTGCACAAAATATAATATTTGGTATTGTAATATTACAATAAAATAGCCTACGGTAAAGTTTACTGTGACTTTTTAAATTAATTAAAAACATTAAAACACCTGATTCACATTCCTTGTCCTTCATCATCTGTAAATACGAAACCCACAGGCAGACTTTTCCTCTACAGTTGAAGGATTTCAGAAATCACAGATGTTTTGACAAGATTACAGTACCCTCTAGTGGCAAATTTAATAAGCACTTTTAATGTCAAACAGAGTGTGATAAAATACATTTTCATTTCCCTTGTTTTGAATAAATTCACTAATTAAATCCTTCACATTTCACGCTATTTGTCAGTTGGACACTTATGAAGTTGCTATACATCCCTTTATCATATAAACACTCTCAGGGCTGTACTTGTGCTCTCACGCTGAAGAGGAACTCTTTCTCTCAGCCGACATCCTGTTCACTTTCCATGAAGTGGCCCTAGTGCCTTTGGCAATTCAGAGTGTCTTTTCATTTGAATTTCACATCTCAATGGCAGCTAGGTCAGAGATTCAGGAAAGGGGGTTGCTTCTGAGGCTGAGGACAGATGTGAAAAAGTATGAGAAATCAGAGGATTCCCATCATGATATAGAGCAGCCAATCTGACCTTGAGAGATGGCACACGACATCTGAAGAATAACAATGATTCTATCTATCTATCTATCTTATCTATCTATCTATCTATCTATCTATCTATCTATCTATCTATCTATCTATCTATCTATCTATCTATCTGTATCTATCTATCTACCTACCTATCCATCCATCCATCCATCCATCAGGAGGTTTGTTCAGAATGGCATCAGATGCTGTCATGGACACTGAATATGGTCAGCACAGCAGATACGTGAGCTCTCTGAAGTGCAGGCAGCTTTTTTGAATACATGCTTTTCAAGAGTTTGCTAGGCTGTGACCAAGGGCCCTTTGCCTCTGCACTCCACTCAAACAAAGAGTGAAGCTTCAATCACCATGTCTAAGCCACTTGACGTGACCAGACTCTATTGACAACAAAGACAGAAAAGGCTGTAACTGTGAAACACAGGTAAAAACCTGCTGAAATGCAACACATAATGAACATGGGAATAATTGGGATTTCTCCTGCTTTGGCTGTTTTTAAGCTTTTTTTTTAATCATGTCTTTCAATGTTTTTAATACTAAGACTATTAAATATGATGGCATACAAAATTATATTTTGTATTGATTGATTTTTTTGGGGGGTAACACTTAAGAATACTGTTCCTTCATTAATAAATAACTACACAGGAACAAAATTGTAATACAATATTAACATTCTACTATACTAACAACAAACAACAATTGGCTAATAATAAGTAATAGAACTGGGTTAGTTCACTGTCAGCTAATAAGTAACAATTTTTTCATACCTCCCAGAGAACTACCAAGAAACCAGAGCCCGTCTAACGGAGAGCCTTGGCACTTCCTATTAGCCCCGTTGTGTATCATCTTGGTTGCAGTTCCAGTAGAATTCCACTGGAGGTGATCGCGGGCGAGAGCAGAATGAATGGGAGTCTATGGGGCTAAACGGCTAAATGTGTCTCTTTCACCTGCTTGTCGTTAAATTAACATCGATTTTATTGTTGATTCCGCAAGTTCAATATAGATTATAGGGCAAAAGTTGAGTGAATGAGTACTTAAAGGGTCTTACAGGTTAGGCCGTTGTTGGCCGGAACACGCTAGCATTCTGCTATTGTGTGACGTCATCACATTTTTGAACGGATTTTTAGAACAGATAAGTGAACTTAAAAATGCAGTGTATTCTCTTAGCCTTCCCTTTTGAATGCAACTTTCAAATTACTTGACAAAAAATTACATCCTGAGAAAAGTGAATTTCTGGGGGTGAAACCCCATTGACTCCCATTCATTCTGCACTCGACCGCGAGCGCCCCGCAATGGACAGAGACGTGTTACTGCAGCCAGTGCCAATTCTCTTCAATTAGACATTCTCTGTAAGAAACTACATTCATTTTTATGAACTAAAGCGAATAATGCAAAATTTATTCAAAAGTGAAGATCACAGTAACCCACTCAAAAGTTGCTGCCTTAAATTTAAGTACAGTCAACTGGGCTGTTTAAGTCATTTCAACTTAAATTAGGCCTACATTAAACTAAAAAAGTTGAAAATGGCTTATTATTTTGATGGGTTAAAGCATAAATATGTTGTAACTGATTGATCATCTAATTTTTTACAGTGTAAATAATTGAGTTACTCAATCTATCTATCTATCTATATATCTATCTATTCTATCTATCTATCTATCTATCTATCTATCTATCTATCTATCTATCCTATCTATCTATCTATCTATCTATCTATCTATCTATCTATCTATCTATCTATCTATCTATCTATCTATCTATCTATCTATCTACCTATCTATCTACCTACCTATCTATCTATCTATCTACCTATCTATCTACCTACCTACCTACCTACCTATCTTACTACCTACCTATCTATCTACCTACCTACCTACCTACCTATCTATCTATCTATCTATCTATCTATCTATCTATCTATCTATCATAAATCAACGACTCACATTAGGTTAAAATTGAGGGCCTACAGACACACTGAGGACAAGATTACAGACCAAGATAGGTTTCAAGAACGTAAGCTCTTCAAAGAGCGAGACGAGAAAAAAGACAGTAAAAAGCAGAGGCAGGAGGAGGGGGTGAGTGTGGGAGGGGAGATGGAGAGTGAAGGACGAGGGTTAGAATGGAGAATTAACACTGGCAATACCACAGGAAAGGACGGAGCTGCCTGTCCAACTCTGGGGGACCAAACATTACGTCAGACAAGGGCCCCGAATGAGCAGGACAATATTTTTTGAGGTAAGGCATCAAAGTTAATTTACAAGATGATATGCGTTTTGTACAAACTTTAAACTATAGGTTCCAAGGGCCTTTCGTTTCTGTTTCTAAAGAGTAAAGCCTCATACATACCCACAGAAACAACACAAAGAGGAGAAGATCCTTCACTGTGTGTGGGTTAACCAGAAAATATATGTATTTGAGTGCGTTCATGCAATGAATTTGAATGATAATCATAAATATGAGTGACAGTAAAAGTAATTAAATGTTAGGCTAATTAAAAACAATCACAGCATTTTTAAGCTGAAAGTGTGTCTTAAGTCAGTCCTCAGTTCCTTAAATCGGGTGTACTGTAAGAGCATATTTGCTGTGTGCTGGTTTGCTTTAATTTTACGCTTGCTGAACATAAACAAGTAAATATAATTTAGCACATAACTGACCGGCCTGTCATCTGAGGCAGATTAATGGCCCTCTCATGCATTGCCACTGCCTATGTAAAACGCCACCAGAGACTGCTGTGCTATTGATTAACACACACTCTATAAACATCTTTAAAATCAAATGTAGCCTACAGAAATCAAACATTTTAATGTAATGTACCAAACTGTTTCTGTCAGCAAGATGTAAGCAAAGAGAGAGAACGACAAAATCGAGGTTCCATAGTGGATACAGACTTATGTAATATTTGAGACTGGTACATTCCTCAACATTACTGCTGTATTTACAGTAATGGGGAATGGGTATAACAGAAGCAGGACGTCCTGTCAATAGCACTCAGAAATCCACAGAGTGGTTTTATTGATTACTCTGCCTGATTAAAAACAGGACAATTTCACTGCTTGGTCTTTATACACGAGTATTACGGTGAGTGAGTCAATTAGTTTACTAAAACTAAAGGCAGAGCCGAAAATACTGTAAGAGAATGAGGAAATATCAAGAGTCCAGACAATTCATATGAAAAAAGTTTCAGAATGTGATAATACATTTTTTATCAGATTCCAAACCACATTAGAATGCGCTATGAATCCTATATAGGGCTGTCAAACGATTAATCGCGATTAATCGCATCCAAAATAAAAGTTTGTGTCTACATAATATATGTGGGTGCACTGTGTATAATATATATATATATATATATATATATATATATATATATATATATATATATATATATATATATATATATATATATATATTAATTAGGGGTCGTACCAATTATTCGGCCTGGCCAATCTATCAGTGCCGATATTACGCGTTTTTATGGTTATCGATATCGGCCATTTTCAAAACTGATTTGCCGATAAAAAGAAGAATAGAAGTATTGATTTCTTATTTATTTCCCCCAAAAATAAAATACAAATTCTTACTGACCCCAAACTTTTTAAAGGGTAGTGTTTAATGTAACAAAAGCTTTCCATTTCAGATAAAAGCTGTTCTTTTGAACTTTCTATTCAAAGAATCCTGAAATAAAAATGTAAAAAACTGTTTTCAACATGAATAATAATCATACATGTTTTTGGCGCATTAAATCATCATATTAGAGTGATTTGTGAAGGATCATGTGACACTGAAGACTGGAGTAATGATGCTGAAAATTCTGCTTTTTTTCAGAGGAATAAATTACATTTTAATATATATTAACATTTAAATTGTCATAATATTTACAATATTACTGTGTTTTTTGTGGGGTTTTTTTATCAAAAATTGCAGCCTTGGTGAGCAGAAGAGACTTCTTTTAAAAACTTATATATGTTTATATCTATCTCTTCTTCTTCTTCTATATCTTCAAAATATCGGTTCTTGGTTCTACTTGATCTGTAATAATCGATATTGAGCATCGGCCCTGAAAATCACATATCGGTCAACCCCTAATATATATATAAATCCACACACATGCTTGTATATATTTAAGAAATATTTTCATGTATACACTGTATATAGATTTATATATAATTTATATGATATGTAAATGTAAATATTTTATATATAAATAATATTTTTCTTAAATATACATGCATGTGTGTGTATTTATATATACACAAAATAATTATACACAGTGCACCCACATATACTATGTAAACACAAACGTTCATTTTGGATGCGATTAATCACAATTAATCGTTTGACAGCCTTAATCCTGTAATAATAATGTTATATAATGTATGCGATAGTCTGAGCAATAATAGAATGTTTGCTTTATTGAATATATTGAACTTATTTTACTCACAAGGGCACACAGCTAAAAAAAATTGAATGCTAAATATGTTTTCACTAGAGATACTCTGCATTTTCATCAAACACCTGCTGTAGAAACTGTATGAGTTTAGAAAACTAGCTGTTGAATTTAGAATAACTTCAACCACTCCATTGGGATTCTTACATTAAGCTGAGCATTAGGCTAATCCTATGTGTCCATTAGAAGATTATTACACTAGCCAGTAGTTTCAGGGTGACAGCTCTGCTGAGCTCCACAATATGTAGTGCTTTCAAGGCAAATTGCAGCAGACTCAACTCACAGTCCTCTGTAGATCAACGCTGACACCTTTTAATTGAGATTAAAAAGATCCCCGTACTGCAAAAAGATGCATCCCCGGAATTCAGAGCTCAGACAGGTCGGAGACAGACAATGGAAGAGATTGTTGTTTGGGGGTGATGAAGTGAATACAATGAGCTAAAAAGGGTCAGATCTGTCAAAACAGAAGCTCTGATCAATACAGCGTCTGGACTGCGCCGCCCTCATTAGGTGCTCAACGGCTTCTGCGATAGCCTACACAAAAGCTGTGTCAGAATGAATTTGTATATCATTCACAGCACGCCTTTTGCGATCACTCAAGGGGAGACGTGTTGCAAATAATATATTCCTTATTTTCTATTAATATAAAACTATGTAAACTGCTAGAGATTTCATTGCTTTTCTCAGTTGTCAGTTATGTGATGCATCTTTGAAGCATTAAATTCTGGGAGAAGTGATGGGCAGCTTCACCCTGAGGCCAAACCTTTACAAAATTAACTTGATTTATGTTGTTTCATGAAAAAAAATTAAGTGTGCTTTACACAGTGTCTCTGCCATGCAGCTATAGACCTTATTCAGAGAAGCACCATGACTGAAAGTCAGGCTGTGAGGGATAGACTTGCTGTGCATCCGCAGTAAAAATAAAAAAATAAAAATAATAATAATAAATTATAATAATAAAAATAATAATATAATAATATAATATATATATATATATATATATATATATATATATATATATATATATATATATATATATATATATATATATATATATATATATATATATATATATATATATATATATTAATCTGAAAGAAGATGTCTTATATGCACCTAAGATGACTTGAGGGTGAATAAATCATGGGCTAATTTTCATTTTTGGGTGAACTATCCTTTTAACCCAGCTGATATGGCTCTAATCTTTCAGGTCGAAATTCTAGATTCAAACACCAAAGAACAGCTCTGTTTTCTTGACAAGGTAAGCAGATTTTACAACTAACAATCAATGACAGTGATTGCTGCACTCAGCTAAAACTTTGAGGAAATTATTTTATTTTGTTTTTCAATGCAGGTTGATCCCCATTCAAGCATAGGTGACATTAAGATTTTGTTTCACAAATCATGTAAGTTATTTATTTA
This sequence comes from Hybognathus amarus, assembly GCA_030378365.1. Classification (NCBI taxonomy): domain Eukaryota; kingdom Metazoa; phylum Chordata; class Actinopteri; order Cypriniformes; family Leuciscidae; genus Hybognathus; species Hybognathus amarus. The sequence continues at coordinate 488,024 of JAQIUQ010002104.1, forward strand.
TTTTTAACCCACAGTGGTATTGTATTATTGTAATTTTGCTTAGCCATTTATGATAAGTTACATTTTACCTTTGCTCTGCCTCGGGGTCCTCATTACCCTGTCAAGGTTTATTTAATACAGAATTTATGGTGGGCATTTCAATTATTAGAACCAGAACGCACTCCTGAGGTGGTGCGTTACTCCACCCTGGTGGTTACTCACCCTGTTGTTTCACTTCAAATATACGACACATGTTGCATGGGATCATTCTGTAAGATAATTATGCATCTTAAAAAAAAAGTTAGAGTAGTAGTTAACTTTAAGAAAAAACTTTTGCTGATAATTTACTCACCCCCATGTCATCCAAGATGTCCATGTCATTCTTTCTTCAGTTGAAAAGAAATTAAGGTTTTTGATGAAAACATTCCAGGATTTTTCTGTGGACTTTTTATAATGGACTTCAATGGGAACCAAACGGTTCAAGGTCCAAAAGACAGTTTCAGTGCAAACTGCAAACTGTTCAAAGGTCTTCAAACGATTCCAGACGATTAATAAGGGTCTTATCAAGTGAAACAATCAGTCATTAAAAAAAAAAAGTTTTAGAAGCTCAAATGCTCGCCTTGCTCTTTTCTGTGCGACTTCTCCTGTTCGAACTCGTTCATCAAAATGAACGAATCTTTAACCAAATGACTCGGACAGAAGATTCGCGAACAGGAGAAGTTTGGAACAGGAGAGTCACGAACGCGCATCACAGAACAGAGCAAGACGAGCATTTGTGCTTATAAACAGGGCCGGACTGGGACCAAAATTCGGCCCTGGCATTTGTGGTTTTCACCGGCTAATTGATGACGTTAAAAAAACGTCCCCAGAATCTGAAAATTTTTCCCACTGAGACACACTGGAGTCTGTAGGCATACATGACAAGTCATGATATAAGACTGAGGCGCATAGACTTTAGTCCATACAGGGTCCGAAATATACACCCTAAAGAGCCAATTGCGGGCAGATTTTCCGTTTGGCGAGTAAATCTCAAAAGGCTATCCGGCCCACTGGCGGGTGAATGTTCATTACAAAATGGTAATGAAATAAAATGTTTATTACAATTGCATTATATCTGCCAAAATATCTGGCATGAAGATGGCTATGGACATGGCGCAGTTGTTGTGTTTGTGGGATGGGAATTATATGACGGGGCGCGACTACGAGCAGAGAGAGTGATGAAATATTTTCTGTGGTGACACAAAACTTGTTGGATGTCCAAGCTGCCTGTCGGGATAATCACACAACGCGTACACATCCGATGATGCATGTCCAAGTCGCGAACTCTTTACCGATTCATTTTAATGAATGGTTAAAACAACTGATATTTCCTTTTATTCTATATGGATATTCCCAGTCCTTCAGTTTAATCGGATTAGTCAGGGTAAATGTAGTAAAAAAATAGGCAGAGTAAAACTATTTATATTATTATATTGCATACATTTTATTATTTTATTATTTGTTTACATTTTATTTATTTAATATACAATTAATACATTTAATTTGTACAGAACTATTTTCATAGGTGCCACAACAAAAATATTATTTTAATGTGTGTTAATTGTGTAATATGTGCGTATATATAAGTAAGAATGAAAAATAATAGACTAGAAATATAATGACAAAAATGTTTAAATATAGCCCATATAAAAAATAATGTATATGTGACATAAAAAGGCTGTTTATTATTTTGGCCGGTAAAAAATATGCTTGGCTTATTTTTCCAGTCCCCATGGCAGGTGAGCCAAAAAGTTTATTTCGGACCCTCACAGCACACACGAGCATGGCACAGCGGCCAAAAACACACGCAACACAAGCATGGCACAGCGGCCAGAAACACACGCAACACAAGCATGGCACAGCGGCCAGAAACACACACACACACGAGCATGGCACAGCGGCCCAGACGCACACAACACAACTGCTTAATAAAGAAAAGGGACCATGACCAAACCACAATTGAATACCGTATTTTCCGCACTGAATAAACGCCTCACCTCCGGCGCCGCGCACTCGCTACATTCCCTTTAGCACATCTAGTGGATGCATAACGCAAACCCAGTCGAACGTATGACTGCAGTATCTTATGCGCCTTATAATCCAGTGCGCCCTGTGAAAAATGTTCTAAAATATATAAAATATAACCCGCACCGGATTATAAGGCGCACCTTCAACGAATGACTTATTTTAGAACATTTTTCCCCTTATAGTGCGGAAAATACGGGCTATGATAAAAAGAAGCATGACCTACCTTATTGCATCAGCGCGCTCTTCTCCGCCACCCTTTCAATGATGCAATCCGTGTCCAAAGAAGCCAGAGTCTCTTTTTCGACTGCCATCAACATAAAGGCTTCAAGATGCTCCTGTGATGCTGTGCTCCTTTAATCGATTCTTGATGAATTTTAACGTGGAAAAGCTTCACTCACATGCAACTTGTGTCACAGACAGAGTTAACAGAAACTTGTATCAAAGTCCCATTAGATAGTAGGAGTCAGTGAGCAGGTTATACCTTTGTAGGACATTATAACAGGAGATGGGACATTTTCTGCAAGATTGGCAGGTTTTGTTCACAACATCCCATTCTTCATCTGGACTCTGCTCATCATCTCCATCCTCAGTACTCATCTTGGTCAGATACTCTAAGCACACAGACACCTTCAGCTTGTCCCAGTGAGTAGGCTCAGTAGTTCAGCGCCTGATAAGGCCTCAGTGTCTCAGGGCATTGAGTGCGCCTGCAGGTACACCGTTACATTTCAAGTCATTGAAATTCTGGGGATCAAGCAGTGCGAAATCTGTGTATAGTTCTCTGTTTTAGCAAAACGGCGGGAAATACTTTCAATGATGGTATCCAGAATGACATTGTGCACTTGTACCTCATACTTGCTGTCAGCATCTGATGTGGTTGTGTCATCACTCGCCTGGCATCTTTTTGGTCTTCTTTGGTCTCCGGTTTGGCAGCGCATGTTCCACCTCAGCGTCTGTCTCACACACATTTAATTCTCAATTGGCCCATTGCACAAATGTCTTTACCCCTTAAAATCCTTAGCATATTTTTTCAGATTGTCTCAGTGAGCAAATCCATTCCACTAGTTTGAAAATACTTGGAAAGTGGAGTTGTTTGTTGGAAGATGCGTAAAAACGTCTGGACGATGAGGATGGTTTGGTAGTTCAGCAGAGCCTCCGCATAACCGTCGGCGTTTCGCACGTAAGTTACAGTCGGCTTCATGTTGTTTTTCTCGCTCAGGGACTTGAGTGTAACAACAAGATGAATGTAAAGACATCCTTCTGTATCCCCAAACTTCCCAAACACTTTTTTGAAGCCCAGCGTCTTTGGCCCACCGTCGAGTTTCAACCCTGAGTCGACGAGAGCCCTCCACCTGATGAAAGAAGCATCGTTAAGCCGTAGTCACGTGACGTAGGTGTTTTGAATCACGCTTCGGATCAGTGTTTCGAATCATCTACGCGGGATCTCGCAAAGCTTCAAAACGTCTGTTTCGCGTCAGCCATACCTAAAAATATCCCGTATTTTTACGTATATCCCGTATTTTTATGCTCTGACTGTGTTAGTAGTGCGTTATAAGGAGAAAAATCCTGAATGTTTTCATCAAAAACCTTAATTTCTTTTCGACTGAAGAAAGAATGACATGTCTTGGATGACATGAGGGTGAGTAAATAATCAGCAAAAGGTTTTTTAAAAGATCCTTGATACTCTGGAAAAATATATCCGCTGAATGCCTCGTTTGACCAATCAGAATCAAGTATTCCAGAGCGCATGATGAACACTAAATGTTTGCTTGACAGGTATTAATAATGTAATGTGTATGTTTAAAATAGACATGTTATTTAATAAATAAAATATCAATTGTTTAGTTATTTAGTATCTCTTAGCTCTTTTGTCACAGTATTGTGCTGTAGATTTTAATATTTTATATACGATAAGTCTAATATTGTATGACTTTTCTGTCTTACTGTCAGATCCCAAATGGTATCCAGCTAGACAAGCCTTAAGGCTGGACCCCAGTGAGTATGAAGAACTCAGAATACATAATTTATGTATACAAAAACATCCAGATGATATCCTTACAAGGGGTTTATGTTTATACCATAGTATGGCTGTGGAATTCTGTAATGCATTCATAATTATAACCACGTTCATGTTATCTCATTTTGCTTTTCTCACCTTTGTTTCTGATAAACGAGAAAATATTTCAGGACATGCTTATTCCTAGGGTAGAAATGGACTCCACACATTGAATTGATTGATATTATGAATCTATGTTGCTTTTAAAAACTGATCAGATGAAGGCAACTTAGAAGACAGGATGTTTCTCAGACATTGAACTCAGATGTCCATTGATCTCTTGCTCCCTCTGTGTAGTGCTTCTGAAGGCAGCATATTTCAGTTTCAGATGGGTTGAGAGCTACTTTGATGCAGCAAGACCAAAATCTATACTTTCCCAAAACTTAAATCTACTTCTGCATTTGTGGTTTTTAGAAGGAAAAGCACTGAGAGATGATGATGTACTGCAGAATCTTCCTGTTGGAACCTCGACGACCATGTATTTTCGAGACTTTGGCCCACAACTGGGATGGACGTTGGTAAGAGTGCTATAGATTTGCAAAATGTAATTCCGACAGTATCAAACATAATGATCTTTAAATACATAAATCCTCTGCAGGTTTTTTTGGCAGAGTACATTGGTCCCCTTCTGATATATCTCCTCTTCTATGTCCGTGTCCCGTACATCTATAGCCACAATTACGCCTTCACCTCCAGCTCTCATACTGTTGTCAGGTACATCCTTAAAAAAAAACACCTTTTGTGCTCCATTGATGAAATAAAGTCATATGGATTTTGAAAGATATGAGTAAATAACATTTTAATTTTCTCTTTAGTTTGGCTTGTGCTTGTCACTCCTTTCACTATATCAAGAGGCTAATTGAAATAATATTTGTGCATCGGTTTTCTCAAGGCACGATGCCTCTTAGAGCCATTGTAAGGGTGAGTGTTCTGTAACAAATAAAAACTACTCTGATAAGTCATTTGTCACCCTTGTTTACTTCAGAGCACAGTAAAATGATCACTGAATACAGTTCAGACATGAGTGATTTGACAAATTAAACAATACAATTATGATTATGTCGAATCCTCAGTTGATTGTCGATTCTCTGAATTCACAGAATTGTGCATATTACTGGGGTTTTGCAGCATGGTTAGCTTACTACATCAATCATCCTCTCTACACACCACCATGTGAGTACCAGAAGAGATAAAGGTATTTAATAGTCACTTCAGTTTGATACATTAAACGTACCTTCATGTTTTACAGCATACGGAGAGACACAGGTCAACTATGCACTAATTATCTTTGTGGTACGTGATGTTTCTGGTTTAATAAACACCACATAGGTTACAGTGTGATCCAAAAATCTCAGATGTGTGTGTCCCATTTTATATTAAGGATAAATGTACATACATGATGTATATTGTTTGTGTTTCAGTTATGTGAGGCAGGTAATTTCTCTATCCACTGGTCATTGAACAGTTTAAAATGTGAAGGTGAGTGCACTGCATATGTCAAATTTCGACTACTTTACAGCTTATGGCCCCATGTATGATCCTATTTTTTGTTTAAAAGGTACAAAATGTCGGAGGTTCCCACATCCATCCAAAAACCCTTTTACATGGCTCTTTTTCTTTGTATCATGCCCCAACTACACATATGAGGTAACAGCAACACATTTATATCTTTGTTTCTAACTTAATTTCTACTACCTTTGCCTGACTCATCACATCTTTGGTAAAAATTTTCCATCAGATAGGTGTTTGGCTGGGCCTGTCCATCATGACCCAGTGTGTTCCAGGTGAGTAACTGCAATCAAACAGCTGTCCGCTCTGTGATGTATCTGATATACACTGAGCGACTTTTTTTCTTCTTTTTTCTCAGTGGCTCTCTTCACACTTGTAGGGTTCATTCAAATGACCATCTGGGCCAAAGGAAAACACAAAATTTACACCCAAGAGTTTAAGGACTACCCAACCCTCCGCATGCCAATCCTGCCCTTCATCCTCTGACATTCACATATACCAACTTAAGGTCAAAATGCAGAGACATTATGATTTTGGCTGAGAGAAATATGACATCTGAACAGCTGCATGTAAATGAAGCCAATTTATCACACCCTCAGGGCAGGATTGTGAAAGTTAGATCCTCTTTTCAAAAATATCTCACGGTTATAATGCAAGATGAAGTCACATATTGTTGCACGTACAATTGTATGTGACTTGGGATTTGAAATTAGCAGATTTGTGGCAATTTTTGTAGGTTAAATCATTACACCAATCATCCATGTGCAATAAACAGAACGCTACCTCTTTAAACCAACTACTTCAGCATGAAAGAAAATTGTTTTTCTTAAACACCAGGAGATACTGAGCTATACAAGAGAATTAAAAACTATATGTTTAAACAATAAGGTACGAGAGGCTGTGCTGTATCGTAAATAAGAAGCGGCTGAAGGGCGATTGTTAGGCACGACGCGAAGCGGAGTAATCCCTTCAGCCGTTACTTATTCACAATACAGCACTTGCCTTGAGTACCTTATTGCTTTTATAAAACGGTTAACACACAATAAATATATTAAAGTAAAAAAAAAAAATATTGGTGCAACTTTCATTAAGTAAAATCACTAAAAGCCTTCTTTCCGCTAGAATGAATAGTCCCTGACCGTGAACAGCAATCGACATTCCATTGTGTAATATGCATGGAAGGTCAAATAAACGCAACACAGGAACTGCAGTGTTGTGCAGTGATATGGGTGGAAGTGTAAACGGTCATAGCCGTGTTATATCATGAATAAAGCACAGCTATTGACCAATCAGAATCAATCGGATTGGAACTAAGTAAGAAACTAAGTTCAAAGTAAGTGACCACACACTGTTTTAATAGTATTATTTTGGTGATTTTTTACAAAAAGAAAATCAACTTTCTATAATTCCTTGCCTTATCAACCATATATAGTAACAAATTAAAAAAAAACTAAACGTATATTATTTAGTTCATTTACAGCAACTGTTTGTATGCTACTCTTTTCTAACTTGGCAAAAATTCTTAAAGCTGTGACTTGCAGTGAGTCACAGCAATGCAATATGCATTTCAATAGCAATAGCCTTGGCAATATAATCTATTGCATCATTTGATTTGTTTTTAAAACAAAATTCTTTGTAAAAAAAAAGTGATATTGATAATAGATATCACTTTTGATAATAAAGTGCTACAGTATTCATAAGACTAACTCAGTCCAGTTCTTTATGTATTTTGTTGTATTTTTCAATGCATTTCTATATATATAAAAAAAGGCCAATCAAAAAAGGTGCGTCGAAGCTGTTATGGTCGTAAACCATCAAAAGTCTCAAACTGAGTGTTTTGTAAAGAAGAAAAGCATGACTCTTTTGTGCGACCTGGCAAGATGACTCCATATTGACCTGCTCAGATGACCCTCTTCAAGCTTTCAGGCTTTCGTTTTCACTGGAAAGACTCTCATGTCCCGCCGGGCACCGGCTGCCCTCGGGTGCAACACAATGGAATCATCTTCTCCGGATTGGTGCTTGGCGAAATTCACAAACACCTACAGGGAGTGAAACAAAGAGAGCGAGACTACATAGGGAGCCAAAATGCCCTTGTTCCAGTACATTTGTCACATTCAGGTATGGAAACAAATGGTGATGGTCACAAGATGGATGAAGGCTTGTGGAAATCTTCTGACCCTGAACTGGACTGTTCTATAGTTTGGCACATCATGTCTCCGAAGTAGAAGAGCGCATCCACTAATAATAGATCTCTCTGTTTTGGTCTACATAAAGGGAATCATACATTTTTCAAAACTAAATGTCTACCATAAGGATATACTGTCAAATATTTTAACTAGTTGTCATTTCATTTAAAATATAAATGGTAAAGGTTTATCTAGGCCAACAGGATCAAATGAAATACCTGGTCCAGAGTTGTCTGGGAAACCGAGTAATCTTCAATATTCAGCATTTCCTTGTTGGCTAAGACGAGCTGGAAGATTTTGGCAAGGGAGGAAGAAGCGATCTCGTACTGTAGAGTATTATAGTGTTTCTCCCTCTGAATGCAGCCTGGAAATGTGCTCTCCATGAATGCTTCAGCCGGGTTCAGATCCGGGACTGTGCCTGCTTTGGCCGCCCTGATTTTCATGGTGACCACGTATCCATCACCAAATCTGCAGAATAGCAATGTTTCACAGAATAGAAATGCTAGCAGAAAGTGTGTAACTGTGTATTCATATGAATAAAATGTGTAATCTTACTTGTATTTGAGGTGCTGGATTGTACCAAGACACTTGAACGTTCCGTTCACCATGATGGCCAGTCGTGTGCAGAGTGCTTCACATTCCTCCATACTGGAGAATTGTAAAAAGTAGGCTATGATATTATTGCCTATACCTATAGTATTTATAATTAGCACTATATCATGCATGTGCTTTGTCATGTCCTTGCCTGTGTGAGGTAAGGACCATCCGCTGTGCCGCCCTGAATCACGCTCATGATGGAGTTCCCAGAGGAACCTGCGAGAGTGAGGATCCATCCCTGTGGTTGGCTCATCCTGGCACAGGAAAAACAACATGCTAGCAACAAAGCTTATCATATTCTGAGATAATTCACAAAGAAAAGGCTCTTACCAGGAGCAGAAGAGCCGGACAGCCAATCATTGCGATAGCTGTTGAGAGTTTACGCTTGTTTCCACCGCTGTATGTGCTGGCACTGCAGCCTGCATACTCAAATAAACCCAATTTCTGAATTCCCCATTCAGCCACCTGCATCAAAGGGAGATAGAAGACTCTGACAGAAATCCCCAGAGGCAAATAAATAAGAAGAGATAAGAAAATGGAATGTCGTCTCACTCTGCTGATCTCGGATTCCGGGACTCCTCTGAGTTGAGCGTATAAGTGCAGGTGTTCTCTTCCAGTTAGAAGATCATCGATGGCATCAAACTGAGGGCAGTAGCCCATGTTCTGGTGCACATCCAGGATGTTGGTTAGAATGCTGGAGCAACATAAGAAATCAAATTGAATGAACATAATCCAGATGAGTTTTTGGAGTAAAATGTGTAATTTTACACATCACTAGCAGAACCCAACAAAATAGTAAAAATAATTACTTTCAAACTGCTTTCTTAAAAAGTCCTACTGGATGTTGTAGGTGGTGTAAAAATACTATACTAGTGAAATATTTTCACTAATGTAAAAATAGTTATTGTTGCAAAAAAATTTGTGAGACACGTTCCTGGATTAACATGTTAACACACCTATAATTTATCCCTAAAATCAGAGGGTAACTCTGATGTAGAAGCACTTAACCCTGGTTATAAGCCTAAACTTGATAGCCATATATCAAGACACTTCTATCAAGCCATACATAAACTGTAAACTAATCTCTTAAATCTGATTGGTTGTTTGGAATATAGAATATTGTTCCAGGATCAACATCTTTGTTGTACTTGGTGAAATCACATTCACCATCCTTTAGTCGGGGGGCCAAAGTCTCAAAAGCTCAATAAAATGGGTTGAACCTGACATGGTCTGTCATACTTTTTATTTGTATTTTTTCTGTTAACTTTGACACCTAAGAACAAATTCTAGACAAAAATCTATTGAATTGATAAGCCTGTTGATCGCCAACTGTAGTGAAATCATCACAGATCCATTGATTTTGGTTGGATTTTTTTTTACATTTTTCTGTGGATTGAGTATAGTGTTTGGTGAATAGAATGGCATATTGACTTATGTCGTAACTTAGGGGAATAGTTGCTTGCCAATGAAGTAAAGATGAAAATATTGGGGAAAAAAGTGAGAAAACAGCACATTTTTGCAATAAATTGATGCAAAATCATGTAGAAATGTGTTTAAAGAGTTATTTTTTCAGTGGATGTTGTCAGCACATGTGTTCTGTGTATCTGGAATGCATTTACTGACAGCCTACCAAACCCACTAAAGATTTGATAAAGAAAATAATTTTTCACATTTTTCTAATAAAAAATAAAGGGTGCCTGGACTAAAACGGCCAGAATTTTTTTTCGCGATAATTCTGGCAGAGCAGACCCTCCAATTATGTGTTCTTAGAGTCAAAGTTAACAGAAAAAAAAAAAACAAATAAAAAGTATGGCAGACCATGTCAGGTTCAAGTTCAACCCATTTTTGAGACTTTGGCTCCCCGACTACAAGCCATATTTGTATTGTGTTTGCAGTCAAAAATATACCTTTACAATTAGCTAATTAAACAAACCTGTAACCAGTCACAGCAGCTTCCCCTGAAGTGACATCTATGTCTCCTGTCAGCATTTTGAATGTAGTAGTTTTCCCAGCACCATTCACACCCAGAAGTCCAAAGCACTGTGGGGGGAACACAGTTCATGCAAAGCTCATGGAGCTTACAACACAAAGACCAAATGCATCCATTTATTACCTCTCCTGGTGACACTCCTACACATATCCTGTCCACTGCTGGCCTGATCGTTCCCATGTAGGTCTGTAAAGAGAGAAAATGCATTCATTATCTCTGTTGTGTGAAGCAATGCCCATCATGCACCACTGTAAGGTGGACAGACTTGCCTTTGAAAGGTCTTTTATCTGGAGGATATCACTGGGGCTTCCTCCTTTGTAAATCCTCTCTCTTTCCTTGGCCACATCCACATCTTCATCAGTTACTGGTGGATTCTTAAAATCGGACATCCTGTTGAAAGCGACAGCATATTTACAGCATATATGGAAACCACTGGATCTACTCAAGGCTGAATGTATTTCTTCTCACCAGTGATCCAGGAAGAATCTGTACTGTATCAGAACATTCAGGATGAAATAGACGAACCCCTCTACTGCCATGAATGTCACATTCTTTCCCACAAAGTCCCAGCTGAAGGGATCCAGACTGAAGTCCTCACCTGAGACACACATGCGATGTACAGTACATGAACCTCACAAGAAGTGTCACCAACATTTACATTTTCAAAAACAACTATGAATTATAAAAACTATACATGTAGTTAAGTGTTGCTATACGGTTGCTATAGTGTTCTGGGTGGTTGCCAGGGTGTTCTGGGTCGTTGCTAAGGATGTTGCCAGGCGGTTTCAAGGGTGTCGAGGCTGGTTGCTAGGTCTTTGGTATGCAGTTACTAGGGTGTTCTGGGTAGCTGCTAGTATGCTGTGATGCGGATCCTAGTGTGTTCTTAGTGGCCGCCAGGGTGTCCTCAGGATATTCTGTGTGGTAGGGTGTGGTAAAGTGGCTTCTATAGTATTCTGGGTGATTGATGGAGGGTCGTAAAGAAGTTTCAAGGGTGTTCTTGGTGGTTACTTGTGTGTTCCCATGCTAAGTGGTTGCTCAGGGTCTCGCTACGCAGTTTCTATGGTGTTCTGGTGGTTGGTTGCTAGGGAATTGAGTTGCTATGTTGTTCCTAAAGTGTTCTTGATAGTTGCCAGGGTGTTAAGGTATTCTGGGATGTTGTTATTGTGTTGCCAAGCAGTTTCTATGGTGATCTGAATTGTTGCTTGGGCGTTCTTGAAGTCCTTGCTTTTCTGGTCAATTTATGGCTCAGATGCCTTCTACCAACATGACATCATGACTTTTGCGTAAACATAACGCCACTTTCAAGTCTTTTAAATTTTGAGCTATCCGCATGTATGCGTGTATGTCTACGCCGTTAAATGTCTGAGTGATTCCGCGTATATGTACACGCCGTTAAATCTGCGAAAGGAAATGAAGCAAAATGTACTATCTGGGGAGTGATATTTTTTTCCTAGGATTGGAGGGGAAGACTCATAAATGCTATTAACCCTGTGACGGGTAGGTTTAGGGACGGGGTTGGGGTAGGTCATTTATTTATACAGTGATGTAACGTTAAGTCAACGGCGTTCATAAACACGCTCAAAAGCAATTATGCATGTTGATAGCATGCCAAAAATGGAAATACGAATTGGCGTATTATACATACGCCATTTCATGAGATCAGTCTGCTTCTACAATATAAGTCTAAGAGACTGTAAATCCATTTTATCATCTATCGTAATCTCTTACAGAAGTCTCTAGTTAGTTAGAGAGACATCTCCTGAGCCTCTCCACACAGCTCCCATACTACTCTCCATTGAAAATGAAAGACTTCCGGACTCTCGCTGTCGTTTGTTGAAGATGGTCGAAAGGCGGCTTGAGCCTGTTCCATTTTGCCTATCTAAAACAATTGTAGCTTTGAATAGCCATCAGATGCAATGTGATTTTTCAATGAAGACACGGTTGGCAAATGTAAGGTCTTGTATTTCCATCAGGTTGACATATAGATTGAAGCTCAGTGACTTTTATGGAGGTCAGATCACAGAGTCCAAACCTTGCCAGGGGCCAGTCGTAGGGTTGCTTGCTGCAACCTCAATACGACCGACTGAAATGCAAGGTGGGTAAAGGAGCAGGACTCACCAAAGCGTGCATACACGTCCATCACGGCTTGGTTCATTGCCATGTCAATGAGCCCACGGCCCAAACAGAAGTGAGGAAAGACAAGTAGAGCTTTCTTCAGCACCTGGTTACACTTATACAGAGCCTATGAAAGTAGAGACAGATGGAGGATGAAATGAACCTTACCTTTACACTTGAACTTTCAGGCTAAATGACCAATGTATTTAATCTGATTAAAATTGCAATGATAATATAGGTGGAAATCGGAGAGTTGTTTAAAAGCTAATAAATCGTATTATTTAGACTTTGGATAAAATAATTTGAAGGGTGGGATGTTTCACCTCTGTACTGTCGAACAGGTCTAAGATAAATGTGATGGCACTGCTGTTGATGCCAATGAAGAGGTTGATGCAGGACAGAGAGACGTATGCTGTGCTGGGCACGTTAAACACATATGACATTGGATACATCATGGGAGTCACTGACCAACTATTTAACAAATGGAGAAAAAGACAGATTAGTATATTTTGAAATATTCATACAGGTCAGATTTATGGAGATGAAAGAAATAAAAATCAGCATTAATACAAACATTTTTATCTTCAGATACAATTTCCACTTATTTCTTTGAATGCACTGAATCATTCTAATTCAGTCAAGATATGCTTCATTAATAGGAAAACAACAAGATTTTGTCTTCAGAATAAGGGGTTTGTGCTGGGGTGTCTGGATTGGATTCACTCAAGAAGACTCATTGAGCAAAGGAGAGTCTGAGAGACATTTGGCTTTCCATTGCACTGTCTGTGTTGATGTGATCAAGGGCCAAATAAACACATGGGAAAATGGCAACATGAATAAAACACTGACAAATCACCTTTCAAACCATTCAGTTGAGTCTACTCATGACCCTTCATCTCTCAGACAATGCTGTTAAAGGTACTGAGGGTGACCTTTTTACACGTAAAAAGTACTTTTTGATTTCAACCCACATTTATAATACGACAAACCTAAATATACCTATAAAGGCTGTTCTGCTAAAGAAAATGTTAAATGATCAATAAAAGAAGACATTACCCATAAAGCATCAGCAGAGCTATCAGGGCTTGCAGGTTGCCAGGCGAGGTATAGCATTTTTTATCAAATGCAATAAAAATCCCCACAACCATTGCCGCACTGACAGCATAGTTTATCTGAAACGACAGGACAAGATTAGATTAGATTAGAAAAATGTTATTTGTCAGCAATAACAACAGCAGAAACAGAGCAAAGAAAAACGTGTTCTTTCACAATAAAAACAGAATTACTGTACAATAGATTGGGCTAAAATAGACAATGCCTTATACAGATGTAGTAATGGCACATATGGCATAGAGTCATCAGTGTTCATTGTACAGTCGAACGGCCGCTGGTAGGAAAGATCTGCGGTATCTCTCCCTCACACAGCGGGGATGGAGCAGCTTATCACTGAAACTGCTCTCTAAAACTGACAGAGTGTAGTGCAAAGGGTGTGTTTTATGGGACAACATAGTCTTCAGTTTAGCCAGAGCCCTTCTTTCTCCAACCTCCCTTACTGAGTCCAGAGAACAGCCCAGGACTGAGCTGGATTTCTTAATCACTCGCATCCAACTTTTTTACATCCCCCTCAGTAATGTTACTGTTCCAGCAGGCCACAGCATAAAAGATGGCTGATGCCACCACAAAGTCATAAAAACCTGACCCCTCTTATATAGAGCATCTGTATTGTGGGTCCAGTCCAGTTTGTTGTTCAGGTGAATACCCAGGTACCTATAAGTGTCCACTCTCTCAATATCCGTTCCCTGGATGTTCACCGGAGGTGGGAGAGCAAAATAAATGGTCTGCGAAAATCAACCACCATCTCCTTGGTCTTCCCCATTGATCAGAAGGTGATTTTACTGACTCCAGTCCACAAAGTTCTGCATCAGTCCTCTGTACTCTGCGTCATCATCATCAGTAATGAGGCACCAATGGCTAAGTTGTCAGAGAACTTCTGCAGAACACAGCTGTCCGTGTTGTATCTGAAGTCTGCAGTGAATAGACTGAAAAGGAAAGGGGCCCAAGACAGTCCCCTGGGGGGCACCCGTTCTACACATGAGACGATCAGACACGCCGTCACGTGTTCTCACAAACTGTGGCTGGTTCGTGAGAAAGTTCAGGACCCACTGTGACAGCAAATGGAAGCTAACATTAAAATGTTTGCTGTTTTGCATGCTAACAGCAAACATTTCAATGTCATGACTACAGAATCGCTCCTTAATCATGCAATGCTCAGGTTTACACCGCCCATCTTTCATTCACATACACAGGGGGACAGTTGGCAAGTTATGGTAAGATGTACTTTCTTCATACTAACCATGTCCCAGAAGAAGTTAGCAGTCCAGTACACAATAGGACTGACCCCACTCACAAACTGCAGGTGTTTAGCCTGCGTCACTCTCTCCTGGATCAGATACAGCACAAAGCTGGCCGGTACGAAGGACATGGCGAAGATCACGCAGATGGCAACCACTGCATCCACTGAGGTGGTCAGTCTGAGAGAATCGAATGAGTAAACAATACTTACATACACAGACATTTGCAAGTGAAACAAATCTGTGATGTTCTGTGAGCATTAGACTCACACTGTGACCTCCGACAGCTGTTCCTTGGTCAGGTTTAGTGGATGATTGATGGCTGTGATGCCGTACTCATTTAAATTGACACCAGGAGGCAGGTTGGCTCGAAGGATGGCGTTATTCGCCACGTTCATGAAGGCCACCATAGCGTGCCAGCCTTTGTTATTGAACCACACCTAGAGGAGATAACAAATGGGTTATTTATCTTGAAAGGGATGAGCTCAGTAAACTGTGACAGGAAGTGAAGCTGAAAGAAATCTCACCTTGACATTATTTTCAGTCTCCATATACCTCAAGAAAGTGCCGAACTCCTGCAGAGCAAGCTTTGAGTATCTGCCCTGTAAATGATCACAACATGAACATAAACTGACCCTTAAAATAATTGACACTTGAGCCAAATGAAATCTATGAAATGTTAATGTATTAAAAACAAAAAGGTTTTTTTAAATATAATTTCATTGACAACCCGGTGTCTCTAAATAAGTAGGGTTTTTTTTCAATAAACCTATCGTTTTACCATTTAAAACTTATGTTTTGTCAAATTAAAGTAATACTTTGCTGACTTTATTATACAGTGTGCCTATATATATATATATATATATATATATATATATATATATATATATATATATATATATATATATATATGTAAATCGATTAATACGTAAATTATTAATCGCATCCATTAAATAAAAGTTTGTGTTTACATAAAATATGTGGGTGCACTGTGTATAATCATTTTGTACATATATATATATATAAATACACATGCATGCATGTATGTTTCAGAAAAAAATATTATTTATTTATAAAATATTTATATATAATATAAAGTATATATAAATCTATATAGAGTATATACATGTAAAATATTTCTTAAATATATACAAGGCATGTGTGTATTTATATACATAAAATAATTATACACAGTGCACCCACATATATTATGTACACACAAACTTTTATTTTGGACTTTTATAAATTTTGATATATATCACTATGACAGTATATATATCATATATGATATATATATATATATATATATATATATATATATACATACAAATTTGACTTGGCTTTGAGTAGCTTTGGTTTTTTTTATAATATGAAACATGATTACATTGAATTCACAATGAAAACAATATGAAACATTTACCCCTGTTACATTAAGCAGACGTCCAATCTGACCAACTGCATTCTGGATGCTTTTAGGATCCACGTCGAGAATAGGTAGTCGCCCTCCGACAGAAATGCCACCATACCTGAAGAAAAGAGACCACATCCTTTCATTCTTCCACATATATAGACCCTTGAACGCATGTGTTCTCTAAGTGTCCACAAGAGGGAGATCGTTATATTTTCTACTCCATGATTTAAGACACCAATACCTTTGTTCATTCACCCAGTACTTGCTCTTCAGGCTGAAAACAAAAAAACAAACACAAATAAGATGAATACCTGGAAACAAAAGAGCTATTGAAAGAACAATTTGTCATAAATGGGCCACATTACCTTGTCCGTATTAAGTTTGGGTAGGTCTTCACCAAATAATCAGAGATGTTCCTTCCAGTCAGATCCAACAACATGTCACCAGTGGATTGAATCCTCTGAAAAGCAGGAACATCATTATACAACATTTTAAGGAATTTGCATTGTCATACCTATAGTTGAGAGACAGACCTGTGGAGGAGGAGACCCCCTGCACCTTCTGGACACACAGGTAACATGGTGAGTATTTTGGGCGTGCTGCACTGGCAGCTGGGAGAACGGACTGATGTCTGTCCACTCCGGGTTATCCAGCATCTCAATGAGTGTCGGGTTCACCAGGGGCATCTTCCCACTCTGTGGTTATGTTATTACATGGATAGTCTCTGTGGAAAACACAAATGGTCACAGTAAGTAGGACAAAATCTTCTGGATATTCATCCATATCATGTACACATACTTTAGAGGTTCATCCACCATACAGCCGAGTCCCAAATCCAGGTCTGTTTAGAAGAACTTCACCAAAATACCTCATATCTGGGCTTTGCATCTCTTCATTACTGGAAACAGACAATAAAAAGGCTGTTTTTAACTTCTCAGGTAGCTTTACATTGGATAAAACTATTCCTGTTCCATTGTAAATGTACCTGAAGAAGGTGAACTGTCGACCATACATCCATGGGCTTAGAGTAAGACTGGGATATTTTCCGAAATGGAGGAACAATCAGCGTGAACATCAGAGAAACCAGGACAAAACTGGCAGGCAAAACAATCTGAGGAAGAGAACATCAACACGGTAAAAAAATTAATTACACTACCGGTCAAAAGTTTAAGATCGGTAAAATGTTTATGTTTTTAAAAGAAGTCTCTTCTGCTCACCAAGGCTAAAAATGCACAAAAAACACAGTAATATTGTGAAATATTCTGACAATTTAAAAAGACTTTTTTATGTTAATATATATTAATGTAATTTATTCCTCTGAAAAAAGCTGAATTTTCAGCATCATTACTCCAGTCTTCAGTGTCACATGATCCTTCACAAATCACTCTAATATGAATGATTTTATGCTCCAAAACATGTATGATTATTATCCATGTTAAAAACAGTTTTTTACATTTTTATTTCAGGATTCTTTGATGAATAAAAAAGTTCAAAAGAACAGCTTTTATCTGAAATGGAAAGCTTTTGTTACATTAAACACTACCCTTTAAAAAGTTTGGGGTCAGTAAGAATTTGTATTATTTATTTTATTATTTATTTATATTTATATTATTATTATTTTGGGGGGAAATAAATAAGAAATCAATACTTCTATTCATCAAGGATGAGTTACATTGATCAAAAGTTACAGTAAAGACATTTATAATGTTAGAAAAGATTCTAATTA
This sequence comes from Hybognathus amarus, assembly GCA_030378365.1. Classification (NCBI taxonomy): domain Eukaryota; kingdom Metazoa; phylum Chordata; class Actinopteri; order Cypriniformes; family Leuciscidae; genus Hybognathus; species Hybognathus amarus. The sequence continues at coordinate 506,008 of JAQIUQ010002104.1, forward strand.
AATAAATGCTGTTCTTTTGAACTTTCTATTCAAGAGAATCCTGAAATAAAAATGTAAAAAACTGTTTTTAACATGGATAATAATCATACATGTTTTTGGAGCATAAAATCATCATATTAAAGTGATTTGTGAAGGATCATGTGACACTGAAGACTGGAGTAATGATGCTGGAAATTCAGCTTTTTTTCAGAGGAATAAATTACATTTTAATATATATTAACATAAAAAAGTATTTTAAATTGTCAGAATATTTCACAATATTACTGTGTTTTTTGTGTATTTTTTATCAAAAAAATTGCAGCCTTGGTGAGCAGAAGAGACTTCTTTTAAAAACAAAAAATCGTACCAATCTTAAACTTTTGACCGGTAGTGTAAGTATAATCAACTTATATATTTTAAGTCATTTCAATTTAATTGACTAAAACAATTTTTTTTTATCTTATATATGGACTTCATCACTGTCGTTCCAAAGCTAAAGGTTTATAAAGGAATGACCTGGGCAAGGAAGTCTTTTCCAGAGCGTGTGGAGTGATGGAACCTCTTTATGAGAAGAGCGAAAAACTGCTTTAGGACCAGAAAGATTCCCTTCACCTGTGGGGATCCTCTGCACTCTTTTGCTGGTCGAACCTCCAGAGTTAGCATACACCGACCTGACTATCTCTGCACAAAAGATTAAATGCTGTCAAAAGGAAATCTAGAACAAAATTATCTGACATTGTTACTAATACAGGTTTTCCAAAGGCTGGTGCAGATATCTAGAGAACAGAATATAGACAAAATGCAAGAATATCAAGGAAGATGATGGTTAAAAAAATAAACATAAATTAATTTAATCAATAAAATAAAATACAAAATAAATAATAAGGGTTGTCTTACCGGTATACAGAATCTCAAAAAGCTAAAATATTCTTTGATGATTTATCATAAGCCTGGCTGATATATTGCTGTATAACTAATTTTTAACTATAAAAAATAGCTAATACTAAAAAAAGTGAGCTTAACCCTTTGAGCTTAACCCTTTGATGTATTCATTTTTAAATAACAAATATATATATATATATATATATATATATATATATATACATATATATACATATATTTTTTATATTCATATTTGAGAGTTATACACATCTGTTCAATAGATGATTTCATAATATATCATACAATATATTGAGTCAAATAAAATATATAAGTATTAATAAGTCATCAAGAATTAAGAATTATAAGGGTCAAAAGAAATCAATCTATGCGTCAAAGAGTTAACCTGCACCACATGCACTATTAGCAGTGTCTAGCGGCATATCTGTTGTGTCCATTTAACTCTGTGTTGTTTTAGCAAAGCAGCTTTATCTGAAGTAAGGATGAAGCATTATAAGCCTGAGAGACTAAGTTGGTTGTCACCTTCTTCTATATTCACTTTGACTGCGGTTTCTCTATAAAGACTTGCAAGAGATTTCTGTTGCAGAACTCTGATGTCTAAGGGGTTCAACCACAAATATAGACATCACCATCACAATATACAAGACTCACAAGCACCATAATCTGACACATATGCACAGTATCTGTACAGCTGAGATTAAATGAGAGATAGTATACTAAATCTTACCAGAATCAGTGTTGATGTGTGCAGCCTTCTCCATCAGTTGTGACTTTCAGAAATATCTACAGGACACACAGAGACAAAACTTGATTTTTACAGGCTGTGCAAAGGAGGATGATGGATTTTAAAAAGTTGATAACTTACTGCAAAATAATATATATAAATGTATGAAACAAATTAACATTATTATTGAACAATTGATCAACACAGTTATATCAGGTTGTAAACAAAAGGGACAGGATGGTTCAAAATAATAAATAAATAAATTAAATTAAATTAAAAAAAAAAAAAAATAATATAAATTGTTTAAATTATACATGTAAAAAATTTTAAATATTAAAAATGTAATAAAATAAAATAAATAAAATAAATATATGAAACAATTTAACATTATTATTATTGAACAATTGATCAACACAATTATTTCAGGTTGTAAACAAAAAGGGAGAGGATAGTTCAAAATAACAATAAAAAAATTTAATTTAAATTTTAAAATAATAAATAAAATAAATATATGAAACAAATAACATTATTATTAATGAACAATTGATCGAACACAATTATTTCAGGTTGTAACAAAAGGGAGGAGATGGTTCAAAATAATTAATAAATAAATTTAAAAAAAATGTAAATGTAAAATTTTAAATAAATAAAATGAAAAAAATAAATAAATAAAATAATAAAATAATAAAATAAAATATCCCAATGGCAAATTGTTGTTTATAAATGTTCATGTCTCAAATACAAATGATAGTAAATGAGCCTGTTTGTGCATGACAGACCTCCTCCAGTGAAGTGTCTGATACTCCAAAGCTGCTGAGCCCCATGTCTGCCAGCGTCTCCTCCAGCTCTCTGAACAGGCTGGCGTAAGAACGATGTTTGAAGCCCCGGCTGGGCAGCAGGAAGGTCAGCTCCTGCCCTATGACCTCTATCAATTTTGCCTCTGGGACGTGATGGTTGACGAGAGCCGTTATTTTTTCTATGTCCCCTGAGAGAGCGAGATTATACATCCTAAATTATGATCATTGCAGTTTGATTTCATTGATTTGACATCAACATATGAACACTTTACCTTCCATCTGTCTTTCTGGCACTCTGGGCTGCTCTACGGTGCTCTCCTTCAATTTGGTACAGACTGAGCACTTACAGGAGCAGTCCCCAGTACAGTCACACTGAGCCTGAGAGAACCACAACAACCATGAGAGTCTGGCTGCTTCATACACTCTCTGTAATGGATGGTAAAAGTCTCACCTCTTGACTGATGTGGGATGGATGCTCTTTAATGCGCCGCACCAGAGTGAGGTAGAAGCCAGCGCCCAGGCAGTTCTTCAGGAAGAGAGGAGAGCCACAGCAGTGCAGACGACCCTGAGAGATGATGGCCACACGGTCACTCAGCAGGTCAGCTTCATCCATGTGGTGTGTGGACAAGATCACTGTACGACCTGAAGAACACACAGAAATGTATAGAACAGAAGTCTGTTAGATGATCCTCAATTTTACAATAGATTGATTTATATATATATATATATATATATATATATATATATATAAAATAAACACATGGATGGATTGAAATAATTACAAAAATGGATGGAAATCAATCTATATATATATATATATATATATATATATATATATATATATATATATAAATAACATTTATATCTATGAATAATTAAATGTATAATGTATTTGATGGACATATATGGAAGGAAGGATGGATGGATATTAATATAAAATATTATTTTTTTTTTATAAAAATGTAATATCTCAAATAATAATATATGTTTTTAAATAATAGTAAAAATATATTGTAATGGAGGAATGATATTTATTTATTTATTTATTAATTATCTAATATTTTGATGTAATGATGTAATATTTTCTATATAAAGCATAAAAATATGAAATATATAAATTAAGTAAAAAAGTATGAATTGGGAATAAAATATAGATATAAAAAACATATTAAATATTAGCATAATAATAATTAAATGTATAAACTTATGAAAACAAAATATTAATACAACTTATTAGACAGAAATAATATAGATGGATGGAGGGATGGACGGATATTCTATATAAAATATAAAAACAATGTTAAAAAAAATGTAATATTTAAAATAATATTAATAATTAAAAAAAAAAATCTATTATAACTGGATGGATGCATTTATCATCCAATATCATAGATCAAACTTACTGGAAAAACGAACACTTGAACATACATCCATGTGATAAGAGCTAACTAAAATGACAGAAACCATCTTTAGAAAAGTGTAGTTGTATTTTTTAGTTTGGCTCATATACCAGCACGGTATTTCAGCAGAAGGTCCCAGATAGAGCGCCTAGAATAGGGGTCCACCCCTGATGTAGGTTCATCCAGAAACACCACTTTAGCACCACCGACAAAAGCCATGGCAACGGAAAGCTTCCTCTGCATACCACCTACATAGGAAGACAATATCCTCTTTTTATTCCTCAATTCAGTCGTACGGTGTTACAGAATTGAGTTCATTCTGCAGAGGAGGGGATTTTTAAAAAGGTATTTATGGTCTAACCTGACAGGTTTTGTGCCTCTTCATTCCTCTTGTGAGGGAGACCGAGATCTTCCAGCATGTTTTCTACCTCTAGCTGGGCTTCGGGCAACGGCCTACCCTTCAGTAGAGAGTAAAACAATATGTGCTCTGCTACCGTCATACTGTAGAAGAGAAAGAGATCAGAACAAATCAGCATTCGGACAGATTTTATATTAGCAGGGGAATCAAAATCCCTCCAATGGAAACCACAAGAGGGGTTTACGAACTGGTGAAAGATGATGTTATGCTGGGGGCACATTCCCAAAGATTTACGGATGGCATCCATGTCTGTTCGGATATCTTTCCCATAAATATAGGCCGTGCCAGAGGTGGGAGGGAACATGCCGGTGAGAATAGACCTGTGGCAGAGAGAAGAAAACAGTGTGTGATGTTTCCATGGATAAACAAAGAATCTATTTCACTGGTTTTGTAAACGCACATGGTAGTGGTTTTTCCTGCACCATTGTGTCCGAGAAAGCAGGTGATCTGACCCTCGTAGAAGGTGATACTCAGACCGTCCACCGCAGGTCTAGAGCCGCCGGTGAACACCTTATACAGGTTCTCCACACACACTCCAACCACCAAACCGGATGGTTCGGGCTCGAAAAAGTGCCTCCCTGAAGATAAGAAATTAGAAGGTGATTAACCCTCTGGGGACAAAGGTGTATTTGGGGTCCTTGAGATGTTCTGAGATGCCCTGACATTTGTACTTTTTTCAGTTATATAAACATATTAATGGCACAGGTGAAATTACACTATATTTAGCACAAACATGGCTACCATAAAATGTGAGCAACATGTATGTACATGTTTGTATTTTTGAGAGAATATTGTTTATGCGTGGTCATTGAAAAAACTAAAAATGAAAGTTTCCGAAATAAGGCCACAAAACACAAATATGCGTCCACAAGACTTTTGACTAATGGATGTTGTTGCCGAGAGTTTTTCTTCAAAATGATCTGAAAAACATCCTGCCTAATCTTTTATATAAAACTGTGAATTGGGTTATATTGTGAAAAAACATTTTTTGTTTGCCAAGGCAATCTGCGAATGGGCGTGAACATGCCAGCCCTCATCATGTATAATTATGTGATTCTCACCTGAGAGACAACATACATACATACATACATATATATATATGTACATAGGTAATATATATATATATATATATATATATATTAGGGCCGGGACTCGATTAAAAAAATTAATCTAATTAATTAGAGGCTTTGTAATTAATTAATCGAAATTAATCACATTTTAATTGCATAAATATCTGAACTGAGAAGATTTTTTTTTCACATGGATTTTTAGTATACCATTGAATAATGACTGAATACATAAGCTTAAGCAACAAAATATTGTTTATTTTTGTTCAACCAAGTCCAGCAGACCAGTGCAATTGTATATGTTTTGCATTGAGGTGAAATTTGAGGGTCGATGTGATATGTGAATTCCTTGTTGCATAGCTTGCACACAACCATGCTCTTAATGACGCTTCCATCCGTTCGTTTTTAGAACAAAATTTCCCATCCACGGGACCAACCAAAGCGGTCTCGTCAGCTTCTTCGTTCATGTTCACCGTGGTTTGTTGTTTAGTTGTCTGAAGCATAGACTGTAAAAAGTCATGAACGCTAGTTGGTGCTCCAGTAAAATCGGTCCGCCAAAACTAATCCAGTGAGAAATGTTCCGCGGTGCAAAAATAAGTGCGATTAAAATGCGTTAATTTTTTTGTGTAATTAATTATTGTGTTAAAGTCTGTAATTAATTCATTTTAATTAACACGTTAAAGTCCCGTACATATATATATACATATATATATATATATATACATATATATATATATATATATATATATATATATATATATATATATATATATATATATATATATATATATATATATAATTTATTTTGATATATTTTGATATGTGCATTGCATTCGCTTGCACACATATTTCCTTAAAATAAGTTAGACTTATTCTGACTTTAATCCAATCTTTAGGGTCAAATATAAAAAAAAACAATCAAATGAATTATATAACATTAAATTAATTTATAATATAGTTTAATTATGTGTGTGTGTGTGTATTTCTATACAGTATATATATATATACATATATACATATATATATATATATATATATATATATTTAATTTATATATAAATAATAGGCATGAAACCGGAAGTAACTATTATTTTGTTTAAAACCATGGCTACCATGGTCAACATTCTGTTAGGAAAAGGTGTATATACACCTTGATCCGCTGAGACGAAGGAATGTCATTGTCATGATGATGAAATAAACATCTCTAACGACTCTAATATACATTAACCGGCAATGAGACAAACACAGAAACCAGCATTCCAACCTGCCAGCCAAGCAAACAGACACAAGGCCACCGGGTTCCCACAAAGGGCACGGACAGAGATGTGTTTGTGCATCGTGTGCCATTACACTAGTGTACATGTGTGCTAGTGCACACATGCCTGGCGCCACCTTATACAGTGCGCTTGAACTTAAGACAGAGCGCTGGCCATTGCTGATGGATAAAGCCAGCGAAGCTAAGACTGCAGTAATTACTCCCGTGGGGCTCCATCAGTTCAAAGCCAAAGAAACCTGCTGGATGCCTGCGCTCAAGTCAAGCAGATAAGCCTGGTTAGGTCTTTGAATACATCTGATGGGATCTTTTCCAGGAGTAAGAAAAGAAACACCACCTTCCTGTTTGTTGTAATAGGTTCTTTCACAAAATACTGTAGAATGAAATGTTTCCCCTGATAGATAATAAAGCCCACTGGAACCACAATATATCTGTTAGACAGGTAAAATAATTAGCAATTCAGCAGTTCCATACGGATACAAATTGCATAAACCAACCTAGCCTGGCTAAATTGGGGCAAGGTGCATAAACATAGCACTATTGAGACTTTTGGTGCATCTGAAATTGCGTACATTTGAATTTGAACATACTTTGAAAAAGTATATGGGTATTATGGGGAGTTTGAATGAAAATTGGACGTGAAACATCCGCCATGTTGTCACTGTCATGTGATCTACCGGCATTAGTTGTTTTGCTTCACTGTGATTCATAAACCCTATCTTGTGGCCTCATGGGGTAGTAAAGTGTCCATCAAGTGTGCTTTTCATTATCTCACTGGAAGTACTCATTCGGGGATTTTCGCCTGTTATTTGGTCTAATGTATTCGGACAGGCTACTCTTCTGTAGGGCTGTGAAATCGATTAATCGCGATTAATCGCATCCAAAATAAAAGTTTGTGTTTACACAATGTGTGTGTGGTGTGTATAATTATTTTGTGTCTATAAATAGACACACATGCATGTATATATTTAAGAAATATTTGCATGTATATACTATATATTTTTTGCAAAAAAATTATATTATGCATAGCCTAAATATAAATATTTGATATATTAATTAAAAAAATTCTTAAAAATATACATGCATATGTGTGTATTTATATACAAAATAATTATACACACTACACACATATATTACGTAAACACAAACTTTTATTTTGGATGCGATTAATCGCGATTAATTGCGATTAATCGGTTCACAGCCCTACTCTTCTGGCGTACTGTTTTTCTGCATACTAAATAGTGGGGAATTAATCGATTTTGGAGGCGATTAATCGATTTTTTGAGTGTGTGTTACATTTAAGGTTCACATTCACAGCAATCTTACAGTACATAAAAAAACAGGTGTCGACCAGTTAAAATGACTAGCCTGCAACCAGCTGCTGATGTTCAGCTAGTTTACCTGGTCAAGTCATATGGATTAACTGACTAAACCGTCTCCAAACCTGGTAAACTAGACCTGAGGGACCAGATAAGACCAGCAAACCACCTTAAACTGGTTTAAGGTGTTTTTTCTCCCTCACCTGATGAGTCTGTGCTCATGCTGTGTTTGGTCGTCTCCTCTTCATCAGGACTCTTTGGTTCTTTCAACAGTTTATCCTGTATATCTCCATGTTTGCAGGACCCTGGCTGCTCCGGAGGTTTTTCGGGTGCTGTTTGTTTCTCGGCCTTGTCATTAGTGTTGTTCCCCAGATTATCAAAAGCAGGTTTCTCTACTGCTGATTTTCCAGGAACTGTGTAAAAAAGATTACGTGTTCATAAAAAGCTGTGGAAACCACTTATAATAAGCTAAAAAAAAAAACTCTCACCTTGTTTTAAAGGCTCAGGTCGGTTCAACCAATAAGAAGGCTGGATTGGAAAGTAACAAGGCCGACCAATACCATACTGCCCTGATGCATATACACAAGGTTTTTCAGTTTTAATTCTCTGATAGGCTTTTTGTTATCATACAAACCTGAATATAGTTTACCTGGGAAGACATTATCAAGGTACCATGCGAGAATGGCATAAAGGACCGTATCTAATGTCATCATGATAATCGAGGTGAGAAAGGAGAACTCGTCCCCCTCCAGAAGACTGGTCTGGATGTTATCCCACTGCAGGCCGAAGACCCTGCTCCTCGTAACGGGACAGGTACTCCGTCCCGAAGCCGAAGGCCACCTGGGACATCAGACTCTGACACACAATATGACAATCTTAGATTCAGAATATCACATTTAAGTTGCTTTTCCGTTCTGAATTTGGTCTGTTCAGTAGTGAGTTTTATCACGCAACATACTCGCCATGATTTTCATATCCTTGGTAATGCGGTCCTGCCAGGCGAAGCAAACTATATGAGGCAGATACAGAGTGAAGTAAATGATTCCACTGCAGGCTGCCGCCAAGTTCGCCTTGTTGAAAAACACGCTCATGAGGAAGCACTGCATGATGGTTGCCGTGGTGAAAGTGAGCAGGAATAGGAAGAGAATGATGGGATTGCTATAGTTCAGCACTTTTCCTCCCTGTGAGAAACAAAGATGAGCTTTTATATTCCTTACAACACACACTTGGTTGTACATTATATTACCGCTCAAAGGTTTTAGGTTCAGTAAGATTTTGTCATGGTTTGAAAGCTCTCTTACACACACCAAAGCTGCATTTTTTCCTAACAATACAGTAAAAACAGTCTTATTGTGGAATGTTATAGCAATTTTAAATAAGGGTTTTCATAAGGGCTGTCAAATCGATTAATCGCATCCAAAATAAAAGTTTGTGTTTACATAATATATGTGGGCGCACTGTGTAAAATTATTTTGTGTATATATATATATATATATATATATATATATATATATATATATATATATATATATATATATATACACACACATGCATGTATATTTAAGAAAAAATATTATTTATTTATACAATATTGATATTTATTGATACTATATACAGTATATACATGAAAATATTTCTTAAATATATACAAGCATGTGTGTGTATTTATATATATATATATATATATATATATATATATATATATATATATTATACACAGTGCACCCACATATATTATGTAAACACAAACTTTTAATTTGGATGCGATTAATCGATTCTGACAGCCCTAGTTTTCATATATTTAAAGTGTAATTTATTTGTGTGATGGCAAAGCTGTATTTTCAGCATCATTACTCCAGTCTTCAGTGTCACAGGATCCTGAAAATGCTGATTTGATGCTCAAGATATGTATTATTATCAATTGAAAATAGTAAAAATGTTGTGGTCCATGATACTTTTTTCCCACAGGATTGGTTTGATGAATAAAAAGTTCAAAGGAAAAGTATTTATTTAAAATAGTAATCTTTTATAATACTACACACAAATACATACACATTCACTGTAAACAGATCCTCCAGTCCTGAATAGTACCTATTCAAATGTCTCTTATGATTGTAGCCACAAGATGTCAGTATAGCAAAAAAATGAAATCTGAAAACAGAAAAAACGACCTTGTGTATTTTGCTCACACTTTAGTTGAAAGCAACCTAAAATAATATTTTACAGGGAAAGCACCCTTTTTTGAAAACCGTTTCTTTCTTTTTTGAATGGAAATGGAACCAACCATCCTGGTTCTGACCAGATTTTTAACCACTATTCTACTGAAGAAAACAACACTGGTTTACGGGTCTTAGCTGGCCTGGGGGTGTTTTGGACACCATCTCTTACCATGATAATAAGAGTAAGCAGGGCTGTGCTGGACGCCATCATGAAGAATGTGTCGATGAACCATGTGCACCAGAGCACACGGTTAGTGACGCCCATGGCCTTCAGAGTCTCTTTCAACCTCATCTCCTTCTCCAGCACGATGCTCTTCACCGTCATAGAGACAGAGTAGACCCAGGCCAATACCATGAAGATCGGAAAGCAGCGGTTCAGAGTCAACATGAAGCTGTGTGACGTCAATGAGGAGAGGAAGATAGATTATTGATCAGAGGAGACTGACGATATGCAACAATTCAATTCATGTTCATGTTACGAATTATAATCGATAAATTGGATACATAATTAAAATTGAACTATTTTGTCTAAATAAGTTTCAAAAAATGACATGTGTCCTCTGCATAACTGGATATGTTTTGCTGAGTATCATATTTGATACACCAGGCCTTAATGGTTCATATTGTATGATATAGGAGATTATCCTCAAAGAGGAAACATTTTATTCAGAGGTAAGATTAAATTTTATGATTCAATAGGCTTTATGGTTTAATGTGTTTAAAGCGAGTGTTACATGCCACAAAGGTAATTTAAAGTGAAAATGAGCATGCACAATTGAATATCAAAATAAAATATGATCAGTTAAATTTCTAATATTAGCAGATAGAAATAGGTCTAGAAATATCATGAATAAATGTTAAAAATACTGTGCGATACTCACAGGTCATCCACATAGCAGGGATAGGGCATCTGTTGCAGGTAGACTCCTAACGGCCATTCCTTCCCTGTGTGGCTCTTTATTATTCCATGTTCTATCATGTCCTGCAAGTATGCAAATCCTCCCCATATATAACGCAGATCATCCATTGCATCAGCCCTCGGCCCTGGATCCCAGTATCTGATCATAGAGGACACATATTGGAATAAATGCAAAGAAAATCAAGATTTGTACCCTTAAAGGTACAGTATTTGAATGAGTTTTTTCCGAGAGCGTACAGACAGACCTGTCTTTGATCTTGTTGGTGCGCTCTACGACATCAATGTCCATACGGATTTTGAATTTGACATGAGGGGGAATCTTGGTGGTCCAGGAGTACATGTCAACAAATACCAGCCCTGCCCAGAACTTGCTCTCCCCTAGAAGATCCAGCGCTCGATGGGTCAGCTGGTCCTCATCAGAGATGCTGGAGAACTTGTCCAGGACAAGACACTGTAAATAGATGTGGAGTATCTAAGTATTTAATTTCATCTTATTTGTACTTTATCATATCATGGGTATATGCATGCTGAAACATGTAATATATAAAACTTTATTACAGGCTCTAGGCCCAACAACAGGACATACACCAAAAAAAAATAAATAAATAAAATACTATAAATACTTAAATACTAACATTTTAAATTATATAATTTATTTCTGTGATGCAAAGCAAAATTTTCGTCAGCCATTACTCCAGTCTTCAGTGTCACATTATCCTTATTAAGAACCCAAATAAAGAAAACAGTAAGTAGCGTGTATGTATAAGAGTGTATGTTTCACCCGAAATACTATTTACTATTTTATATATATATATATATATATATATATATATATATATATATATATATATATATATATATATATATATATATATATATATATATATATATATTAGGGCTGTCAAATGATTTATTGCATCCAAAATAAAAGTTTTTGTTTACATAATATATATACAACATATACAACACATGCTTGTATATATTTAAGAAATATTATTATGTATATACAGCATATAGATTTATATATAATTTATATTATATATAACTATAAATATTTATATATAAATAATATTTTTTTCTTAAATATACATGCATGTGTGTGTATTTATATATATACAAAATAATTATACACAGTGCACTCACATATATTATGTAAACACAAACTTTTATTTTGGATGGGATTAATCACAATTATATATATATATATATATATATATATATATATAAGTAGCGTGTATATATATATATATATATATATATATATATATAATAGTTAACGGTATTTCAGGTTCCATAACAGAAAGATGAATTAAATATATTAAAAAGAAATGAATGTGATGCCATTGAATGCCGGACTGTCAAACTGAATCAGATCAAGTCGTTCCAGAATTCAGCACAATATTAGTATCCATTCAATGAGTCTTCAGTTTAATTGAATTGTTTGCTGATTTATTTTCAGTTTGGCATAAGATGGTGGGAGTCTATTTGAGATCTAGGAGACATTGTTCTCCATGTGGCCGGTATGCACTGACTGCAGTAAACTGGCCTGCGCTTTCTCTTTGTGTAGGTCCAGAAGACTGGCAGCTGTATCGAATCGGACTCATTCGTTGGGTTTGTCTGTCACTCCTCAAGTGTTGCTAGCTAAGACAGACAAAAACTAAAAGACACATGGTTTAGATAGCAGAGGTCTTGCTCTCACTGGCACAGGCTGCCTTAAGCTCACCCTGATTTGTATTGAAGGCATTCAGCATTGTACTCCACTATTAAAGAGCTCTTCCACACTGGCAAACTCTCAGTGAGAAATCAAACGCTTTTCTTTGTTCTGCTTGACATCACAGGCAGAGCCGGCTGAGAGTGACCACTTGGTTTTCACCCTCCTGCATCTGAGCTGATCTGGGTCTCTTTATCTACACTGAAATTATAAATGACGAGTGAACTTAGAAATTGTAGCTTATCGCCAATAAAAGAACTAAAATTGTAAAAAGATTTCAAAGGCTGTGCTTAAAAAAAGGAATATGACCATACTGCAGACTGCACTGTATATGTTATATGCTGTATAGCATACTATTTCCATACTATATGGAATGACATATTCATTCCATTGAAAATTTTTCAATAAAGACACTTTAAACTGATTTTACAAAAGATCTCTATTTTAAATAAATGCTATTCAAGCAACTAAATTAAAATGTGTAAAAAATATCCCAAATGTTTGATATATAAATATACTTTATATTCAAAATTAAATGGAGTATGCAACATTTCAAAAACCTTTTTGTATTTTAGATCCAGGTTTGTTTATATATAAATAAATAAATATAAATAAATAGTAGTTAATCATACTGAAAATGGAAGGTCAGTGCATTGTGGGACACAGAACTCAGGCTTCGGAGGCTGAGTGCTGGAGATGATTGGGAGAGGTCTGTGCACTTTTAACGATCAAAACACGCGCTGACACGGAGTAAAGCCTTTATACTCGACGCGTCCGCACAGAGGCGGCAAAAATGACAAGTTGGGTGCGTGAGACCGGCAAGACCACGTTTCGCATGGCTGTGTACAGCTTTTTTTGTGACAGCGCGTGCGCGCCGCATCCGAGGATGAACGACTTCAAGCCGAATCTGCCCGAGCTTGTACGTCTCACACAATCATAGCGTAAAAATATGTTTTTTTACGGGAAAATACTAAAATGGGAAGACAGCGGGAAAAGAGCTAAAATATGTGAGAAACCTGGAAAAAACAGGAGGGTTGACAGCTATGGTATTTGATACCTCTCCGTATCTGTTTATGAGGCGAATAACTTGGTCAGTCAGGTTAAAGATGTTCCGCCAGTCAAAGTTAGGCATGTCTTGGGCTCGATCCTCCTCAGGACCGTTGTACAGGAAGTTGAGGATGTGTTGGCCAGTAAACGGAGTATCCTGGAGGCCTTTGTTGATATAATCCATCACTGTGGGGTTTCTAATGGAGTCCTGAGAAATAAGGCACAATATTATGGAACTGAAACCTTGCATGAAATAATGTTGCCGTGATTTTGCCAAGTAAGACATCCTGGAACGATATTCCTTATAGAGGTGATAGGTGAATAAGATTGGTGTAGAAGCCCCTGAACCCAATTGTTGTGAGCCTAAACATTAACTCTAAACCTATCTCTAAAATCCGATTGGTTTATTGGAACACAACAAGGATATTAATCAACGTTCTAATTGGTGAAATCACGTTCATAATTGAAATACTGTGCTAAAAATAAAAGGATCTCTAATGTATTGGTGTAAGAATGTCTAAGAATGTCTTGAAACCGAGCTCACCCGAAGCATGTTCATCTGTATTCCGTCCTGAAAGAAGCTCCACACCTGTGGGCCCACCTCCTCCCAGGCCCGAACCCATGTTCAGAAGTCTTTCTAACTCCTCAAAGGTAGTGTTTGCCTGGGTAAACACACACACAGTAGAGGTATTCAAATAAAAGTAAGCACAAATTAAATAATCAGTTTATTTAGCATTCAATGGCACAGTCACAGAGACAACAATACTCAGGTGGTGGGTCGTCTGCTTAGCGTTTGACCACAGAATGACTGAATTCCCACCAGGAGCAGTTTACACAGTCCCACTGAAAGCCCGACTGCATAAACAGAGAAACTGAAGCTTTCTAAAGCTGATCTGATGGGACCAAAGCCATGGCCCAGTGCCCAGTTCAAGCATGTCCCCACCTAAGCCTGTCCTGCACCGGAGCTCTCTCCAGGGGCAACACCTTACCTCCCTCCTTCACTCGAATACTTCCACTTTTCCAATTTGAGAGGCACCAAGGAAAGATTCACAAAGAGCTGCATTTACTCAAATGAACCAGTTTAATAGTTTACATCCACTTGAATCTTAACACTAAGGCCCGTTCACACCAAGCACGATAACTATAAAGATAACTATAATGATATAATTCTAAAAATCGTTCTCCATATTAAAGAATAACAGAGTTCACACCACAGCTAAGATAAAGATATGAGGAACAATATTTGGGATCACTTTCAGAACGATTTTTTCCAGCTGTCCAACGATAAAACACTGACAACCAATCAGACTCGTGCATTTAAAATGGCTGATGACATTGCAGAGAAGTTAATCGTCAAAGTACAAAAAAAAAAAAAAAATCCTCAACTGTTTAGACAAAGTCAAACCCACTTTTCAATGATAGGCTACGTTAAAAAGATGGATATATGGAAAGCATCATGGGAATAAACGATGAGAAGTATTCACAATGAGATTATGCAGTTTAGCAGTGTTACAAAATTACCTCAGGTCGGCTATCCAGCGCTAGTTGACAACATTGCTGAAGTACTAGGTGATGTTTTTATCCCATCATTGAATTCGTCAGCTAAATCCAGATATTACACTAGACATGCTAGAGTCACTGTTTAGATATGCGCTTCCCAACACCTCTCGTCTTTTAAGAACATTCGATCGTGTACCCAAAACAAAAAGCGCCTGTTTTTCTTTTTGATATTTGTTTGTAACGTAAGCAGCAACAGCAGGTAATTTGCCCGCGTGCGCTACTCTGAAATTTGCCCCGCGCGCGCTGACTCCCGCGAGCGTGCATAAAAAAAACTTTATCGGTCGTTGGTGTGGACGCATATATAGTTATCTTTATCGTTATCAGTTATCGATCCTTAGTGTGATCGGGCCTTAAGACTCTCAGATGCCAGATGTATAAAATCAACTACCTATTTGAAGCAACTTACATGTCATTTAAGGTATATTTTATCAGTTGCTTATGCCATTCTTAACTTTTTGAGGTACAGGTGCTATACAGTACGTGGAAAGAGGGAAACTCATTTAAAAAAGCGCCCAGATGAAAAACCTGCCGTCCTGATAAGAATCTGAGAAAGCAAAAGCTAGTCAACTCGTCATATGTCCTGAAGTGTTCCTAAAACAGACGTAGCCTCTATGGGAAGCCGCCAGTCCTGCGTCATTTCCCATCTGGCTGACCTGCTGACATGTCTACAGCAATGATGTGATTTATCTGACAGGCCCGGAGCAAGAAAACCTGTATTATTAATACACTCATCTACTGTTGTCCCAGGTGTGTGTACAGTCAAAAAAGAGCTCTTACATTTTTAATGATCTGTCTGACAGCCGGGGAATCAGGAGCATACAGAATTTTGCCCATCAGGAAAGGCTTGACTGAACTCCACACAATCCTTGTGACCGGATTGAACTCCATATCCTTCATGAGGTCGTTACAGAATGGAGCTGCGAGAGAAATGGAGTTATGAGATACACAACATTCTCTTCTCTTTTTCTCTTCATCAGTCTAAACTTAAAGGAGTAGTTCACTTTTAAAAAAACTTTTGCTGATAATTTACTCACTCCCATTTCATCCAAGATCTCCATGTCTTTCTTTCTCCAGTCGAAAAGAAATTAGGGTTTTTGATGAAAACATTCCAGGATTTTCTCCATATAATGGAGTCCAATGGGAACCAGACAGTCCAAATGAGAGTTTCAGTGCAAACTGTCAAACTCTCAAAAAAAAAGTCATTTAAAAAATAAATGACAAAATTTAAGTTTTATAAGCAAAAATGGTCGCCTTGCTCTGTTCTGTGATGAGCGTTTGTGACTCTACTGTTCAAACTCATTCATCAAAATGAACAAATCTTTTTTCGAGTCATGACTAAAAGGGTCCTAGACAAGACACTTATTCATCATCTGGTGTCATTTAAAGCCCTTTGAAGCTGCACTGAAACTCTCATTTGGACCTTGAACCGTTTGGTTCCCATTGAAGTCCATTATATGGAGAAAATCCTGGAATGTTTTCATCAAAAACCTTAATTTCTTTTCGACTGAAGAAAGAAAGACAGTGGACATCTTGGATGACATGGGGGTGAGTAAATTATCAGCAAAAGCTTTTTAAAAGTCTATGTAAAGTACAGTTCTTACTGGCCGTGTGATCGTAGTTGTACTTCCCCTCTCCCCTCGTGCTGTTGATGCCCAAAAATGCTTTGTAGTTGTTATCTTCTGTACCAGTTGAAGGAGGTGACCCTGGAGAAGGCCCCTTCAGTGTAGCCACAGAACAAGCTGGAGGTGGCAGCCATGAGTTGGCTGAAAGATGGGGTCTCTTGGGACTGAAGCAATAGAGAGACCACTTGCAGGAGGTCTTTAGAGCTAGTTCTGTCAAACAGCTGTTGAAAAAAAAATTATCAAAATTAATGTGCACTTTTTAATTTAGCTAAAATGCAAAAAAAAACAATCAATGTTTTTAGAATACAGTGGTTCCAATGAAGTATTCAGAGAGTTAAGTCACATTTAATGCATGCATTTCATCGCATTATACTTATAATATCAAATATCAAACCAAAATGTTTTATATATTGTATATTTGAAGAGTTCAGATGCAAAAGCCTCTAAATGTCGTTTGAAATTTTCTTCTTTATCAAGCTTGTATATTTAAGTTCAGTAATTTCACTTAAATGACAATTAATAGGTAATCTTCATTTGCCATTTAAGTGAAATTACTGAACTTAAATATACAAGCTTGATAAAAATGAACATTTTAGAAGAAAATTTCAAATCTCTTCATTTCTGTTTTAAAGCACAAGCTCACTTTTCAAGCAAAACCTTTAATAAAAATGTTTGGCACAAAATTGGACAGTCTCAAATTACGCTAAAAAGTATTTGGATACTTTCTGGTCGTCTAACTTAGAACATGGATTTCCTTTCAGTTGGTTAAAAGTCACATTTTTGTATTGAATGCAATATAATTCATATTCCATATGTGGGACCTTACTGTCCAGATTGGGGATATTGTGGATTTAACTACTTCCAACTTACAGAACAATAATACATAATTAATTGTACAAAAATATTTCTGATGTGGTTTGTGCCGAAATCACTGTAATCTGCACATCTTTCAAAAAAGTAAGGAGTACAGATTTCATATCTGCCATGGAGTCCAAATCTTTTGACACCAAACTAAAATCCCTGTGGGTGGGAAAGTCCATTATCTTCTAAACTCAAATACATCAAATCCTACAGACACAGGACAGATAATCTGAGCCTCTGGGTCCACAGTACGGCAGGTGAAGAGAGAGAAAAAACAGCGTCTAGAGGATGTCAGATAACAGTGATTCATTCATATTCCTTCAAACAAAAGCCAGCAGGTTCTGTAAAACACATTTGTTTCCTCAGAAGTTAATAAAAAGGGATATTTTTGGGAAAACAGGCGACAGTAAAATCCTGGATTTTTTCATAATGTTGTTGCTACATCTGGCCCAGAGGTATGAAGAACAGGATGAAAAAGGAATTCGGAAAATGAGTAATTGGCGTCAGGGTCCCTCTTAGCCGGGGCGACAGAAAAAACAAAGTCCAGCCCCACCGACAGGAAGTCCCTGACTTGTAGAGCTGCAGGCACACTGACACACTTTAACCAGCAGGCATTGACGTATAACATCCGTGCTGCGTTTCCCCCTTTTCAGCAGGGTATAACATGCCCTCAACTGTCAACTAACCACATGTGAACCTCAACCTTATTTACAATGAATCTGACTGAGCAGTGGCTGTAATTAGCTTTCCGCACACACACCAATGATATCTCCATATCCGTATCCTTGCGTAAAAAGTCAAGCGGAGGAAATCGTGATTTCCTGATCGCTAAAAATACAGTTGAACTTTTGTTGGGCCCTGGGGCTCATACGCACCGCTCTCAGCTTCTCAGACACGGCAGGCAGAAGTCGGGCCCAGAAGTGCAGGTCGAGTCCATTGGAGTAGTTATCGAGAACTAGAGGAAGCTGGGAATGAGAGAAGAGAAGGAAATGAGACCATCAAGTTAGATGGCATAGGCGAACAGATGTACAGTGCATTCAATACATGGGCCAGATAGCATGAGAACGCAATACCAAAGAGTCAATGAAAGTGGAAAGTTACGTGCTTGATCTACTGACGACGTGCAAATTAAAGAACAGAAGCAGCTGGATCATTTACATAATGACCAAAGCAATTTACAGAGAGCAGCGCAAATTAAAGTCTGGTTTTAGACATGCTTTTTAGAGCAGTCAATAATGGAGCCTTAGTAAACTTTAGTAAATCACCTACATCACAAACTTGGTTTAACGTAAAAAGTAAGTAACCCGGTTGCCTTAAAATTTTAAGTTGATTGAACTGGAAAAAGTGAGTTAATACAATGAAGGCAATTAATTTAATCATCAGAAACTCAAAATAATAAGTTATCTCAACTAAACTTATTTAAGTTGATTTGACAAAAGAAAAAATGTTGTGATAACAAATCTTGAAAAGATTTTTTTTACAGTGTACAAATGCATATGCAATAAGGCCAGCCACACAAATAGCCCTGTCCATGCCTTTTCAGAGCAAATTTTTTAACTGCGTGTCGGTGTCGTTAGTAAATAGCAGTTGTTTTTTTTTAACGGCAAAATTGGGTTTGCGCTGACGCAAGCTGTTAGTAAATCTGGCCCTAATGTCAGTTTTTTGTCAATTGAAAATTTTTGGGAAAGTCGATTTTTCAATGTTTTGTTTGCCGAGCAGACTCGACACCAAGGTAGAGGTAACAAAATGTGAAATGTGACCACAAAATGTGACACAAAAAGTAAGTGAATACAAGCAATAATACATATATAGTAACAAGTTTAAAAAAATGCTGTCAGTTATTTTAGAATCATTGATATACTATTATAGTTTTTGATAATATTTTCAATTAGATTAGATTTTTTATTGCATACATTTTCAAGTAATTTTGTTGTTTTTTTGTCATTTTTATTTTTATTGTCTTTATCTATATAAATGCTGCCTTGGAAACTTGCTAAAATGATTTTTTTTTTTTAGTTAAGTGCGATCAAAGTGTCTCGCGATTGAGCGCACGCACTGAGACGACAGAGGTATGTATCAACTCGTCTTAGTTAAGGGAATAACATAGTTTAATATGAAAAAGTATCCCTTTAAGTAATCAAAATGTTTTTATGGTTTTAGTTTTAGTAATACATTAACAATAATAACACTGGTTTCAGTTACATTTATGTCTGAAAAATATGTATAAAATGAAGTTAAAATTTTAAACAGTGTCAAAATCATTTTAGCTGAAACAGCAAAGCAGGGTTTGGGAAAATGCGTGTATAGCTCACATCCTGTCTTCCGAGATGTAACACTTCCAGAAACAATCTTTCTTCAACAGTATCCAAGCTCCTTTACAATAGACTAGGAGGGACCAAGTTCAGGAAATGCCATGTATGTGTGTCACAGGAGCAACCCCTAATATGAGACATCCTTCCTATCAGCCTCTCAATCCATCTCTAATGCTAAAAGTGACCTATGACATGTTCATATGGATCCAGCCATCAAGTGTTTGCATATAACTGAGAATTAGAGTCATTATACTTGCAGTGTTCAAGTGTAACGTGATGCTAACAACATGAGTGGCTTTGGATGAAAGTGTCAAGCAAATGAATAAACATTATGTGTTTATGTATCTATTCAGAGGGGGAAGCTTGGATAAAGTAGTCTTTAGTACAGTCTATCAGAATTATTATTTAAAGCTCTCATAGGGTTCAGTCCAGCAGAGGTGTGTTGACTGTAATCTAATTAGTGAAATAGGCCAAGACAGTTCCCTTCACTAACACTGATCGGGTGACTCAGGCTAATGCCCCTCTGTCCTCTCCCCACGCTCATTTACAAACCATAAACTACAAAGAAAAACCAGGAAGGGTGTGTGTGGGGTTACTAACTCTACAAAAATGTAAGTGCTATCATCATACAGAAAGTACAAAAACATGCACTTTCTGTTGCTGTAATCAATTAGTAATCATACTTTGGTAACACTTTACAATAAGGTTCATTAGTTACTACATTAGTTAACATCAACAAAGAATGAACAATACTTCTTCAGCATTTGTTAATCTTTGGTAATGTTAATTTTAACATTTATTAATACTTTATTAAAATCTTGTTAACATTAGTTAATGCACTGTGAACTAACATGAACAACAATGAACAGCTAGATTTGTATTAACTAACATTAACAAAGAATAACAAATACAGTAACAAATGGTTAGTTCATGTTAGTTAATGCATGAACTAATGTTTAATAAATGAAACTTATTGTAAAGTGTTACCCATACTTTTTTTCAGTTTCACTTACAAATGATAAAATTTTTGGAGAAAAGAAATTATAATGAAATGCTATAATCAATCTTATTTTTTCAGTTTCACTTAGAAATGAATGCACTTGAAATAATGAAATGATAATAAAAATGAAATCGAAAAGGGTGGGAAAATACCACCCAAGATTTTGAATATGGGTTCCCAGTCTTTTATAAAATAAGCTTAAGGTAAATATTTCATTCTTATTATAAATGTAGCCCTAAATGATCCCCATCAGGCTTCTTATTTATTTTAACCAGGCCAAAATTTCCTTGGTCAACCATCTTTCTCAGCTTTTTTTTTTTCTCAACAAACTAACGTTAAACCAGCCGAGACCTAACGTTACATGGAAATTCATGCAGGCCTAAGGCCCGTTCACACCAAGCACGATAACTATAAAGATATAATTCTAAAAACAGAGTTCACACCACAGCTATAACGATAACGATATGAGGAACGATTTCGTTGGGATCACTTTCAGAACGATTTTTTTCCAGCTGTCGAACGATAAAACACTGACAACCAATCAGACTCGTGCATTTAAAATGGCTGATGACATTGCAGAGAAGTCGTTGAGGTACAAAAAGTGACAAGTCAAACCCAATTTTCGACGTTAAAAAAGATGGATATATGGAAAGCATCCTGGGAATAAACGGTGAGAAGTATTCACAATGAGATTATGCAGTTTAGCATTGTTACAAAATTACCTCAGGTCGGCTATCCAGCGCTAGTTGACAACATTGATGAAGTACTAGGTGATGATTTTATCCCATCATTGAATTCGTCAGCTATATCCAGATATTACACTAGACATGCTAGAGTCTCTGTTTAGATGCGCTCCCAACACCTCTCGATCGTGTACCCAAAACAAAAAGCGCCTGTTTTTCCTTGATATTTGTTTGTAACGTAAAGCAGCAAAAGCAGGTCATTTGCGCGCGCACGCTACTCTGACCGCAGCGAGCGCGCGTGCGTGCGCGTTGGTGTGGACGCATATAGTAATCTTCATAGTTATCGTGTTTAGTGTGAACGGGCCTTTATGGGCTTTTCACACAGAACGTGTTTTTGCATTTCACTATGCTGCTTTACCATTCTTTTTCTAGATAAGCATGTTTGCGATCTCATGTCGTTTACAGCGCCTCGTGCATGATATGGAAATCTAAAAATGCAATGCTCAAATTAATTTAAATGTACACATTTTTAGCAAAAAACTGCATTCACAAATGGCTCCTTAAAAGGATAATGTATTGCACCCAACGATGAAAATTTGGTAATCATTCAAAACCTCATCTGGAACACAAAAGAACATATTTTGAAGAACATTGATAACCAAACAGTTGGGGTTCCCATTGACTTTTATTGTAATTTTTTTGTCCATAAAGTCAATGGGAACCCAAACTGTTTTTTTAACTGTCAGGAACATTAAAGGGATACTCCACTTTTTTTGGAAATATGCTCATTTTACAATTCCGTCAGAGTTAAACAGTTGGGTTTTACCGTTTTCTAATCCATTCAGCTGATTTTCTGATATTTGGAAGAATATCAGTAACCAGACAGTTTCTGGTCCCACTGACTTCAATAGTATATATTTTTTCCTACTATGAAAGTGAAACTGGTCCCATTGTTTGGTTACCTATATTCTTCTAAATATCAGAAAACCGGCTGAATGGATTAAAAAAAGGTAAAACTAAACTCTTTAACTCTGAGGGAGTTGTAAAATGAGCCTATTTCCAAAAAAAAAAAGTGGAGTGTCCCTTTAAAAACATTCCTTAAAGGGATAGTTCACCCAAAAATGAAAATTAAGTCATTAATTACTCACCCCCAAACCGTACCAACCCGTAAGATCTTCGTTCAACATATTTTGATTAAATTTGAGAGCTGGATCACTGCTACATAGGCACCCTAAGGGATCGAAACTTAACAGCCCAGAAAGTCATTGAACAAAATGTTAATTTTTGTTTGTTTGTTTTTTCGCACAAAAAGTATTCTTGTCACTTTATAGACTTATAGTTGAGCCACTGTAGTCACATGGAATTTTTTAACATTTTCTTCAATCACTTTCTGGGCCGTCAAGTTTCGATCCCTTAGTGGTGATCCAGTGATCCAGCTCTCAAATTTAATCAAAAATATCTCCATTTGTGTCCCGAAGATGAACGAAGGTCTTACGGGGTTGGTACAGTATGGGGGTGAGTAATTAATTACTTAATTTTCATTTTTGGGTGAACTATCCCTTTAAAATATATTCTTTTGTATTCCACAGAAGAAAAAAAAGTCACACAGGTTTGGAATGACAACGGTAAGCAAATGATGATAGAATTTAAATTTTGGGGTGGACTATCTCTTTAAGCTGGTCTTTTAGGTGTTGGTTAAACTACATTCTGAACCATAATTGTTGCTTCCACCCAAAACACGAGCTGATTTGACTTCCCTCATAGTTGGCATAGCTATCTGTGTCAGCACTTCCTCTACACCCACCCAAACCCATTTCCAACATTTAAAGATGATATTAGTGATTTTATTGAGTGTATGAGTAGACTGACCAAGCGGAAAAGTTTGAAGAAGTCGAGGTTGGCATAGAATTTGTCCTCAATGATCTGAAGACGCTGTGGCGTGAGAACGCACATGGCATTGTGCACAGTATACAGGCCCCAACGGCTCGGGAATATAAGGAAACGCTCAAGAAGAGTCTGACTGCAGGCGATGTCCTTCAGATGGAGATCAGGAACTCCGTATGCAAACTGAGAGAGACAGACAGGGAAAAACAGAATGAAAAGATTAGGAGTTGAGGGCAGTTAATGCTGTGTTAGTCTGAGCCGGACTTAAACATTTAGCAGTAGTAAAATGTTTCTGGAAATAGATAAAAATAGATCGTTAGAGTGATCATGTATCAGTCGGTGACTGAAATAGAACATATCAAAACCGCAACATAAATCAGTTTTATTGCTGCAATGTTTAATTAGTGTTGTTATAGCAAATTGATTAAGACACTAACACCCATAACACTAAAAAAGAGAGAAATCATCCTTTTTTTCTTAGCATCAACTTTTTTTTAAGTTAGGTTGAGATTTTTACTAGCTAAAGTTGCTATGCTAACATTCTCTGCACCCACTATAAAGACATTAGCATTAGCGTTAGCTTTAAATGTGACAAGAATACATACGATTTCAATGAAAAAATACTGGTTTATTCATAATTTTAATAACTTTTAATGAATGCTTTGATTACACAAATCACTCAAATAGACTAATGGTATTATTTAGCTCATGTTACCTAAATTAGCACAATTCACAGAATTGATCAATGTATGGCTGAAAAAAGGTAAACATTTGAAAGACATACAAATGCATGAGCAACAAAAGACCCCATGTGTTTTACCATTAGGTTAAAAAATGAAAATGTGCACATTTTCCTCTCATAGTGTACACATGCACAGGTTAAAAGTCAAAACAACATACACACATGCAGATGTCAGCCAAACTCAACCTGTACACAACCTTCATCAAACACCACCAGGTTCCCCATGGAATAGCATTTCAACTCAAGGAAGGGGCACAAAAGAGGATGGCAACAAAATCGGAGGAAATCATTAACATCCAAGACATCCTGGAACAGCTTTAACCATCAGCTTAAATCACAAGAAACACTTCTGAGGTGATGCTGCCTGCTACCATTAGACAATACAACATCTGCTATTTATATAGTATGACATATAACATGTATGCTTACATAATGTGTTTTTTTATTATCTACATGTGTGTAAAATATAGATATCACATATTTGATATTCTTTATGTGACATATTGTAAATAATTTGAATAAAAATAAAATTATATCTTTCATAGGTTTGGGAAATGGAGTTTTTTTATATTAACGTTTTTATTTAGGTTGCATTAAATTGATCAAAAGTACAGTAAATACATTTACAATATAGTGATATAAATATTTATTTTTAAAAAATGCTGTCGATGCACTTTCTATTCATCACATAATCCTTAAAAAAAATCAGTTTCCACAAAAATATTAAAGGGGCACTTAGAAACCCAGTCATATTTTTTAATTGTCATGGTTTATTCCCTTATTTTCCCCTGAGATTAGTAGGTGTCGCTTGCAGAGCTGTGCAATGTGGTGCATTGTGAGAGTTGTTGTCTTACATACAAATGCACCCCTCTGTTATTTTCTGTCTTTTCTCGGTCAAGAGGGCACCAAATTCAAAAATTATTTTACATTTTGACTACATATATGATCCACTTTCATTAAAGATTAATGATTAACACTTTACAATAAGGTTCATTAGTTACTACATTAGTTAACATTAACAAAGAATGAACAATACTTCTTCAGCATTTGTTAATCTTTGGTAATGTTAATTTCAACATTTACTAATACTTTATTAAAATCTTGTTAACATCAGTTAATGCACTGTGAACTAACATGAACAAACAATGAAAAGCTAGATTTGTATTAACTAACGTTAACAAAGAATAACAAATACAGTAACAAATGGTTAGTTCATGTTAGTTAATGCATGAACTAATGTTTAATAAATGAACCTTATTGTAAAGTGTTACCGATTAATGTTGAAATGAGTGAAATGCTCCTTTAAGTAGCGCAACCATCTCCTTCATACTTGTTTCTCTTCTTACTTTGAATTCGTTTTACATCTGCAACTTTTTCCATGAAACATGAAGCGAAAAAAACAATGGTGACTTGTACAGTATCCACAGTATGTACAAGCAGCAAAAAACAATATTCAGACAATATAAACAACTTCACTGCATGCAAAGTCAAATACTTCCCTACTACGAAAAACAGTACGCCAAAAGAGTAGTATGTCTGAATACATATATTCAAATAGAGTAGGCGAATAATACCCAAATGACTTCGGCCGAGAGTGTGCATTGATGGACGCTTTACAATCCCATTAGGCTGTGGGAGAGGATTTATGAATGGAAGTGAAACCAGAGAATGTCTAATTGAAGAGAATTGGCACTGGCTGGTTACTTCCGGGTCTTGGCCATGCGGGGGCGCTCGCGGTCAAGTGCAGAATGAATGGGAGTGATTGGGGTTTCACCCCCAGAAATCCACTTTTCTCAGGATGTAATTTTTTGTCAAGTAATTTGAAAGTTGCATTCAAAAGGGAGGGCTAAGATAATACACTCAGCTGAAAATTGCATTTTTACGTTCACTTATCTTTTCTAAAAATCTGTTCAAAAATGTGATGACGTCACACAATAGCAGAATGCTAGCGTGTTCCGGCCAACAACGGCCTAACCTGTAAGGACCCTTTAAGTACTCATTCACTCGACTTTTGCCCTATAATCTATATTGAACTTGCGGAATCAACAATAAAATCGATGTTGATTTAACGACAAGCAGGTGAAAGAGACACATTTAGCCGTTTAGCCCCATAGACTCCCATTCATTCTGCTCTCGCCCACGATCACCTCCAGTGGAATTCTAATGGAACTGCAACCAAGATGATACACAATGGGGCTAATAGGAAGTGCCAAGGCTCTCTGGTGAAACAACGCAACTGACGCTGGTAGGTCACATGACAGAAACAAAATGGCGGATGTAGTACATCCAAATTTCATTCATACCCATTATCATACTGTATATTTTTTTAACGTTGACAAAGTAAATTCACATTATGTAGGCTAGTATCTACTCAGATATTACCCAATTTCGTACACAGCTCTGGTGTGTCTTTGCCTAAACAATGGGCTACACACTTGGATGAGACATACATATAGATGCAAGCCATGGCTCAGAACCAGTGCGCACAAAAACCCAGCTTCATGCATCCTCTCTAACCAGCTTCCTCTCTCTTTCTCCATTTCATTGGTAGCTAAAGACTTATCCAACCAGGACATTCCATCTTCCTCTGTACGCCCCTGCTGGCTGACTGGCAGCACCTCTGAGAAAGCCTTCAAAATGCCTCGCATTCCTCTCCGTTACATTTCCATATGAAAGTGACTCGGACCCTGATGTTCTTGTGTTCGTGCAATCACTTCCTCTAGACCTGCTCTTCTCTTTGTCCACATCGCTGCCCTCAAGATCAAAGGAGACAGGGTCTCGTGCAAATCATCATCGGTGCTTTGTTCTCACTGGAAAATAAACCCACAAAGAATCTCGGGGCAGGGTAACACGGGGCGAGGTTCAGCCAGAGCCGTCCTGCCTTGGGTTGGGGGTCTGATTACTCACAGGGCCCTGGGATGACAAATATATACATCACAAAAGGTCTGTACAGAGAGCTGAGAAACCCAAACATGCAGTCTGATGCTGAACAAACGGGCACTTGAGAAGCGGCCAAGATTCGCTCAGTCTCAAACAGAGACATTCAAAACCACCAACAAAGCAGCAGAGAAAGCAGATGAAGTTTTGTCTCTGCGGCGAAATCAATCTACGTATCATTCACGATTAAATTAGACAATCACAAAAAAAAGGACGGTTCGGGTTAGAGTTTTGGAGGCATCAAGCTGAACCTGTAGCTGTAATGTAAATAGATGCAAAGATATTAGCAGTTACAGATTAAAATGATGTTTTTATATATTTGTATTTTTAAAAACAAAACTCTAAAAACTAAAATGAACTGTTACTGTTATTACTAAAATATACTGCAACAAGTGCATTTAGGCATCACAGCATTACAACATAAAAAAATTGATATTTTTATTTTGAGATTTGCTAAAAGATTACATTTAACATTGTTATTAAACTATAAGTGTTTTTAAGATTAACTTTAAGGGAGCGTTAGATGATAGCAGAAAAATAGAAAAAAATGTACAAAAAAATTTGCATAGTTGAAATGAGCATGCTTTTATAAATAAAAAAAATCTCTGATATCACCCATTACTAATATGGTATTAATATATCGCCCATTTCTAGAGAAAATTTAAATTATAATGGCCTAAATGTAAGTTTAACCTTAAATTTTTTTACTCATTTTACATGCAAAAAGGCTAAGCAATCTTATTACATATACTCCTCTGGAATATTTCATTCTAATAGATAGATATATAAGTCTTAATGTTACTGTAGCAAAAATAGTTTAATTCTAATAGAAATAAATCATATTCTTAATGAGTTTTTTGTCTTGTTTTTTTCTTGTCTTGTCTTGTTTCCAGGAAAAAAATGTCTAAAACCACTCTAACAAAATGTATTTACTTGATGGTACATAGCAAAGATTTTAAGATTTTTAAGATTGTGTCTTTAATACAAGTGCAAACAAGTAAAAAAAACTAAATTAATATTCTATTGTTTCATCTCAAGTAAATGTATCTTCTTTTATTTTTTATTTTTTTAAATGCTACCTGGAATTAAAAAAAAAGGAATTAAAAAGTAATTAAAACTAGGGCTATCAAAAAAAATTAATCGTGATTAATCGCATCCAAAATAAAAGTTTGTGTTTTTACATAATATACGTGGGTGCACTGTGTATATTATACTGTGTTATTTATATATATAAATATATATATATATATATATATATATATATATATATATATATATATATATATATATATATATACACAAACATGCATGTATATTTAAGGAAAAAATATTATTTATATATAAAATATTTATATATAATATAAATTATATATATATATAAATCTATATACAGTATATACATCAAGGGTGCCCAACCCTGCTCCTGCCGATCGACTGTCCTACACAGTTCATCTCCAACCCTAATCAAACACACCTGCCTTTAATTTTCAAGTGATCCTGAAGACCTTAATTGGTTGCTTCAGGTGTGTTTGATTAGGGTTGGAGATGAACTGTGCAGTACAGTCGATCGCCAGGAGCAGGGTTGGACACCCCTGATATACAAAATATTTCTTAAATATATACAAGCATGTGTGTGTATTTATATATATAAAATAATTACACAGTGCACCCACATATATTATGTAAACACAAACTTTTATTTTGGATGTGATTAATTGTTTGACAGCCCTACTTAAAACGCATGCTGTATTTAAATGGACAATACTGATTCAAATGACATTTCTGGATCATAGCAGTCCAACACAGTTTACCTGTTCAGGTCGGATCTGTGAATGAACCAGCTGATACACCACAGATTCTGTTAGAGGAACATCTCTGAGCAGGTATGAAGTGAGAGTTTCATCATCCTTCAAAACGTCCTCCACTTTCACGCCTCGACCTGCACACGAAGTGAACAAAATGTGTGAGAACAGGATTCCAGAGTGAAAAATTTCAATAGGATGAAAGGAATGTAGCACTTCAACACTTAAGAGATGCTCAGCTGGAAGGATTTCAGCAGCATGACTATCATTCTAATGAGATGAACAGATAGAAAACAGCTCTGGTATCCCAGGCATCCACGACCTACTGAAACACAGTCAATATATCGCTCCGTTTATGCTTATTTTTGAAAGAAAGTGTAAGAGAATGTGAAAGAGGAGAGAGATTCAGAGTCAGGAACCTAGAGGAGCCAGAGAGAGACCATTTCAAAGGACACAAAAAACAAGTCATGGGTCTTTTTGGTCAAAGGCCACAAAGCTATTAGCACTTTGAACGCGAACGGTTGCACGAAGGATTACGCTTAAGACAGGTTCTTCAGCCAGAAACCAAAAGATCATTCATTCCTGCCCTCACCATAATTCACTGGACAATTATTCAGTCAATCACCAGAGAACAATCAATCACATTCCTCTGAAGGCCATAGACATTTGTTTTTCTAGCGAGGACAGGCCAATTAGAGCTTTCAGCGAAGGAATGCCAGACTCAAACCCAGACAACTTCTATTTGTGTGTCCCGTCATGAGGTAAACAAATGGAAGTGCTTTCTCTAAAAATAATAGTATGGAAGGAGCGTAAGCTTCTTAGCATTCCCCATGAAAGGCCCTCTTCAAGGCAGATTGAGCATGTGATGTAATCTGAGAGAGCGGTGTAAACAGTGAATGCATGGCTGGGAAGCCGAGAGTGACGTGAGGTTAGCTGACCTGCGATCAGTTCAGGATTGGTTCGGAGAGTGTCCATGAAGTTGCTCATGTCCACGAGTTCTCGCCATAGCCGTCCCAACTGCAGGAACTCTGTGTCTTCAAACAGCAGCTCCTGCGCGTCCATCCAAAACCGAGCCAGTCTGAACAGAGAGGGGTGCGTGTGTATTAGAGCAATGGAGGACTCGATCATCTTCATCATTTGCACATGAAACAAATCAACTCACATTGAGTTGTTGTAGTTGGACACCAGGCCTGGAGACTCTCCACGGGTTGAGTGCTGGAAACAGGGGTTATTGGCATTGCAGAAGATCCCTTGGATCCATGGAAGGATGCCAGTGGAGGGCATGGCTTTGTTTGGAAAATGACCTGAGATGGAGAAAACTAGTCATTAATGCCAACAAATGAACATATGCATCACAAACATCAACCAACATCAGTGAGAACGGTTGCTTTTTGAATGTGACTAGAAATCCTGTATTACAGAATGCATTTAAAAAATATATATATATTATTATAATTATATAATTATATAACTATATATTAGGGGTGTAACGATTCGCGTATTCGTATTGAACCGTTCGATATTCGAGGCTCGTTGTGGTTCATCGTTAAATAACGAATGTAAATGTAGCGCGTCGCAGCGTGTCAAGCGCGTGCCCCGTTAGAGTAGACGTTTGCGTGACCACAACAATTCCCAACATCAAATAGCAAATATAATGTAAGCGGAACGAAATTGGGCTACTCGTTATTGTGTGGTTGTTTGTTTGGATGTCGAGACCGTTTATCAGTTTGGACCAATGCACTGAATGAAGCGCGAGCCGAATCTTCATCATCAGCACTGTTACACAGCCAAACCCAGAAAACATTTGAATTCACCACTGAAGTAATAACATCGCTGCGAGATCTAGTGAAAAACATTCACATTTCTCCGTTATTAACGGATTGAGAACAGCGCTGACGTGGAAACCAGGAAGAAACATTGTGCCATGATAGCTCCATCATTGCTCAAAGTTAAAAAATATCATACTTTATGATGTTAGTTTTAATAAAAATATAATAAAAAAAATAAATCAAGGAAATTTCTCTGCCATTTCTTTCTTTTTGCTCTATTTGAAACGTACCGAACCGTGACACTGACACAAGTGTATCGTCTGGAACCGAACCGTGAATTTTGTGAACCGTTACACCCCTACTATATATATATATATAAATAAATAAATATATATATATATATATATATATATATATATATATATATTATATCTAATTATTATTATATTATAAATAAAATTAATATTGTAAAATAATATTATTTATTACTTTTTACTGTATATATATATATATATATATATATATATATATATATATATATATATATATATATAAATGCATGCAATATACTTCTTTTACTAACATATATAGAGTATGTTTTATTTAAATAGTTTTTTTTATGACAATAAAATGTTTCAAAATAAGTGTAACTATAAACTATTTAAAACATCTTCAAGCATCCATACATTCATGTTGGCGGTAAAGAGGGTTCGCTCTTCTTAGCCAAACCAGTCCAATGAATAGCACCACAGGCCACATGATCTCCATAAAGAGCCGTGGCTGGGGTTAAAACACAGGAAAATTCATTAGAAAGGCTCAAGAAAAAATGCAGACAAAGAACATCTATCCTACAGATCCTACAGTAATTATACAAAACTTTTGAGCTGTACTATATTAGTCAGATTAAGCTGTTAAGATCCTAGATCAAATCTTAAAGGAGTAGTTCACTTTTTTTAAAAACTTTAGCTGATAATTTACTCACCCCCATGTCATCCAAGATGTCCATGTCTTTCTTCTTCAGTCGAAAAAACAAAGGTTTTTGATGAAAACATTCCAGGATTTTTCTCCATATAATGGACTTCAATGGGAACCAAATGGTTCAAGGTCCAAAAGACAGTTTCAGTGCAAACTGCAAACTGTCAAAGGGCTTTAAATCAAAATGAACGAATCTTTTTCCAAGTCAGTTGTCATTTCGTTCATTGAATGAACCAAATGACACGAAAAAAGATTCGTTCATTTTGATAAACGAGTTCGAAAAGGAGAGTCACAAACGCGCATCACAGAACAGAGCAAGGCGACCATTTGAGCTTTTAAAGCTTATACATTTTTTTTAAGCGATCGTTTCGCTTGATAAGACCCGTATTCATCGTCTGAAATCGTTTAAAGCCCTTTGAACAGTTTGCACTGAAACTCTTTTGGACCTTGAACCGTTTGGTTCCCAATAAAGTCCATTATATGGAGAAAAATCCTGGAATGTTTTCATCAAAAACCTAAATTTCTTTTAGACTGAAGAAAGAAAGACATGGATATCTTGGATGGCATGGGGGTGAGTAAATTATCAACAAAAGTTTTTTTTTTAAAGTGAACTACTCCTTTAACCCATATTGATTGCATAACATGACTGTAATTTCCTTTTGTGGAGTTAAATGCAGTAATTTCCAGCTGCGTATAGTGAAGGAACAAGCTGATCACCTTCTGTCTCTTTCGGATAGTCCAGTTTTTCCAGAGGAGCAGCCGCAATTGGCTGTTGGTTCCCATGACTGCTGCTCTTCACCCCAACAGGGGTCACGTACAGGTGACCTACCTGGACAAAACAACAAAAGAAAAGACACATTTTAACTCCATCAGATGTTTATAAGTCTGATTCATGCAACAAATAGGTCTAAGAATCCATATACGACTTCAAGTATTTAGTGTCAAAGGAGTTTTAGAGAAAATAGTGGCTCGCAATCCACCAGTGAGCAACACATAGGCAGCAGGGGAAGATGAGCAAGAAAACAAAGCAGCCATACTGTTTCTGTCTTCAACCCCTCAGAAAAGTACAAAATAAATACTGTCTTAACCAGTCATGACACATAATGAGACAATAAATGATTTGTGTGGGCTGTAAACACAGCTCAGCATATTAGAGACAAACACAGTGCTCTTACGTAACGGGCCTGCATGCTCCTTTATGCAACACTGAATAACCATTCATCCGGAAATGGCTAAAGGACACATGCAAAACATTATTAAACAGAAAGAACTCACCTCAGGAGAAGAAGGCTCTTTTACGCTTGCGTCTGCTGAAGCTCATGGCCGTCTTCACTCGACTGACTGTAGGCTTGCTGCAGACGCTAAGCAGGTTTGTAATCTGATTGATTTAAGCTCCTTTCACCAGTGTGAGAGCCGATGCTCTGAGCCCAAGCTATGCTGTGTGGGACCTGTGACCTTACTTACAGTAATTGGTGATGAATAGGAACTCAAATTCATTTTCATTTACTAATAGTAACTTACATGCATATACTGCCCAGCCCCCCAAAAGTCACTGTTTGGATTTAAATAGGCAAATGCTTAAAGGAGTAGTTCACTGTTAAAAAACTTTTGCTGATAATTTACACACCCCTATGTCATCCAAGATGTCCATGTCTTTCTTTCTTCAGTCGAAAAGAAATTAAGGTTTTTGATGAAAACATTTCAGGATTTTTCTCTATCTAATCTTTTCCGAGTCAATTCGTTCATTTCGTTCGTTGAATGAACCAAATGACACGAAAAGATTCGTTCATTTGATGAACGAGTTCAAACAGGAGAGTCACGAACACGCATCATGAAAACATCCGAGGATTTTTCTCTATCTAATCTTTTCCGAGTCAATTCGTTCATTTCGTTTTGTTGAATGAATCAAATGACACGAAAAAAAGATTCGTTCATTTTGATAAACAAGTTCAAACAGGAGAGTCACAAACACGCATCACAGAACAGAGCAAGGCAAGCATTTGAGCTTATAAAACTTAATTTTATTTAATTTTTGTTTTAAATGAGCGATCGATCGATAAAGCGAAACGATCGCTCATTAAAAAACAAAAAAGTTTAAGTTTTATAAGCTTAAATGGTCGCCTTGCTCTGTTCTGTGATGCCCGTGACTCTCGTTCGAACTCGGTTATCAAAATGAACGAATCTTTTTCGTGTCATTTGGTTCATTCAACGGACGAAATGAACGAAAGATTAAATTAAATTAGCGATCGTTTCGCTTGATAAGACCCTTATTCATCGTCTGAAACCGTTTAAAGCCCTTTGAACAAGTTTGCAGTTTGCATTGAAACTGTCTTTTGGACCTTGAACTGTTTGGTTACCACTGAATTGCATTATATGGAGAAAATCCTGGAATGTTTTCATCAAAAACCTTAATTTCTTTTCGACTGAAGAAAGAAAGACATGGACATCTTAGATGACATGGGGGTGAGTACATTTTCAGCAAAGGTTTTTTTTTTTAAGTGAACTACTCCTTTAAGAGTCTATGATTGGATCATTATTGCAGTGATTATTATGTTTATAGCATAGTTATATTTTTGGCAACATTTCTTCTAATACGATTTGCTAGAATGAATCATTTCTCTGAACAATCATGTAGGAAGACACATCATGACTATATTCCAGGATGACACTGTTAAGATTCATCAGGCTCAAATTGTGAAGAAATGGTTGGGAGGGAGCATGAATAATCATTTCCACACATAAATTGGCACCTCTGAGTCCAGACATTGAATTCATTGAAAGTCTTTGGGATGTGCTGGATGAGGCTTTAAAGTCTGACTACAAAAAAAAAATCAATTGGACATTTTCATTGTCACTGCACATGAGAAAAAATGATCAGTAAACAAACATTGCTCATTTGTGACAACATGCCCCAATGGTGCACACAATGGCGGAAACTTCCCTCCTGCAAATTAATGCAGTCACAAAACGTTTCAATGTTGCCTCAGTTTAGTATTAGCATTTTAAAAACTTAGTTACTGTACATTAGCTAACAATTTTTATTATGCCTAACATAGCTGTTTATACCAACATCATATTAAATGAGGTTAAACCAACCAATAATAAGAGATGATAATTTGTAAACAATTTCTTATGTTACAATATTCATTGTCATCCACCATAACCTTTCTTTCTTCTTAAATCATCATATATAAATTTGATTACATTTATGGCTGGGGCTTGAAAAACATATTTCTATGCACACATAATGAGGATAACACATTCTGAGAGGTACATCAGAACAATTTAAAGTAAAAACATGAACTCAGATGACATCAGCTGTGGTTTTAATAAGTTACAAGTGTGTATTCTCACATGTACCTGTTTTTACACTTGAGGAAGGTAAGACATCTTGAAAATGCTGAATCAGTTTATACAGTATAATCACATGGGTGCCATTTATAAAAGCCACTGATTGAGTGTTAAACTGGTAAATGTAGTTTAGACCAGCTAATTTGTGTTGGACAACCAGTCAGTGGACTCTCATAAATGAAGGCACTTGTTTTGGCTTGACTTGCTTGTTTTGGGTATACTGACATTTAAGTTGTTGTTGATATGACCATTAAAAATAATAAGAAAAATGAAACTTTGGGCAAACTGTTACAATTTGTTATGTACACTTAATAGAATGTGGGCCGAATTGCATTTCTGAAAGCTCACTAAGAATAGACATAAACAATTAATATCAGCATTTTTTGTTTTAAAAAAAGAAACAAGACAAAAAGGAAAACACCTTTGCACACTTTAACCAAAAAACAAGTGTACATCTCTCAGACAGGTCAGATTACATCCGTCTGTTGTACTTGAAAAACAAAATTAACACTGCATGTAGTTCAGTAGCGTGAAATGTGTGGTTCCAAAGTCTAATAAGTGCATTTTAAGATTATAATAAAGTGACGATACTCAACTGTAACAGCTTGGTCATTTTGGTTTTGGTGTAAAACATAAAAATACAGAAATATACAGAATATATATATATATATTTATATTTTTTTAACAAAAAAAATCCATATACAGTGTAAATTGCACAATGACAGTGACGTTTCTGGTGTTATAATGCAAAAACGGGTTTGACTTTGTGCATAAGTGATGCGATAAAGAAAAAAAAAGTTAAGTGCATACTGTGTAAATTCTTGTCCAAGTGGTTTGTTTGATTATTCCAAACAGCAGATGCACAATATATTAATATATAGATATACACCATGTCTTCTTCACAGTTACGGAAAACCGTTCCACATACACAAAATGGGGCCGTTGCTAAAATTCACAGGTCCGAGACACAAATCGTCGGCTGACATTCCCGTTTGTCAACAGTTCTGGAGTCCAGATCTCAAACAAAATGTGCCTCCCTGTGTTCGAGATCCTGCATTCGGTGTGATCTGAGTCTCTGGTACACGGGTTTGGTCTCGTTTTGTTCCTCCGGGCCGGAGCCGGGAGACTGAGGAAGCAAAAGTGGGCTTGTGTTGTGGGCATCCACTACTGGTGATGGTTCTGGGTCCAAATCTGTCTCAGGTTCATCAGACCGAGACTTCCACCCCAAACCCTTCCTCCTCGTCATCGTCATCATCATCCTCCTCTTCTTCCTCGGTGCTGTTTGCGGTTGCTCTACTAGACTTAAGCTCGAACCTCCGTTAATGTTTTGGTTTTGCTTCCTGGAGGTTTGTAGAACGTTCCAGGAGGAGGTTGCAGAGTTCTAGGAGGCCTGAAGGCTGTGGGAACGGGGCAGTACTCGCTAACGTTTCCTTCCCTACGTAAAGTCCGCCAGGCCTCACGGCAATGGTGTAGGGTCTGTTAGCAAGAGCAGAGCTGACGGTTTTGGTTTGTTCCGAAAAGACGAAGACGTGAGGGAAGAAGAGTGAACGTTGGCATCATTGGTTCCAGAATCAGAAGGATAGGTGGTTGTGATCACAAAGGTCTTTGGAGTGATGTCGTGATGCTTATACTGCTTGTCCCATGTCCGCCGTAGGGTTTGCGTATCGATATAAGATTTCCTGTAATGGTTTCCCGCTCTGGACTTGGACTTGGGCTTCTCCTCTTCGGACACCTCCTCGATGACGGGATCACGAGCGTGATTGTCCCCCTGCTCTACGGAGTTCTTCACGTTACATTCGTCCACCTTGGCGAGGTTGAGGAGCCGCTCGGCTGGCATGCTGATCGGTCGAGAGGCCAGCTTGGGTCTCGGTGGCCGAAGCTGAACTCTGGAGACGTGATTGCGGCGGCTGAGGCCGGGCGAGTGCTCATTTCAGGAACGCTCGATGAGAGGTGCCTGTTGATGTCCACTGTATCACCAACTGCATGCAAAGACGAAGAGAGAGAGAAGTTGAAGCTTTCGTCGTGTGATAATACATCACTTTATGCTTTATTTAGCAATGTAAAACAATACTGACCTGCCAGCGAAGTCTTTGTCAGAACTTATCTTCACCTCATCCATCAAGTGAGAAGAAGGTATTACAGAGGAATGCCTTTTATATGCCTTAGGCTTTGACTGTTGCTGCTTTGACCAATGAAACAAAGATGGAAAAATTAAAGAAGATACTGTTTTATTAGACTCAAGAAATTTTAATGGTAACGCTTCCTTTTACAGTCCAGTACTTACAGTGTACTTACAGTGTACTTACCTAGAAAGTACTGGCTAATATAAGGTAAGTACATGGAACAGGGGTAGGTTTAGGGTTAATACTAATTATTACCCAGTAAAGGCCATTGCACACCCGAGTCCGAAATTCGCATCCGAAATTTTCGCACGTTAAAAAAAAAAAAAAAAAAAAAAAATCGACCTCACGTTATGTCAATCATGCTTGCACACCGCCTACGAAACTTCGTCCGTCATAAAATTAATCGGATCGGGTTCGATTTTCTGCGTTTTTCGCATCCAGAGCCAGCATTTTGAGAGGTCTTTTGACAATTCAGGGCCGGGGGGAGCTCGTCCTCAAATCATTGCACATTTGCGCCGTGCTTTCAGTTTCGGTTTTCAGTTCGATCAAGTGTTTATGTTCTCTTCTCTATATTGGATTATGAAATTAATAAACCTCCCCTTTCAATCAGATTGAAATTTATAGGATCGAATAAGATGTGATTGAGCAGCCAATTCGATAACTAATGTATTATTTGGGCACAATATATAACAGCCTAGTTGTTTTGTCTGCCCAGCGCTTTAACCGGGCCGCGCGCGAGGTGTGTGTGTGTGTGTGTGTGTTGTGTGTGTGTCCATACCTTAGACATACTGCCAGATCTCCGTTCAGAATCGATTGGTTCACGGAAATTGGTGGTCTTGTTTTTAATATGTGGCTCCAGAATCGCTAGCAAAGCATCAAACTGTCCCACTGACATTCTGAAGTAAATTTGAATTCGCTACTCCTTGATAAGGAGGTGAAACTCTCCTTCCTCTGCGCAATTTCAGGATTGGATGGACCAAATATTTTCTTTTTCTTCTCTTTTCAATAAGAGAGAGGGCAACAAAATCATCCTCACTGCTTGACGAATCCATTTGGCATTTTTGCGCTTTTTCCGCAAAGGTTTAATAAATACGCATCGGACTCGTTCGTCAGCCTTAAAATTTCTATGCGTGATTTTAAGGCTGACGAACACGAAAAACGCATCAGAAAATTTCGTACTCAGTGTGCAATGGCCTTAATAGCTTGTTTTCACGTGACGTCACGCCACTGCGTTGCCATGGCGCGAAAACACAGATGGAGGGCAGGAAGTGAATTCCTATATTAGGACACACTCAAATGCCTATGTTTTGCGTTGTTTATGGTTGCTCAAATCGATCCAACCACAAAGAGTTTTTGTCGTGTGCTAAAAGTTCTTGTTCATAAGGGGGGAAAATACAAGAAATTGACAGAAAAACACTGGGAAAAAATGCCTTGTAAACCTACGTGCTGCGGTAAGGAGGAGCCGAACACAATCACATGACTGCAAACCACCTATTGTAGTTACTAAAATAAGCACACAGTATTTACATGGGTACCTGGACTGTAAAAGGAAGCATTACCATTTTAATTTGGTTCATTTAGGTTGACTAAGGTTTGGTTTCAACTATTCTCTGATGGAAAAACCAGTTGGTGGACCCAACACACAAAACACAACTATTACTGGTCAAGAACAGTTCAAATCAAACCATCTTGACCAGTAGTAGTTGACTATTTGTGTGTGGGTCCACGAAGTTGGTTTCCATCAGAGAATGGACGTTTCTGATGGAATTATATCTGATAATACATTAGCTATGATTATTATAATATAAATGGCATTGAGAGGCTTTTGCATCTGAACTCTTCATTTATATATATATATATATATATATATATATATATATATATATATATATAAATAAAAAGTTCAGATGCAAAAGCCTCTAAATGCCATTTTAAATTTTCTTCTAAAATGACCATTTTATATAAGTTCAGTAATTTCACTTAAATGACAATTAATAGGTAATCTTCATTGCCTATTTAAGTGAAATTACTGAAGTTAAATATACAAGCTTGATAAAAATGGTCATTTTAGAAGAAAATTTCAAATGGCACTTAGAGGCTTTTGCATCTGGACTCTTCATATATATTTTTTTACCCATTATTATAATCAACATCATAAACATCAACAAACCGCCTCACCTCCTTAATATCCACCATGGACTTTGAATGTCGGCTAAGCTGTTGATGCTTATCCTGTGAGGTGAGACGTGATTTGATGGGGAGCGGAGAGCTCTCGGCTACAGGGGAGGAAGGAGGAAGAGGACTCAGAGGAGTATCGAAGATCATCTCGTAATGGCGTATCAAAAGCTCCACGATCAGGGCCTGGTAGGGGTAATCCACCAGAGAGGACAGAGAGACCTCCGCATCGGCCTGTCGGGGCTTGATCAGGGTCGGCCCCGAAGATGATGCCCAGATTACTGGCAGTCATCTTGTTCTCATCTGCCCTTTCTGACACCCTATTAGAAAGAAAATGTGATTACAAACTGTGATGCAGTTTTCTTCTATATTCTAATTAAAGGGATAGTTCACTTTGAAATTAATTTTTGATAATGTTTTAGCTTACTTCAAGGGCATCCAAGATGTAGGTGTATTTGTTTCCACAGTATTTTCAATTTTGTTGAAAGACCGTTCTTATCTGTCAGTCATATAATGGAGGTATACGGGGTCCACCTCCAAGAGCATGCACAGAGAAGTCCAAATTAAACATGATTTAATGACTCATAAATGTAAGTACACATTGATGGCCTAAGACACAAAACGAGCGGTTTGTGTGAGAAAACAAACAATATTTATATTGTTTTTACCACTTGTAATCACAGTCACGTCCAAGCAGACCGAAGCACCCGTGCCTTCAGATCACTTGGACGTGGCTGTGGTTACAAGAGGTAAAAACGATACAAATACTGTTCGTTTTCTCACAAAAAACGCTCGTTTCGTGTATCTAAGGCCATCATTACTAACATTTACGAGTCATTAAATCATGTTTAATTTGGACTTCTCTATGCATGCTCTTTGAGGTGGACCCCATATCCCTCCATTATATGACTGATAGACACGAACGGTTTGACCTAAAAATATCCAAATTGAAAATACTGTGGAAACAAAGACACCTACATCTTGGATGCCCTTGAAGTAAGCTAAAACATATCAAAAATTAATTTCAAAGTGAACTATCCCTTTAAAACATATACTCATTAAAACACCTGTGTAAGTGTTGAACAAGGAACTGCAGGGTTTTGTAGTGTGCTGGAGGAAGTTGACGCAGCAGGTCTTTAATCTTGAAGAGGACTCGGTTGAGCTCTACGCTGATCTGCTGGTTGTCGAATGCGGGACTTCCTCTTGACGCCTCTACTTCATCAACAATGATACTCTGACTCTCTTTGGCCAATCCGATGAAGTCGTTATAGTATCGGAAAAGAATGAGGGGCTCTGGGAGCTAAGGGGTATAAAATTATCATTTTTATTACACAAATGTATACATCTATTTTTATTTTATATTAGGAATGGGTAAGTACAATTTTTTTAAAATTAAATAAAATAATATTAAATAAATTAAATTACATTACATTTAAAATACTGAAATAGGGCAGAAAATGCTTTTTGCAGGGCAAATGTTTCTTAAATAATTTTGCTTAATCATTGATAATAACGTTCCAGGATTTTTCTCCATATTAATGGACTTCATTGGGAACCAAACGGTTCAAGGTCCAAATAAGAGTTTCAGTGCAGCTTCAAAGGGCTTTAAACTATTTCAGACAATGAATAAAGGTCTTATCTAATGAAACGATCGCTCATTTAAAAAATAAATAAAAAAGTTTAAGTTTTAAAAGCACAAATGCTCGCCTCTGCTCTATTTTGTGATAAGTGTTCGTGACTCTCCTGTTTGAACTCGTTCATCAAAATGAACAAATCTTTTTTTGAGTCATGACTCAAAGGGTCCTGAGATAAGACCCTTATTAATCATCTGGTGTCGTTTAAAGCCCTTTGAAGCTGCCCTGAAACTCATTTGGACCTTGAACCGTTTGGTTCCCAATGAAGTCCATTATATGGAAAAAATCCTAGAATATTTTGATCCAAAAACCTTAATTTCTTTTCGACTGAAGAAAGAATGACATGGACATCTTGGATGACATGGGGGTGAGTAAATTATCAGCAAAAGTTTTTTTAAAAGTGAACTATCTTTAGTTGCATTTAAAAAACATAATTTTGACATATACCTGGCGTAGGTAGAGTTTGAGGACGTTGCTGATATCGTGAGGGTAGAGATCTGAAAGCTCAACCAGGTCTTTGCCATTTTCAAATGCCTGACAAAGCTTCTCCACCCGTGATTTGGCACCGTTAACACGATAAATTCCCTTTAAAAATACAACAAAACATCCCATTTCAGTCTCCCTCAGCATTTACATTTCATATCCTCCTGAAAATACATAAGGCATAGAGAGGAAGTACACACCTTGATATTCAGAGCCCTGTTTTCGATCTCAGAGGAGCATTTTTTGATGATGAAGGGGATTCCATCATGACTGTTCTTGGCTGCCTGAGCAAAGTCGATAGCAAAGAGATGAAGTTTTCCCTGTAGCTTCTTATGCCCACACTGGATGGCTAGAGTCTCCAAACACTTCTTATGACAAGCGAGAGAACACTGAAAATAATACAAGAATGAAGAATAGATTACATAATTAAATTCCAATGGCGCAAATTCAAAACGTATTAAAGCTACACTGTGTGATTTTTACCTCCATCTAGTGGTGAAAAGGTATATGACCATTCAGTGAATATTAGTTTCTGTTCCTCTCAATTCTGATTTCGTTTTAACTCCTACGGTGGCCAATGTAGTCCAAGATTAACATGGCTTCCACTTCGACCTCGTCCATGAGCGTTAACTCGAAGCTTGAATTAACGGGTATGTCCCTCTTTGGCTAATGTACTTTCAAGATGGAAGGGCAACATGGCGATCGACATTAGAACCCCTTACCCGTATGTATTTTCAATGGCATATTATACACTCACGAGAATACTTTATTACTTGAACGAAGTAAATATACATTAATGAGCACATATATTTTTGAAAGAACTAAGTGTTTTTAGCTAAGAATAAACTAAAAGAGTTACACAGTGTAGCTTTAAGGCGTGAAATTCCATTTACAACAAAAACAAATCTTACAAAAATGTATTTTAGCTCATGCTTATCAATGACTTATGCAATGAGCTATGTGTGTGTCATTTAAAACTCACCTCCTCACATTCAGCACCGTGAAATACCACAAGACTTTCACACTCCCGGCACTTGGATGGAGCGCGGAGCTTCCTCAGCTTGTGCGTCTGTGCCGCTTTAGACATCTGTGTGTTGCGAAAAGGTCCAGGAGAGCTGGCTGCCTCCGTAACCATTTCACTCAAACCTAAGAGACAAATGTTCACAGTCTTTATTTTTGCTCTGTTCATTCAAAAGATTTTGAAAAATGTTTCCAACAATAATTATAGCACACTGCTAACATGCTTGGACTACATTCTGAACATTGTCTGTCTGTTACAGTCTAAAGAAAAACATATTTGTGCAATGTCAAACAGCATGTTTGGAAGTGTTGTTCAATGTACAAAAGTTCACCATTATCTGAAGGAGATGGCGGTTCTCTCTCATCCAGATCATCTGCTGAAGACATGGTGCCTGTGGATGGGGTTCTGGGAAGCCTTCTCTTAAAATCACCTGGAAAATGGCACAAATGGATCATTGGTTAAAACTAGCGCTGTGCAAAAGTTAATTGCGATTAATCGCATCCAAAATAAGTCTGTGCTTACATAATATATTTTTGTGTGCTGTATATAATTATTTTGTATATATAAATACCGATGCATGCATGTATATATTTAAGAATTATTTGCGCTTAAATTCTGTATATATATATATATATATATATATATATATATATATATATATATATATATATATATAAATACATAATCTATATTATATAAATATAAATAATTTATATATGAATAACACATTTTCTTAAATATATACATGCATGTGTGTGTATTTATATATACAAAATAATGATATACAGCACACACAAATATATTATGTAAATACAGACTTTTATTTTGGATGCAATTAATCGCAATTATGTTCACAATCAATACAAAAACATTCAGATGATGCACTACTGTTCAAAAGTTTAGGGGTGGTATTATTCTTAAATCTTTTTTACTTATGCTCACCAAAGATGCATTTATTTGATTAAAAATACAGTAAAAACAGTAACATTGTAAAATATTATTTCTATTTTAATATATTTTAAAGTGTAATTTATTCCTGTGAGGGCAAAGCTGAATTTTCATCATCATTACTCCAGTATTCAGTGTCCCATGATCCTTCAGAAAACACTCTAATATGCTGATTTGGTACTTAAGAAACATTTCTTATTATCATCAATGTTTAAATCATATAATTTAAAGCATAATAATAAATGTCTTTCCTGTCACTTTTGATCTATTTAATGCATCCTTGCTGAATAAAATTATTAATTTCTTTAAAACAAAATATTACGGACCCCAAACGTTTTGAACAGTACATGCACTGTAAGCACCACATGGCATTCTGGGTAATTTTGCAACAGAGAGCATGACTGGTCTGTTTACCATCACAATGCTACACACTCATGACAAAACACCTGTCAATCAAGTGTGTTTATTTGCCTCAAGCAAAGAGAGTTTTACAAGTGTGACTGTTGCTGTACCTGGGCTTGCCGTAGGGAGTCCATAGAGCGAGATTCACTGCTTCCTCCAGCGCTCTCAGAGTCACTGCACATGCCTCCACCCTGACTGCTGCTCCTCCACACCCGGAACGGACCCTGGATCCTCAGAGCTATCAAACACGACATGACATTCAGAAACTTTGATCTGAATAGTACACAAGTTCTATTTTGATGTACATGTCTATCCTTGTGTTTGACTATATAACATGGTAAATAAGTGACTGACTAATGAACAAATGACTCTTGTGAATCAGTACTTTTTAGTGAATCATAACCATATAGTGTACCAGTGTAGCCCGATTACTGAAACAAATCACTCTTACGAACTCGTTCTTTTTAGTAAATCATAACAATAAAGTTTAGTCCAATTCCAGAAACAAATGACTCTTATGAACCGGTTCATTTTAGTGAATCATATAAAAATATAGTGTACCAGTGTAGCCCGATTACTGAAACAAATCACTCTTATGAACTGCATTTTTAGTGAATCATGACAATAGAGTTTAATCTAGTCCAATTCCAGAAACAAATGACTCTTATGA
Source organism: Hybognathus amarus (assembly GCA_030378365.1). Taxonomy (NCBI): domain Eukaryota; kingdom Metazoa; phylum Chordata; class Actinopteri; order Cypriniformes; family Leuciscidae; genus Hybognathus; species Hybognathus amarus. The sequence goes on from JAQIUQ010002104.1 coordinate 550,735, forward strand.
ACCGGTTCATTTTCAGTGAATCATATAACCATATAGTGTACCAGTGTGGCCTGATTACTGAAACAAATCACTCTTACAAACTGGTTCTTTTTAATGAATCATACCAATAGAGTTTAGTCTAATTCCAGAAATAAAGACTCTTAAGAACCAGTTCATTTTAGTGAATCATATAACCTTATAGTTTACCAAAGTAGCCTGATTCCTGTAAAAAAAATACTTCTATGAACGGTTATTTTCAGTGAATCGAAACTATTTAATGTACCGATGTAGCCTGATTCCCGAAACATGACTCTTATGAACCGGTTCATTTTAGTGAATCATATAACCACAGTGTACCAGTGTAGCCCGATTACTGAAACAAATTACTCTTACGAACTGGATTTTTAGTGAATCATAACAATAGAGTTTTGTCTTATTCCAGAAACAAATGACTCTTCTGAACCGGTTCATTTTAGTGAATCATATAACCATATAGTCTACCAGAGTAGCCCGATTACTGAAACAAATTACTTCTATGAACGGTTATTTTCAGTGAATCGAAACTATTTAATGTACCGATGTAGCCTGATTCCCGAAACATGACTCTTATGAGCCAGTTCTTTTAATGAATAGTTTAATTAAAGTTACCAAAGTTTTAATCAGTCTAAAAAACTGTGTGTAAAATTTACAGGGTTAGCAGAGAGAAATTTACCATCACATGTACTTAATGCAAAATGGACATTATAACTGAAATATACCAATTGAATCAAATTGAATACCCTAATAAGTCAAGAACATCACAGATGATCAGTTCAGTGCTGTGTGTGTATCGGCCGCCCACTTCCTCTGCCCTGTCTTCAGCTGATGCTAGTTCACACTCTCGTAAAACCTTAATGACATGTCTTAAAACACTAATGTGTCCAATTGATCTCTGCTAAAAGCAGGTCTGACAGGCGTATCTCCGAGCGGAGGTTTCATGTGTCATTAGTGAAAAGAACAAACTTTTTCATGAAACAGATAAACGAGGGCACATCCTGAGGGAGCGAATCACTTTTAGCATTCCAGGAAAGTCAGCCAAAACCCTGCAGTGATGCAGCCTCACTGGACCTCACTGAATCGGACATTAAAACGTGCTGCGCTTTTAAGGAAAACTTGTTCAAAAGCGAAGAGGTGTTTGATGTGCTACCTTGAATATCTGAACTGCTGTGCGAGCGTCCGTCCGTCATCTTTCCAGTGCGTGCTTGGACGTGACTCTCCACATCGTCGGCACTTCAGGAAGTCTCCAGGTGTGAGAGACACCTGGGACAAGTGAACTTGGGATGAATGACCACTATTCATCACTCGCTTTGATAGGGGCAACCTGCATGAACATAAACAAGTATTTCAGAAAACCAGTTAAAATAGTTTGGACTAGATTAGTCAGTTTTTAATGTCACAAACCCCGATATGAGAAAGAACATACTTAGTATTACTTTAAATACTGTAAGAATGTTAATGTGGGTACGCTTCTTTTTTCTGCAATTCTAAATTCTAGTTTTAATTATTTTTCTTAAAGTTTTTTCTTATTTAAAGGAGTAGTTCACTTTTAAAACAACTTTTGTGATAATTTACTCACCCCCATGTCCTCCAAGATGTCCATGTCATTCTTCTTCAGTCTGAAAAAGAAATTAAGGTTTTTGATGAAAACATTCCAGGATTTTTCTCCATATAATGGACTTCAATGGGAACCAAACGGTTCAAGGTCCAAAAGACCGTTTCAGTGCAAATTGCAAACAGTTCAAAGTGCTTTAAATGATTTCAGACGAAGAATAAGGGTCTTATCTAAGCTGAACCGAATCGTTCATTAAAAGAAAAAAGAAAAGTTTTACGTTTTTATAAGCTCAAAATGGTCGCCTTGCTCTGTTCTGTAATGCGCGTTCATGACTCTCCTTTTCAAACTCGTTTATCGAAATGAACGAATCTTTTTTCGTGTCATTTGGTTCATTCAAAGAACGAAATGAACGAGTTAACTTGGAAAAGATTCATTCATTTTGAAAAAACGAGTTCAAATAGTCACAAACGCGCATCACAGAACAGAGCAAAGCGACCATTTGAGCTTATAAAACTTAAACTTTGTTATTATTATTTTTTTAAATGAGCGATCGTTTCGCTTGATAAGACCCTTATTCATCGTCTGGAATCGTTTAAAGCCCTTTGAACAGTTTGCATTTTGCCCTGAAACTTATTTTGGACCTTGAACCGTTTGGTTCCCATTGAAGTCCATTAAATGGAGAAAAATCCTGGAATGTTTTCATCAAAAACCTTAATTTTTTTTCAACTGAAGAAAAGAAAGACATGGATATCCTGAATGACATGGGAGTTAGTAAATTAGCAGAAACATATTTTTTTTTTAAAGTGTACTACTCCTTTAAATTTTATTTCAGCTTTATTTCGATGAACATTTATTTTAGTTTTTGCTTCGATTAATTTTTAATACAAAGCAAAAACATTACAGATGAGATGTTAGAACAACATGCTGGATGTTTTTTGCAAGATACATATATTTTGCATGTCTCCATATATTACATTTGTACACAAATTACGCATATCCACATGCACCTCAATGTATGTGTACTAACTGGGTTGCTCTTTATTGACATTTAATAGAGAGAAACTGATGAAATACAGTTTTTTTATCACCTCCCAGGTATTTCAGTAAAACCTCTAAACACATCAAAACAAAAGGTCTTTAGCTATCACACACCGAGCCACAAATAAAAAAGGACCTTGTGTTAGAAACTGGTTGTTTTGACTAGACTGCTTTTGAGTTTCATTTCAGGAATGAGAGGTGTGTTTTTAAAAGAGGTTACCCCACCACAACCAAGAGTCATGTGCCAGAAAGAGCGCATGCGAACGTGAGATCTGTTAAATTGGAACAACGCGAAACATTCCTCCCTTCACTCCCTGTCCCGTTCCCTGTATCCTCTCTGCCCTGACCACAGCCATTTTCCTCAGGAAGACCTGAGGGCGACCACACAATTGTGTGACATTCTCACCAACACAATTAATTTTCTCTCTCTCTTCTCAATCACTCAGTGACTTAAAAGTCAAAGATCTGGAAAAAACATGCAGGCCTTAACTTATTTGGAATAGTGATTCCAAAACACAGATTTTCCTGGATATTCATCTCGGTGGGAATGTTCTGAGCTGGGAAAAAGTTACGGATAGGGAAATAGACCTGACCCTGTGTTCTGTGTCCCAGAGATGTCAAAAGGAGAACCACTCCACTCTGGTCCTGTCTGAAGGCAGACTCTTTACAAATTCAGTGTAACACAGACCTGGCTCGTACAGTTTAGCGTTCTCGCATAGTGACTGGAAGTTCACGGGCAGGGACACCACCTGTGCCTGCTGCATCTGAAACCAGTTCACCGTCACCTGCAAATAAGAAAAACACAATTACCATCAAATGAGTACAATTGAGGCCATTGACACAAACACTCCATCCTAATTGTGCCAAACATCTGGAATTTGTTGCAGAAAAGTTACTGGTCAGAGGAAGAACAATATAAGGATTTTTTTATGTTCATGATCCAAACTTTAATGTTTAAACTGTTTTAAAATGTTTACATGTGGGAAAGTGGAAAAGAATTTCAAACCAATGAGATTCAGTGTTATCATTAACTAAAACTAAAAAAGAAAAAGCTAAAACTTAAAAAAATTAAAAACTTGAAATGAAAAAGTAAAAAGAGAGAAGTAAGAAAAATGGAAAGTAGAAGTGTTGCCATAGCAACAAAATGAAATAATAAAATAATTTGAAGTTGAAGTACTAAACTACAAAAATTTTAATTACATTAAAAATAGATTAAAGCTCTCTCTCTGTCTTTTTCTCTCTCTCTCATATATATATACACACATATACATACATACATTATATATATATATATATATATATATATATATATATATGTGTGTGATATATATATATATATATATATATATGTATGTGTGTGTGTATATATATATATATATATATATATATATAAACTAATGTCAAAAGCACATAACATATCACAAACTGAAACAAAGCTAAATGTAAAATATAATTATTAAATGAAAAACTGAAACTTGCCTTTGCAACTAACCGAAATATAATGAGATTAAGTTAAAGTACTACATCCCTAAAATAAAAACTGAAATTAAAGTGAAATTAAAAACTGAAATTATATATATATATATATATATATATATATATATATATATATATATACATATATATATATATATATATATATAATATATATAATATATATATATATATATATATATATATATATATCACATAGCAAAATTACAACAACTAAACCTAAAATTAAAACTGTGAAAATAAAAGTCAGTAAAAAACAAAACAAAACATTATAATAGTATATAAATAACATGGCTCAATACACAGGCTATATAGATAAAAAGAAAAAGTAAAAAAAAAAAAAAAAAACATTAAGCAACTGTCAAAAAAAAAAACAATTTAAAAGATTTATCGCTCGACCATTGAGTCACTCCTGGTTAAGAAATTGTGAAATTTAACCTGTAGCCTGAGGTCACTTTGTTGAAGTGAAGTCAAGCAATTACAATCCCCCTCAAGGATCCCAGGTGTGCCTGTTTTGTCTGAATGTCCAGTAATAAGTTAGATTTTATCTAATCGTGTGTGTACATTATTACTCACTGCTTTCAGGGTCAGGTCGCACTGAAACACAAGCTCTCGTATCTGAGTAAGAATCTCGCTCTTAGTGTTGGCCAGGTCCACTTCTTCACTCTGACATCTGTAATGCAATGCTTATAATGTTCTTGGGCTTCCTCTGCCTAGAAACGGACACATACAAACACAATTATATTTAGACCAGGATATTTCCTGTTTCTCTCATCTCTGGCCAAAATCATCTTTGTGTCTAAAACAACTGATTATTTACAGCAGACCGGAGAAAACTACTTTTGAAACTATTTTGCCAAGCCACAAGAACCTCATAATTTATAGTTTATAGTAAAGTACATTATATATTATATATATTTAGTAGTGCTGTCAAACGATTATTTGCGATTAATCGCATCCAAAATAAAAGTTTGTGTTTACATAATATATGTGGGTGCACTATGTATAATTATTATAGATATATAAATACACACACATGCTTGTATATATTTAAGAAATATTTTCATGTATATACTGTATATAGATGTATATATAAATTTATATTATATATACATATAACTATTTTATATAAATATTTTTTTCTTAAATATACATGCATGTGTGTGTATTTATACATATACAAAATATTATACACAGTGCACTCACATATATTATTATATAAACACGATTAATAGTTTGACAGCCCTAATATTTAGTATAGTATTGTAGTAAACTATATAGTAGTTAAAGTACGTATAGTTGTGACTTCTTAGTATTTTGGAAAAGTAGCTAGTTACAAACAAAAAATAGCTGCAACAATGAAGCTACTTAGGGTGCAATCTTATTTTATTGTATTATATCTAATATCTATAAAAAAATTATTATGAAGAACATTTTTAATAATTTAATTATAATTTAATTAACATAAGGTGAAAATATAAAAATACAACTAATAAAATAAAATAAATACATAAATAAATAAATAAAACAAACCTCCATAATGTATATAAATGAATAAAAGGATAAGTAAAGTTCAGCTACAAAATAAAAGTCTCAGAGTGCTCATTTAAATTAATAATTTTTTTGAAGCGGTTAATTTCAATAATGAAGATTTACATATACATATTGCAAATAGACAAAGCAAAGGTTATGTGTTGTGTCCGTGTCACACCTTCAGCAGAGCCTCCTCCTCCAGTTTGCGTCTCTTCTCCAGCTGTTTTCCTCCAGCCGTTCCGATCTGTTCTTCCTCTACTCGACTGGTTAAGCAGCGGGCTTTCTCGTACTCTTCCTGCCTCTGAGCCTGCAGGAGCCGGGCCTTCTTCAGCGCACTGTCTGCTTCATGCTGTAAATACACAATAGAAACACATTCATATGATTAGCCAATTAAAACAAAGGTCGTTTAAATGGAGATATCTTAAAGGTACAGTAACAAGAACAGCCTGTTTTAAGTTTATTCATTTTACTTCCATTATGTGACATCACTCAATATATACACTACCGGTCAAAAGTTTAGGGTCGGTAAGATTTTTTATGTTTTTAAAAGAAGTCTCTTTGCTCACCAAGGCTGCAATTTTTTGATAAAAAAATACACAAAAAACACAGTAATATTGTGAAATATTATGACAATTTAAAATGACTTTTTTATGTTAATATATATTAAAATGTAATTTATTCCTCTGAAAAAAGCTGAATTTTAAGCATCATTACTCCAATCTTTAGTGTCACATGATCCTTCACAAATCACTCTAATATGATGATTTTATGCTCCAAAACATGTATGATTATTATCCATGTTGAAAACAGTTTTTTACATTTTTATTTCAGGATTCTTTGATGAATAGAAAGTTCAAAAGAACAGCATTTATTTAATTAGAATCTTTTCTAACATTATAAATGTCTTTACTGTAACTTTTGATCAATGTAACTCATCCTTGATGAATAGAAGTATTGATTTCTTATTTATTTCCCCAAAAAATAAAATACAAATTCTTACTGACCCCAAACTTTTTAAAGGGTAGTGTTTAATGTAACAAAAGCTTTCCATTTTCAGATAAAAGCTGTTCTTTTGAACTTTCTATTCATCAAAGAATCCTGAAATAAAAATGTAAAAAACTGTTTTCAACATGGATAATAATCATACATGTTTTTGGAGTATAAAATCATCATATTAGAGTGATTTGTGAAGGATCATGTGACACTGAAGACTGGAGTAATGATGCTGAAAATTCAGCTTTTTTTCAGAGGAATAAATTACATTTTAATATATATTAACATAAAAAATAATTTTTAAATTGTCATAATATTTCACAATATTACTGTGATTTTTAGTGTATTTTTTATCAAAAAATTGCAGCCTTGGTGAGCAGAAGAGACTTCTTTTAAAAACATAAAAAATCTACCGACCCTAAACTAGTGTAAATCATGAAATAAGCAAATAAATCATTGCTTTTAGACAAAAAAAAAAAAAGTGGACTAATAATTATAAAACGTTGCAAAAAACAATAATAGTCCTTCAAACACTCATTTGGAAAAAATAACAAATTTCTCATAATAAAGTCAGAGCTCATCAACTAAATTGAGCACATGCACATATGCATACCCAAAAACACAACACATTTTCTATAATTATCAAATCACACAAATGCGTTTTTTAAAGGAAGTACGCACTTGATGCCCATTCAGAGGCACTAGAAGAACATCCGAACAATTTGCACTTCAGAGTGTAGCAGTGCATAAGCACTACCTTAAACTTTCTTTGTTCTCTTTTCGGCAGTAATAAGTCATGCTTAGGTGCTAAACAGCCGCTTACCAAAATACCTCACACAAAGACATGCCTGTGCACCAACAGAATGAAGTCGCTGCAATTGAATCTGATGTAATTAGTGTTAACACAGAGCCTACTATTAGATCAAGAGAGGAATTTGAACAACAAACAGGCTGACAGCCAACTCGGTTTTCAGAAGGGGACCTCATAAGTGAGCAATGCATTTCGCAAATGCTGCTTTTCATTGATTTGCATACAAATCTACCCACCATTTTCTTCTGCTCTCTCTGCCATTGTTCCTTCACCTCCTTTCTCAACTTATCGAGCTCATTTTTTCGAGCTTGCAGAGGCTAAAAAAGGACACACACTTTTAAAAAACGAGTACATTTTCAATTAATCAGTTACACAATGAGAGCATAAGATCAGAATCAGAAAGAGAGTAGTAACGTCTACCTGCATGAATTTGTTGGACTGTAGAGCAGCTGTGGTTTGCATGATCAAATGGCTGTATTCAATATCGTTTTTGAAGGCAGATATGTAAATATCCTGGAATGGCATGTGCTCCTGGAATCAACCACATAGGATTGAACAAACAGATTCAAAGTTTAGATTTTTTTTATAGTCTGAGAATTTAAAAGTTTTTGAATTGCACTTTTATGAAGTGGATATCATAGAAATATTGACCTGTTGAGATGCCAGCGCCTTTGCAGATTCAGCCATCTTGGCGTAGCACTTTGCACACTCGATGTCTGGGAATAAATTCAAAGGATAGGATTAATATAGAGTCTTGGTTTGTCAATTACACAGTCTTAGTTCAATTACACAGTCATCCAGACTAATTAAAATACTTTATTTAAGTTGTTACACTCTTATGAATGTACATACACATACATTCATATCCACATATTAGAATGATTCACTGAAGACTAAATTAATAGTGGCTGAAAATTCTCATTTTTCCTTTTCTTTTTCAAATAAATGCAGCCTTGGTGAGTATAAGAAACTCTTTTCAAAAACATTTTTAAAAAATCTTACAGATTCTAAACATTTAAAAGGAAGAGTGTCATTTGAATCACATTATTATGACCATTGCCTGTGTAACATATAATGGTATATGAAGGACTAAAAATGACAAAAGGATAAATAAATAAATAAAGAAGAGAAATAAATAAATAAATGCAGAAATATAAGAAAATAAATACATTTTGGTAATATAAATGGCTATTTCTGTATTTTTACATGTATTTATTTATTTATGTATTTCTACATTTGTTTCTACATTTATATATGTATTTATTTCTACATTTATTTATTTCTGTATTTCCACATTTATTTTTCCCTGCGCCTGTATGCTAATTGAGTGGGGGGTGCCAACATCAGTCCGATGTTGAATGCCACCCGCTTTCCACAAATGTAGAAATAAATAAATAAATGTAGAAACAAATGTATAAATAAATACATATATATAAATGCATAAATAAATACATGTAAAAATACAGAAATAGCCATTTATATTACCAAAATGTATTTATTTTCCCTATATTTCTGCATTTATTTATTTCTACTTTTATTGATTTATTTATTCATTTAGTCATTTTTAGTCCTTCATAATGGTATAGCTACTAATCTTGAAATTAAATATTTCTCATTCTCATTTTGCAAGCCCTGCATATTAACTTACAGCTTTCTGATTAGCCTGATTGTGTAGCTTATACCCTACTCAAATATTAAATTATACATATATTTGTTATCACATTTTCATTAGTCACTGAAAAACACACAACTGACCACTAAAGGTAAAGACAAAACATGACAGTAACTCCCTCATCTAGTAATGACAGATAAACATGCTTGTCCAGATATCTAGATGCTCTACTCAGCCCATGTTAAGACGCTTGTCCACCCAGGCCAGAAGTTCCTTGGTGTATTTCGACCAGGCTTTGGCATAGAGCAGGGCCGACTCCACCCCGCTGTCACTCCGGAGCAAAGCTCCATCCATCTCCTCCACCCTCAGCGGAGGAGAGGGACCTGCCAATGGGCAGACACATAACCAAACACATCCGTGAGGGTGAGCAGCAAGGGCTGTCGCATGGATCCCACAGAGCCCACCCCAGACATAGGTGTTTTTACACCAGGGGCAGGGTGTTTGCGTACGTGTGTGTGTGTGTGGGACAGAAGGAAAGTGTTTACTGACCTTGGGGCTGTATTAGAGTGGATTGTCACTAAGCAGCCCTGCCAGGATTTAAAGTGACAGCAAATGTGTGAGCCGAGAGTTTATTCACACACGCTGAGCTTGAGAGTGATCAGTGAAATCTGATCTGAGAACAGTGAGCTGCTTGATATGTGCGAGTCTACGTGGGATATGATTCGTGTTGCTAAATTCCAAACCGTTGTGATTGTGGTTTTATTTCGTAATGTGACATGTTTCCAATTGAAACAGGATACTGAAGAAAAAAAAAGTAATTTTATCCATCAGAAATCAATTGAATCATGAAAAATGACCTTTATGAAAGGTGGGAATGGAGTTGACAAATAAAGAAAGATTGCTAACAGTTGAAGAAGAAGTTGTAAACAGAGGCAGAGAAACAATAAAATAAAATAAAATAAAAAGTTTCAGAGGCAGATCTTTAAATCAAAAAATAATTATAAAGAAATAAATCAATGAATAAATAAACAAATTTGGAATGAGGAGAAAATTGTCCAATTGGATTTCATGTTGATTTTAAATTATTTAATTTAAATATGTTTAATATTTAAATATAAAATATAATATTTATTAACCCTCTGGGTTGTCGGGTTCAAATGGACCCATTCATTTTTAAATGGGTGGAATTCATATTAAAAAATATCATGATTTGATTTTTTATAATATTTTTTCTTTTTCTTTTTTGGTGTTTTGAGAAAATTTAAAAAATAAAACAAATTATAATTAGTACTAATGCAATAATTATGACAACATTTCCCCCCATTGAACATAATAGAAAAAATATTTTAAAAAATATTTTTTAATTCTTTTTAAAGCTGTATTTCATTTTAGAGTCAAGCCTAGGCCTCATAAAAGCAATTTTTGAAATGAGATGGATGCCATCTGGTGGAAAAACATTTTTTACTTTTTTTATTTTTTTTTACAACCACTTAGACTATTCACATCTTGTCCCCAATTTTTTGGGTGTTCAAATACCAAATACCAACAAAGTCACCAAATTTCTGACCATTCCGAGGAAGCTGTGATTTAAAAAAATGGTCCAATTATTGGGCCTTGAAACAACCCCAGAGGGTTAAGTAAGTAACTTATATGCATAAAATCGTGATAAAAAAAAATTAAAATGGATTGACTCTCACCTGGAGGGTCATCTTTTTCCGGTCCACATCCTTCGGACTCCACCGTCAGGTTTTCAGAAGACTGAAATAAAAGACACAGGGGACAATAAAAAAGACGGCAGATTGAACAAACAATTCAAGACAGAAAAGGAAACGCGCTTTATCTTCTATATCTGGGTTATCTGAGAGTACTCAGTTAAATCACAATGCCAAAGTGTCACTGGCTTTTTCCATGAGATATATCACGGGGGGCGATCCAAACAGGAAGAGCCCTCTTCTCCAAAACAGACCTTGTTTCTATTTTTCCTTTACTGAGCATTACACTCTCTGACCCCCACATCTAAAGCACAGAAAGCAGCCAGATCCTTCAACCTTTGACATGACATACAGTCACCTGTTATTCGGACTGCTTTAAAGTGTATAATGAGGAGTGGAAAGCGGGAAATCTCACCCTGCTCCTGCGGGCCTGAGGAAGCCCAGAGGCTGAGCCATTCTCTACATCTCCCATAAGGAAGTCAGACACTCTGAGGAAGACAAGACAAAAACAAACTCAACATTAAAACAACACACATATGCACACATGCACAGCTGGACCACAGCTTTGTTTAAAAAATCTATTGAGATAGCTTGCTATCTATAACCACCATAGGTAGCTGCATCTCAAGAAAGCATTCTAGCAGTCATGGAACCTGCTTTGGAACGTTGAACTACTTTTAACATGAGCGTCATGCTGCAAAACACACAAAACCCTAGTGCAACGGTGAAACACATTCTTCTAACACATGTTTACATAGAAAAACAATGGAAAAACAGTGCAGTGGAATTCTAAAAACACATTCTGTGTGGAAAGTATCGTAACTATCATAAAACCTCATAAGAGACCAATAGAGTGGTCTACAAACGCAGCAACAAAAAAAAAATAAACAAATAAAATAAGCAAGGGAGACTTGACGTGGCCCTCAGACCGTATTCACTTCATAGCCCTTAATCCTGTAATTGTGGACAAATGTGGGCACAGAGGACTCAGGTGTGATCCTAATTCTTATTTATTCTAAATATTATATCACTGTCTTCGAGATAGTTTTGTCTATCCATTTATGGTGTTTTTTTATTTTGGGTATTTTTGAATTTATTTACTTCAAAAAGTACCATATTTTCTGTGTAAAGTTATTCTGTTTTATTTTTTGTTTTAACTAAACTGAAATATCATATTTTTATAATAAGTCTTATTTTAGCTTATTTTTAGAAAGCTCTAAATTACAGTTTTTCCCATTCATTTCTAATGGGCGCCCATATTTGACCCAAATACAAGATTAAAGGAGTTTTTTTCACCCACTTAACAATGTAGAATTGAGGCAAAAAAAAAGTGTTTTCGGGAGGCAAACTTAGGAAAAGTAGCCAAGTTCAAGATCAGATCAAGGGAAGTATTTTTTAAAAATAAATCAAAACTATTTTTCCCACATTTGTCCAGAATACGGTTTTAGGGTTAATTACACTAGTTTGTTGTTAGCATGATGCTAAGCTAACACTGCAATACACTTAAAAATACATACCACACACAAATATTCCAAAATTGCATATTATTTTGAAGTAACTACATCACAACCGTTAAAAAGTATGTTCTATATGTTCTGAATGTGTAGAATGAATGTAATCCGTAAATACTACATTGCCAAGTTGTTACTATCATGTGACTTGCAGTGTCAGTTGAGTTACTTTGCTGCCATTCACAATTCATCTCCAGTGGCCTCATGGGATAAATTGTCCATTGGATGCACACTTCAGAATCTCACCAGAAGAAGTCAGTCGGGTATTTTGCGCCTACTGTTTTATAAATACTAGGAGTTGTATTAGGGCTGTTAAACGATTAATCGCCTCCAAAATAAAAGTTTGTACATAATATATGTGGGTACACTGTGTATAATTATTTTGTATATATATATATATATATATATATATATATATATATATATATATATATAAATACAAACACATGCTTGTATATATTTAAGAATATTTTCATGTATATACTGTATATAGATTTATATCATTTATATTATATATAAATATAAATATTGTATATATAAATAAATATTTTTTTCTTAAATATACATACATGTGGGTGTTTCTATAATATATAAAATAATTATACAAAGTGCACCCACATATATTATGTAAACACAAACTTTTATTTTGGATGTGATTAATTGCGATTAATCGGTTGACAGCCCTAAGTTGTCTGTATGCATGTTTGGATGCAGCCATTGCTTTCTATTCAAACAATGCAATGGTTCTTATAATTTTTCTAAAACAAAGCATCTTAAGAGGTAGTATAATCAAGTTGCCCTTTGAAACAGCTTTTGTCTATGATAAAGTTCACTAGGTTTTGGAACAAAGCTAATGACTCACACACACAATCGTGCACACTCCTGATGTGAAAAATAACAAGCAACACCTAAACCACATAGTGTCGGTGTTATCTTATAAAACAGACATGAGCTGAACACACATTCAGCTTGCTGACTCAGTAAGGTCACTATCCTCTGTGCAGATGTTTTTATATGACGAATCAGATAATGTTTCATTGATTTTACTGTAACATATAATGAAGCAACTGTGTTGCACTTACACATTGCCAAACGTGAAGGCCAATGTATCTATGGAAGTGTAGATCTCGGAAAAGAGCGTCTGCTTATTGTCTTCATTCACTTCCTTGAAGTTAACACCTGTTTGATGACAAAAGATGAGAAAAGAAGGGTTTGAAATGAAAATATTAAAATCGTATTATCTTAATTGTTACATGGATACTGAAACAAATGAGTGAATAAATAAATAAATAATATATATAAAATCATATTATATATAATGTATAGCTATAGATACTGTATATATTTTACTATTCATCAAAGGTGTTGCTATAATAATATAAACATACTTAAACAATTATAAATTACTAGCTAAACAGATTTAGCGTCCATCAACATTTCCAGTCACATCGTACATAAAAATATTTAATGCTTGAGGCCATGTCAACACTAATACGTTTTTGTTTGAAAACGTATATATTTCTTCTCGTTTTGGCCTTCCGTCCACACTGAGACGCCGTTTTAAGTCAACAAAAACGTATCGTTTGGAAAACGCTCTCCAAAGTGGATAAATTTGAAAACGCCGTTTTCGCGGTTGTAGTGTGGACAGTGAAACCGGAGGTATTTCAAAACGATGACGTAAGTTTAGTCATGTGATCCATGTCGTACCAATAGATATTCATGTTTATCGATATTGTGCCTGTTATGTGTTATTCATTTTTACACTATTGCTAAAATATGTTACTTTCTATGTTACTTAATATGTGCTATTCTTCATAGCACAGTACTGCAAAGATGACAATGTAGCCTACTCACATTTGCTGTCCTGCGGCAAAACAGGAGAGCAGTTGCGTTTTAGACCAAACATATGGTGACTGAATGCGACCTGGACGCATCCGTGATGGTGAGATATTTTGCTAAATAAAACTATCCTGTTATTGTGCGATAACATTATTATTTATTTTCCCATCTGTATCATCTCAGTGAGCTTTTGTGAAGTTTCACGCATGCGCAGTAAAGTGAATTTAGAAGTTTCTCATCCACACTGAAACGTCGGAAAACGCCTGAAAACGCTAGTGTGGACGGAGAGCGTTTTTAAACGAAAACCCCGTTTTCAAATCTATCCGTCATGACTTAGAGTCAAATTCTACTCTAAGATTGGGAGTAACATTATGACTCAGTCTGTAATCTAGAGAAACTTTGTTTCCTGAGTCTAAACACTGGTCTAGTAAAGACAGGGAGGAACTAAACAGCAGTGGGAATAAGCTACAATCAGCTCCAATAATAAACACAGTGAAAATAAACAAGTGGCAGACCTTGCCAAAACCACTGACGCCATTCCTATTTCAACACCCTCCCCACGATTCCAAATCCACCCCAACACACCCTCCAAAAGAAGAGTTGTGAAGATAAAGAAGGCCAGTGGATGTCCAGATACTCCATTACAACAGATTTTACCTGTTATATACCTAGCCTAGCATACCTTTCTCACAACTGGTTTAGTTACCATTACAATCTCAGTTTAGCTTTCCGGTTCCACTCAACTGAGAACAAGAAGCTTTAAGAACTTCTTGAAAGCCCTCAAAAATCATAGCATGGCTAAAAAGCGAATCAAGAAGCTGTCTTCAAGACTCGAAACAATTCCTCAAAGCAAACACTTACCAACCACTACACTTCCCATTCAGTTAGCACACACCAAACCGCTGGGAAAAGACAAGATCGATTAGTTTCCAGGAACCTTTTTAGGGTCTTTCGCCAACAAACTTTGCTTGAAGACACTGCTGGTCTCGAACGGACACAACAGTTAGGCTGCTCTTCTTGACCTTTTGAGATCTTCCCAAAAGGTTTTTAGATTCTGAAGCGAACGTGATGTGGATCAGAAGCTCCTTCTCCCGCCGTTTACAAAGTTCTGTCTGGTCCTCACGTCCCTCGTCCCTCCACATACCCCTCCCCAACAGGACATCCTGAAGCTCGCAAGAACACAATGGCAGCCCTCACCATCCACACACAATCCAAATGTGGAAGTTACATCATCAAGCAAAAATGGCATTGTTTTTTCGCGTTTTTCCCCCTTCTCTCTGGGAAATCAGGCACCAGTGAGGCTTGCTAATCAATTTCACCTCTAAATCAAGAGGGAGGAACTGATAAAACATGGATGAGACCAAACATTGAGCCCCAGAGACCCAGTTTAGACGTTTCCCACAGAAGATACCAAACTTATCTGTTCAGATAAGGATGACACTGACACGTCCTCACATTAGAGGTGGTTAAAATGCAGTCCTAACTGGGTGAGAAGAAGAATTTGATGGATTAGTCTTCGTAAGCTCTGGGAATTTGGAGAGCAGCACTTAGTCGAAAGGTCTCCAGTCCATTGGATGAGTCCATGGGGCGTCCCTGAGGGATGTAGGTGGTGAGAGGTAAAGAGCCACAGGGCTGATGGGAACAAACACACCCCTTTTTGTTGGCAGCCCATGAGAGACGCCATACCACAGAGAAACTTCAATTACTTTTGAAACCAAATACGTACAAGAACGTTCTTGCATAACAGCAATGCAGGAAGGTAACAAACCTCCTCGTGGCTCTCTCTCAAGAAAACAAGCCTTATTTTTATTTCCTCAGAACAGGACGGTATGCTGAGCACTAAAATCATCAAGGACAAGTCGCATGAGGTTCGTCAACATCAGCACATATCTTCCCATCAGGATATTCGGCTTTTGGGGAGTTTATATTGGGATGTTCACATGGACCGCAGTCCTCCCTAGAGCCTCTGTGAAGGTTTGCCTGAAACTCATGCTGGTCCCTATCTCATCCTGAGGCCCAGCCAGGAGGGTCAGTGTCACATTTCTGCAGCGGACACATGTGCCGAGCTGAACATGAGAGATTCAGCCCTGTTCAAACTCCACAGAGGAGTTCTTATCATGCTTGGAGCTCCCCATACTGGATATTCAACTTTCTCTTATTCTAATCTCCGAGCCACAGAGCTAGAACACTGATTATTCAAGTGTCACATTACAAAGGCTTCAGTGTGTGTGTGTGTGTATCTGAGAAAGAGAGAGAGAGAGAGAGATTGGAAAGTGGTGCCAACATAAGAAGCATTTTGCCCCTTTAGTGGTGGAAGCTGAAACTTACAATTAATTAAGGAGTAGTTCCCTTTTAAAAACTTTTGCTGATAATTTACTCACCTCCATGTCATCCAAGATGTCCATGTCTTTCTTCAGTCGAAAAGAAATTAAGGTTTCCAGGATTTTTCTCCATAAAAAAAGTCCAAAGGACAGTTTCAGTGCAAACTGTTCAAAGGGCTTTAAACGATTCCAGAAAAAAATGTATAAGCTCAAACGCTCACCTTGCTCTGTGATGCACGTTCGTGACTCTCCTGTTCAAACTCGTTCATCAAAATGAACAAATCTTTTTTCTGAGTCAATTTGTTCATTTCTGTTTGTTGAATGAACCAAATGACTCTCTAAAAAAAGATTTGTTCTATTCAAACTCGTTCATCAAAATGAAACAAATCTTTTTCCTGAGTCAATTTGTTCATTTCATTCGTTGAATGAACCAAATGACTCGAAAAAAGATTTGTTAATTTTGATGAACAGAGCAAGGCGAGCGTTTGAGCTTATAAAACTTTAAATGAGCGATCGTTTCACTTGATAAGACCCTTATTCATTGTCTGGAATCGTTTAAAGCCCTTCGAACAGTTTGCACTGAAACGGTCTTTTGGACCTTGAACCGTTTGGTTCCCATTAAAGTGCATTATATGGAGAAAAATCCTGGAATGTTTTCATCAAAAACCTTAATTTCTTTTCAACTGAAAAAAGAAAAACATGGACATCTTGGATGACATGGGGTGAGTAAATTATCAGCAAAAGTTTTTTTTTAAAGTGAACTACTCCTTTAACAAATGCTAGAAAACCGAAGGGTGAAATCATTAATATTTAAAGGTTTTCATACAAAATGTTGTTTTTGTACATTTGGTTAAACATTAAAATCCAATATTCACAGCTAAAATGTAAATGCAGAATATTTATTTTAAATTTTTATAATATAATATTTGATGAATTGTAGTTAACCTAATATGCTACAATTACAATAAATCTAAATTAATCAAATTGAAATTAATGTTCTAATATGTATATTACATCAAAGGATTCATATTATACATATACATTCATAAGTATCTAACCTTGCAGTCAATAATACAATTCAGTATTTATGCACATGTACAAAATGCACTCATGTTAGAAAAGTTAAAAAACATTAAATAAATTTGATTTTTAGCTGCACAGAAAGAGGACACCAAAAGGCATGCATAGCAACATAACTGTTTAAAAAAAGAGGAAACTGAAAGGTTTGGGGATGTGTTTATACAAAAACATCACATGACCCGCTATGAGATCAACTGTCAAAACAAAGCTAGGCATTTTAGCTTCAGTTCCCAATAACAGTGAACAGTGCAAGTAAACTGACCACATAATAAACCAAGACCTGCCATTTAGTCCCGGTTCTGTTTGTGTTAACAAGTGAGAACCAGCAGACATTTCAGCACTGAAAATGTTGATCTCAGTGACACTACAGGTCACATATCAGCATATATGTGGTTAAATTAATATTTGTCTATGAAATGAACATCCTAAAAACTATACGCACACTTAAAACATCATTGATTTAGACAACAAAATATCAAACTAACTGGTTTCTAAGACAGAACAAGAAAAATACGTTTGTTAGATGCTATGCAGATAGAGAGATGCTATGCATGGAGATGCTAATCTCTCACCGTGGAACCGAGTGAAACGGGATTCCTCTGCTCTGACAAGGACATTGTACTCCGAGCAAGCGTTTGCCCCACACATACGTGCACTCACACTAACACACTTGTAGACATGCATTGTTCTGCTTTTCCAATGTCAGCCCTGTGAGAAGCTTGAGAACAAAGATGTCTCTTTTTGAGGGATTTGATTTCCGCATGCTATCTCACAGAGCTTTGTATGCACTGGTAATCCTGCTGGAAAATCATCTCTGGCAATTTCGGGTTTATCGTTACTAGTGACATGAGACAATTTAGAGTGATACAGTGTGGAAAACAAGAGTGGGAGGCCCGTGAGGGAGAGTTTGAGGAACCAGATAGCGATGAATGAGCGTCTCTCCTCATTCTTCTACACTGTGTAATATTAAAGGTCGAAGGAGGAGAGTGAGACAACTCTTTACCTTTGACCTTTGCGATTCAGGGTCCCTGCCGCACTGAGGATTTCAACTGAATTCAAGGAGTGGTGTTTGGAAATCACAGCTTTCAACACACGCAGCAGCTCTCCCAAACGCTCGTGAACCACCTGGTGCAGACAGTTCTGGTGATCTGAAACACATATAAAGAAGCATTACAGTCATGAAAAAAAGTCACATGCTTTTTAATTTTCAGGGGAAAAAAGAAAAAAAAGTTGCTAGGGTGTTATGGGTCGTTGCTAGAGCATTGATAAGTGGCTGCTTACTGGTCCAAAAGAGCCCATCCCATCCATGTTATAATTCACTAGGCAAAAACCGCAAGTTTTATTCATTAGAAACCTAACAGGCATTAGTCAGGTTAGGTGCCATATTGAATTTAACAGATGAAAACAAGGCTGTAGGGGATTATGGCAAGCGTTTGAGCTTTTATTCATTTGGATATGAATTCTTGATATTAACAATTCAAGTTGATATCAAGAATTACATTTTTGATATAAAGAATTACATTTTTGATATCAAGAATTATATTTTTGATACCAACAATTGAATTCTTGATATTAAAAATGTAATTCTTGATATCAACAATTGTATTATCACTAGTGAAATATCACCATAGGCTGCCATTCAAAACCAATTGTTGATATCAAGAACTGATTTCACATTTTGATTAGTTGAACTTCCAATTTCACATATCAGAATTACAATTCTTACTGAGTAAAAACCTTTATTTTTGATATCAAGAATTCAATTTTTACTAGTTGAAATGTCTATTCTTGATATCCACAATTGAATTGTTACTAGTAAGAAAGCCATTTTAGATATTTAAAATAATATTGATATCAGAAATACATTTTCAGATATCAAAAATGAAACATTTTTACTAGTACCAATTGAATAGTTGATATCAAGAATAGACATTATTTAGTGACAATTTAATTATTGATATCAGGAATTCACATTTATACTAGTAACAATGTAATTATTGATATAAAAATGATATTTCTACTAGTAAAAAATGTCTTTCTTGATATCAACAATTGTATTTTCACTAGTGAAATGTCACCATAGGCTGCCATTCAAAACCAATTGTTGATATCAAGAATTGATTTCTTACTAGTTGAAATTCCAATTTCACATATCAGAAATACAATTCTTACTAGTAAAAAACTTTATTTTTGACATCAAGATTTCAATTGTCACTGGTTGAAATGTCTTTTCTTGATATCCACAATTGAATTGCTACTAGTAACAATATTCATGTTTGATACCAATAATTCAATTTTTACTAGTGACAATGTTCATTTCTGATATCATGAATGTGATTGTTGTTACTAGTAATTATCTAGTACATTTTCAGATCATTTTTATTATTACTGTCAAAAAATCTAAATATGGTGCTGACTAAGGTCTATATTTACAGTTAGTTAGAGCAAATATCAGAAATCCAAGTTCAACTTAGTTGTTTTTGACACCTGATTTTCAACTAATACGTCATCATCAAACACTTAACATACACCTGATGGAGGAAGAGCTTACACTTATTCTGAAAGAATCTTTTGTTTAGATTAGAAACAAAACCACAATGGCATGAACCTGTCTGATCACTACATCTACATTCACATCTCATTACCTTCTGTGGCTGAGATAACCATTTCTGAAACACATTTGCTTTCATTACGACTGTAACGGCGCCTGCGCCTAGTCAGTACAGCACACATTGCACAACCCAACAATTAGTGCCGACTTTCCAGACACATTCAAACTGAACTTCCCACATGAGGCCTTCTATCTATACAGCTTCTTTTGACCAGTTTCCCCCTAGATTCGCAATAGCACACCAAACACATACTGCTTACCCATAAACACATTCAGGGGCACCATGTTCAGTCGCCACCCCTCTCTCAGCCATCAAAGCCACATTTGTGCTGACGGTGGCCTCTGGATTACCCGGCATACGGAAAAGGGGATCAGGGAGACTTACCCCCTCTACCCTCTTTTTTCGCTCCATCTCTTTCCGAAAAGCAACAAAAAGAGCCTGCGGTGGAACTAATGCTGCTGTGGATGGTGACTACCATGGAAATGACTGCTGCTCTCTGGCCTTAGAGAACCAATGCAGTCTGACCACATTACAGGTTACGCAAGGGAAGTAAGAGGAAAACAATTTTATCATTATGTATAAGCAATGCAATGATATTGAAATACTGACCTTTATTTTCATGATGTGGGCAATAACCGATAAATGGCCAATAATATAATATATAAAAAATTAGGGCTGTCAAACCATTAATCGCATATATACAAAAGTTTGTGTATATATAATATGTGGCTGAAATGTGTACAATTATATATATATATATATATCTAATATATATATATACACATATTATTGTATATATTGTAGAAATATTTTCATGCATATACCTGTATGTAGATTTATATATAATTTATATTATATATAAATATAAATATATTATTAGGGCTGTGCAAAAATTAATTGCGATTAATCACATCCAAAATAAAAGTCTGTGTTTACATAATATATTTGTGTGTGCTGTATATAATTATTTTATATATAAATACACACACATGCATGTATATATTTAAGAAAATGTGTTATTCATATATAAAATATTTATATTTATATAATATAGATTATGTATATATATATATATATATATATATATATATATATATATACAGAATTTAAGCGCAAATAATTCTTAAATATGTACATGCATGCATAGGTATTTATATATACAAAATAATTATATACAGCACACACAAATATATTATGTAAGCACAGACTTTTATTTTGGAATGCGATTAACTACAATTAACTTTTGCACAGCCCTAAATATTATATATAAATTATATTTTTTCTTAAATATAAATCGATTATATATATATATTATATATATATATATATATATATTATATATGTATTATATTATATATATACACACAAAATAATTATACACAGTGCACCCACATATATGATGTAAACACAAACTTTTATTTTGGATGCAATTCATCGCGAATTATTGACTTTGACAGCCCTAGAAAGCTACAAGTCAGTTTACACATCACAACATGATCATATAAATCAGAAACATTAAACAATAAATATTATAATAATAAATAAAAATGAGCATAAAGTTTAAATAAAAAAAGTCCACATGAAATAGTGTTTACTATGCTTTTCATAACATTAATGAAATATGTTTTAAAGATATTTAAAAATATGCAATGCAGACTGAAAAATACAATAATAAATAAGACAACTGATATGTTACTGATATATCATCACGCAACCTATAACAGTCCAATCACTGCTGGTTCACAAATCATGTGTAATAATAGAAATAAGTGTGTTCCTCAGCTTCTCATGAACCTTGAAAGTGATAAAAAGTAGTGTTAAAAAAGTACCGTCTAAAATCCCAATAGGCTTCCTATGCAATATGCATGTGTACCCACATGCCCTAATAACGGTTAATGAGTAACTCGTAAGATATACATTACACAAGCCGTGATCTATGAATCCCCACCACGGTGCCCTTGAGCAGTAATCAGGGATTGCTGTAAATGTACAGTATGTTACTTTGATAAAAAAAAAACCTAAAACGAAACTAAACTAAACTAAACTAATATTCTGCCTTTATTTTAAGAGTCCTTTGCCTGGGCGTCATATTTTGGGTCTTTGCGCATCAAAATGTTAGAAAATTTCAATATGCCATGAGTCAATATGCCAGAATGACATATCTACACTGACGTTCAACCCTGCTGCCCTTACCAGTGTGAACAGCAGGTCTGCCACTGTCCTGTTGCTTAAACACTCATTTATCTTCATCAAGTGTCATGTATAAGCGCTTCCTGATGAGAGTAACCCATTGCTCTCTTATGAGAACTGAACCAAGCTTTTGTTTTAATCTTCTGTAGCCAATACTTCACCAGCTCCCCTCCTGTTTGAAAGAGGCCAACCCTGCACTTCCTGACCCTGAGACCCTCGCCATGAGTGCCATTACACATCAGATGAGGTTATTGCAGTGTGGGAGTGTGCAGGATGTGTTCCTGTAAGCCTACAATGTCTTACTCTGAGCTGTGGGAAAAAGGCTACTCTCAGGTGATTGTGAAGTCACCATGCTTTCCAAGTTAAATCATCTACAGTTCAATGAGTCAATGAGGCCTTGAAAGAGGAAGAGGAACATCTACAGACAGTGTTTTACATTTGTATCTGAGGAGTTATAACAGGTATCTGAAGAAAATTTTTTTGGAATATAAGAAGTTTTTATCATTTTTTAAATGAATTAGCCACACCCCTCTATCCATTCTTCCATCCATCCAAATTTTGCTTTTAGAGCTATATGAATTTATTGAATTTGAATTAGACTTTGTTAGATTCAAAATTTGAACATTCAATTTCTTCATCCTGTTTGTTAGCTCAATTCAAATTCATAAATTCATTAAAATGTAAAAGACAACATCAATTAAGTTTAGGGCTGTTAAACGATTAATCCGTTTCGATTAATCGCATTCAAAATAAAAGTTTGTGTTTACATAAAAATTGTGGGCGCACTGTGTATAATATATATATATATATATATATATATATATATATATATATATATATATATATATATATATATATATATATATATATATATATATATATATATATATACACACATGCTTAGTTAAGAAATATTTTCATGTATACACTATATATAGATTTATATATAATTTATATTAAATTAAATATTAATATTAATATTTTAGATATAAATAAAAATTTTTTCTTAAATATACATGCATGTGTGCATAATATATATATATATATATATATATATATATATATATATATATATATATATATATATATATATATATTAGGCTGGAACGATTAATCGCGATTAATCGCATCCAAAATAAAAGTTTGTGTTTACATAATATATGTGTGCGTAGTGTGTATAGTTATTTTATAATATATAAATTAGAGCTGTCAGTTAAACGCGTTATTAACGGCTTGACGCAAACCCATTTTAACGGCGTTAATTTTTTATTGCGCGATTGACGGTCTTTGTCCTAGCAAACTTTGTAGTTTTTTCACATACTTTTGCAACAGACGCGGCATGCGTCCTATCATTTCAGCTCCCGCGCTCGCCATCCACTCAAAGCCGGCTCGCAAGCCCAAACGTGTGTGCGGCGTGCCTGATGTTTTGTTTCTGTCTAGCTAGATCCGCTTGCGCTTTGGTCGAAGAAGAGAACGAAACGTCCTCGCGCCTGCGCAAGCAATTGAAATGAATGGGTTTCAGAGCGGCAGCGCGAGGACGTTTTGTGCCGCACACACTCGTTTCAGCTTGCGAGCCGGCCAAATAGTAACGTTATGTTTTGAGTGGATGACGAGCGTGCAGACGCCGAAAATGGATGCCAATGAGATTCTGAATGTAAAGTTTACTTTTAAAAAGTTGCCAAATTGTCCCATTGACAAGACCAAAGCGATCTGTATGTTTTGTCATTATGAACTGAGCTATCATCATCGCAGCACGTCCAGCCTGAAACACCACTTGATGATGGCCAAGCAAGCAAAACACACACAAACACAGATGATGCGATTCTCCATCCCTCGTCAATATCAGGACCTCGTCAGTATTTCTTTCATCCTTTTATTGATGGACAGTGTTGCATTGTGTGAGCGATTATTTAGGCTATATATGTTGGAGTGAAATTGAACACTATTCCAATGTTATTTTCAATAATAATAATTAAAAAAAAACATTTGCACTAAACAAGCCAATCCACTTTTCCATGTTGATAAGAGCATTAAAATGAGAAAAAAATGTAACAAAAAGAAATCAAAAGACATTAAGAATAGATAAAAATGTGCGATTAATCGCGAGTTAACTATGACATTAATGCGATTAATCGCGATTAAATATTTTAAATCGTTCGACAGCACTAATATAAATACACACACATGAATGTATATATTTAAGAAAAAATGTGTTCTAATATATTAAATATTTATTTATACACATAATATTAATTATGTATAAATATATATATAATATATATACATGCAAATATTTCTTAAATATATACATGCATGTGTGTGTATTTATAATACACTAAATAACTATACACACTACACACATATATATATTATGTAAACACAAACTTATTTTGGATGCGATTAATCGAGATTAATCGTTTAACAGCCCTGAATTAATTTCCTAACTGTATACAACCTAAATGGCTGACTAAAGCATAATCTTAATCCCAGCAATGTTGCAAGTCCCATACAAATCTAAGAAACCATATCTAAGCTAAACTTTTTTCAAAACTTTCAAACAAGATTGTCAAGTCAACATTCAAAGTTTTGCTTTTCTAGACGGTACAGCACCGTTTTTCTCAGAGCATTGCACAAACTCAAGACCTCTCAGAGTTAAGTAGAACCAACTAGCTGACCAAGTCTTAATTTTAAACTTAATCACTGCAATGCTGAAACTGCCATACTATTATTAAAGTTCTAGGCTTACATTTCACTTTGGGAAACATGAGACCAGGAACAATTACTAAAAGAAATCCTCTATCAGTTTGGCAACAATTATCTACATTACTATACAGAGAGAAACAATCTCGGTAAAGAGAGAATGAGAGCGGACAGGGAGATTTTCGGAGACACAAGAGGATTTCACACCATGATGCGAAGACAGCGAGTATAATAAGCAGGTGGGTCAAAGGTGAACGCAACCAACCCGAACCTAAATCTCTTAATTGGTGGGGGTCAAATTAAAAACCCTCTTTTAAAGACATTACATTTTGAATGACAATAATACAAACACAAAGCAAGGCCCCATCCCCACACAGCGTTCCCATTCACATGCACACACGGTCACGCATCCCGAAAGGACAGGGGGGATCAAGTTCTCTCGGTACGGCTGAACAGAGAGAATAGAGGCCACAAGACCCAGGGCCATCAAACACTTTAAAATGGCTCCCTGCTCGCTGGGCCAATCCTAAAAAACAACCAATTAGCACAACTGAGTCCTAGAACTGCGGAAGGATGGGAAGTTGACTGATTTTAACCCTGCAGTTCCCAGTTTGGGATGGTTACAACAGCACTGAGTTTGTTCAAACTGGGGCCAAACACGATCACTCACCAAAAGATTGATATAGCAGGGAAGAGACCCTCACCATGGTGTATGACGAAACTTTGTTAACCAAGAGCGAGCTTTCAACGGGCAAAGAAAAGCCTTTCTGATTGGGGACCTTCCTTTGTCTCCGGGGGCCATTTGCAAACAGTTGGGATGTCTTCTTTGGGGCTTGCAGCATGAGGCATTTATAGAACAATAAATCTGGGAGGCTTTCGGAGGCAATGGCCATGAGTGAGAGGAGGAGGAGGAGCAGCCCAGCAGAGAGAGCGCGCTTGTGTGCTGTATATGATATGTCTCATGTGTGTGTGTGTGTCCGTCTCTCTCCTCCTTTTTCATGTGTGTGTCCCCCACCCTCTGTGTGTTTCTGTGTGTGGTATCATGTCATGCGTGTGTACACATGCACACACTCTTTCAGTGTGTGTCATACACACACAGTCAGTGTGTGTATATGTGTGTGTGTGTGTGTGTAAGTGCCACCAGATGTACACCTCACTCAGCACTGCCTCCGTTCATGCTGGAATGGTGAGAGGAGGGAGGTGAGCAGCGTTAATGAGAGGAGGAGGAGAGGAAGGAGGAGGATGAATATGGAGTAAGAGTCATAAGTCAACGTTGAGAAACAGATGTATGAGTGTGGTGGTGGTATTCGTTAATATGTGTCCCACGTAAAGACTCTGACGGTAGTGATGATGGTAAAGGCGGTAAAGATCAGTGTGCGTAATTGAAGCGAAGAAATCAAGATGTAGGTGATTTGGTGTTCATTGCAGTCGTGGGAGGTAAGCGGTGAGGTGAGAGGGTGGCGTCTGCGTGAAGGGTTTTTCATGTGCTTTCTT
>JAQIUQ010002105.1:0-181019 GCA_030378365.1 Hybognathus amarus
ATAAAATAGAGATTTTTTTATAACATTATAAATGTCTTTACGGTCACTTCTGTTTAATTTAATGCATCCTTAATAAAATTATTCTTTCAAAGTCTTACTGACTCCAAAAATCTGAATGGTAGTTTATATTTTACGGTAGTTTTCATTTTTGTTTTAGGGCTTGCACAGAATAAGTAAAAAAATAAAATAAATAATAATAACACTTACATTGCTCACATTGACATTTCTGTCCAAAAAGAAGAGCTTAGAGCAGCTTAACAGTTATTATATATACAGTAGAAGTGACCAAACTCCAGCTCTGTGTTCAGAAATCCTACATACAATTGCAAAAGAAAAGTAATTCACATCCATTCATTTCAATTTTATTGCATGCATGGTCTTGGCACTTCTTATATTCAAAATGAGATGAAAGCAAATGACTAAAATAAATGCATACCTGTAACTAAGGCAGGTTAGAGAATGCAAGGCAATGCTGTTATTAAATGACCTTACCTTAATGTATAGTACCTTAAAGGGATAATTCAGGATTTAGCAGCTTTGTATTAGTAGAAAACCTGTAGTATTTTCGAATTACCATGTTTTCCACCCTCATATCCCCTCATAGACGAGAGATTTATATATTTTTTGTCTGGAAAAATCCTCCAACTGATGCAAAAATCGTCATTTTGTGTCATCAGAGGATTTTTTGTCCAGAGGCTAAAGACTACAGTCAGTGGTCGGGTCTGTCCCGCATGTCCTCAACCCGCCCATAGAGGGCGATCTCACTCACAGAATGAACACACAGTGTCGGCCATCTTTGTTTGGAAGCTAAGCTAGCAGGCTCTTGTTCTGTGGAGAAAGCTGAGTAGTAGGGGTTACCATCCTCTTTTTCCCGGACATGTCCGGCCGTCGATGTCCAGGATTCAGCTTTTGCTTTCTGCAGTCGCCATTCATTGTTTACATGCACAGCTTTTGTTTCAAACTAACTGAATTCATCCGATTGGTGAATCTGATACGAGACCGGTGCCGTCTCACAGGTGTCGCTCATCGGTAATCACGCCACCGGCCTCGCCGCCGTTCTCCCGTGGCCCTCACTCGTCCCGCTCGCCACAGTAAAATGACTCTCCGCGTTCTCCCGTGGCCCTCACTCGCCCGCTCGCCACAGTAAACATGATGAATGGCGACTGTAGAACGCAAAAGCCCAATCCCAGACATTTTGGGCGATCTGGAAACACATTTTCGGGCAGACTCATCACGGAGACTCACTAGTAGCCTAGACTTGTTGTTTAACTACTGCGCTCTGTTACCGGTAGGCGTGGCCTCCTAGGGCAGTGAAGCAAGTGCATTCTGGGAGTTGTTGTCTTTCATCCACATCAGCCAAAAATACATTTTATGGCTTTTCTCAGTCTAGAAAGCTCCAAATTCAAGAATAATTTCACATTTTTTCTACATCGATGACCCATTTTATATACACATTCATCTTTCCATAGGTGAAGTATTCCTTTAAAGAGATATTTCTACCTGATGTGACGCATAAACATTTGCTTTGTTGGTATAAATGAGTGTTTAGGATTTTTGACTTGAATAAAAGCAGTTAATGTAGATGTTGCCATCAGTGTAAAGTAATCTCTTAAATGTTTGAATATCTAAAGGCAGATGGGAACGGTTTTCCCTGCTTCTCTCTGCCTGTTTGTGAGCTTGCTGTGCCTCGGCACTGTTTGCTGATGCAGTAAGTCTGCAAGGAGCTGGCAGCTTCCACTACTGAATTATTCATTAGGGAGAAATCTGTTGAGTCCCTCCCCCATCATCTTATTATAAGCTCTTTCACTAGTATTCACTCTGCGAACAATGTACAGAAGGCACAAATCTCTACTGTACTTTCTCTTAAACATACAGTTGAAGTACAATATAAGGTTCATGTTCTGGTGCAGTAAAAATGCTGGGTTGTTTCAACCCAACTTTGGGTCAAATATGGGCAATCCCAGCCGCTGGGTTCAATTTTTCAATTACATTTTTAACCCAATGTTTGGGTTTGTCCATATTTGACCTAAACTTGTTAAAACAACCCAGCATTTTTAGTGTACCATTCACATGTAGAGACCACTCTAAATATTTCTTAAAGTCCCTGTAGTCAATCATTTTATCCCTTAAAACTCATCTTTGATCACAAAAATGTTTTTCCTTAAAAAATTGTTATGCCTTAAAATAGCTTGAATGTAACTCGACACCTTGCCTCATTTAGTATACTCTGTTCTATGAATATGCAAATGAGCCCCGCCTCCACTCACTCTCTCAGCTCAGTGATCTGATTGGTTACAAGTACGTTGTGACGTCAGAAACACCGGCGATTTCAAGACGTGTTTTTGAGGCTGTCTTTGGTTCACTGCAGTTTTAAGGAGAAAATACTCAGCAATGCTGTCAACTTAAGAATACATTTTCTGTCTTTTCTGTCTAGAAAGCTCCAAATTAAAAAATAATTTCACTTTCTCTTCTACATAAATGACCCATTTTATGTACACATTCATCTCTCCATAGGTGAAGTATCCCTTTAAAGAGATATTTCTACCTGATGTGACGCATAAACACTTGCTTTGTTGGTATAAATGAGTGTTTAGGATTTTTGACTGTTCAAAAAAAGCTGTTCATTTAGAAGTTACCATCAGTGTAAAGTAAAGCCCTAACCAGATAAAGGATTTTGAAGGCCAGACGATACAAATATTTTTGGGTTTTAAAATCCAATATTCCGATATCGGCCGATATTTTTTAATTTTTTTAAAAACATTAACAGATTTCCCTAACATAGTTATTTGTAGTTTATTTATAAGTTTTAACCAAAATAGCTATAAATATAGTAATCATTACGTTATTTAGGCAGAAAAAGTTAATTGTGGTTTCCAAGCTCATTAATGTTAACGTTAGTGGTCTTCCACTGATGATAGTGGTATTAGCTTTGTGGTTAGCTATCTATGATGAACCATAATTTAGCAATAGATAATGTCATACTGCAAATTGTAAAACATACATTTTCAATATAACAGGCCAAGGAGAGATAATTGAAGCGTGTTTCGTCCGTTTTTATATTATTTTTGAAATATTCATTTATCGGCCATTATAACTGCCGATACCGATATTTTGGAAAATGCCTAATATCGGCCAATAATATCGGCCGGCCAATATATCGAGTCTGGCTCTAGTGTAAAGTAATCTCTTAAATGTTTGAATATTTAATTTACATACATAATGTTTTCAGAGGTAATACAGTTATAAATTTGCAACTCATTGTAAATATATGAAAGGAAAGGCATTTGAGTAAATTACACACTATGTGTGTGTGAGAGGAAAACTTCGTTTTTTCTTTCCATCTATCTCCATGTTGAACTGTTTTATGTGTTTACTGTATCCACTTATGATTATATTATTATGGAAACACGTTCATGAACAATATAAGTTATTACTCTGTATAGGACCCGTTTAGCCCTAGAGCTGACCGGAGATCTCTCCATTTGTTGAAAGCTTCCCGATGTTCGACTCTCGTCCTTATTCTGACGCCTGGCGCTAGACAAGAGTTTTATTTTGTCTTCACTGATAAGGAGCGGCTTTTTTTAACATGAAATGTTGCGCAATGCACCTTTAAAAACACCACATAGACATATAAACAACATTAAAAACTTTATTTTACCCCATAGAGGGTCTTGAGTGATGTTGATAAAAATTACAGGGTTTAAACAACATCATTTTGATAGGGTGTTCAGGTAGAGACCCATGGATATGAGTAATGACACATTTCTATCGTACAAACCTGTCATGCCACCCTTATGCATGGCACAGCACATATATCAGGTGATTAGTGTACAGAACTGCATTGGGGAAATGATTTATGAAGTCTTTGTTTCAGTGTTACTGGCCGTCCATAAGAGAAAGAGGACTATTGTTA
The DNA here is from genome assembly GCA_030378365.1 of Hybognathus amarus. Taxonomy (NCBI): domain Eukaryota; kingdom Metazoa; phylum Chordata; class Actinopteri; order Cypriniformes; family Leuciscidae; genus Hybognathus; species Hybognathus amarus. Next base: position 3,914 of record JAQIUQ010002105.1, read on the forward strand.
CTGTTCTCTGCAGAACAGATGTTGCTGACTCTGTTTCTCTCTCCTGAAATAGCTCACATGATGGTTATAGTCCCTGTCTGGACTCTGGACAGAACTTTTTTTTTATACGAATTTTCATGATTTAATGGTGACCTTTTTTCATGATTTAATGGAGGCAACTAAAAGTAAGCCATGTGTCCAAAGAGTGTAAATCCTGCAGCCTTTCTGTGTTGAACATGTTTGAACAGTCCAATATGTCCGAATTTTCTGATCTCAACTTGAACAGAATAAAAGATATAAATGGTTTTATCTCACAATTCTCACTTTTTTGTCACGATTCCGATTTTTTTATAGAAAAAGTCAGAATTGTGACGATAAACATTATAATTATTCACATTATTCAAAAAAGGTTAATTACAACGTCATCTCACAATTTGGACTTAACTTGCAATTGTGAGTTTATATCTCACAATTCTTAACTTTTTTCTCAAAATTGTTAGTATTTTAACTCACAATTGCAAGTTAAGTCCAAATTGTGAGATGAAGTTGCAATTACCTTTTTTTTTTGTGGCAAAAACAAGCTTCCATGCTTTGGGGCTAACTGGATTTTGAGATATTAAAACGACCTAGAAATATTAGAGACTTCATAGCTTTGATAAAGCAATGCTAAGGACAAAAATGATGATTATCATACAGTAATTGACGTAATCGAATGAAGAAAATGCCCTTACTCTTGCTTAAACTATTTGTATCCTACACAATATTTGAATTGAAAATCCGCCACCCTCTTTTATCATCACCACATCTCACGTTCTGTTCTCTCGATGACCTTATCAGCTGACTGTGACTGTCCTTTGCCACAGTCTGCAGCGTAAGAGATTTTGTGTATTTTTTTTTTCGGGTGTCTTCTGTTGGGAAACGTGTTGTGTGTGAGTGTGTTGCATATTGTGTGATAGAAAAGCCTGAAGGCGAGGGATGGTGCCGTACGTCAGCAGCTAAACATATTGTTCCTAAAAGTTATGAATGTGTCATAAAATACAGCTTTAGGCTCAGTTAAAATCCTGTTAAAATCCTCCACATTTCATTTCCTACACTGTAAAAAAAATGCTGTAGTTATGCAGCAGTTTGCCAGTTACTTACTGTAGATTTAAATTAATGTATATTTTCTGGCAACAGTTTGTTCAAGTTAAATGAACATTTAACATTAACAAGTCTTTGTCTTTACATAATAAAAACTATAAAATAATCTAATGCAAAGCATTCTGGGAACCAGAAATCTTCATCAATCTTTTTCAGTTTTTTTCCTTCAGATTTTGGTTCCCAGAATGCTTTGCATGATGCTGTTATTTTAGTTTTATTCTGTAAAGATAAAGACTTGTTAATGTCTAATGTTCATTTAACTTTGAACAAACTGTTGCCAGTAAATAACATAAATATAAAAATAACATACTGGCAAGCAGCTGCCAGTTTTACTGTAATATACTGTAATTTCTACAGATTTTTTTTTACAGTGTACCGTATCTGAGAGAAATGCAGAAGCACGTTGATCTGCAGTCTTTCATGTGGAAACTCTCCTCATATTAATGCATAATGATGCATTTAAAAGTAGGGCCCTATGATTTCTGCGATCATGGAATTGGCAAATTAACGCAGAATCTAGTGTTAACGCGGAAAACTTCAACTTTAAAAGCATACTCTTTTTACGACTAAAATAACAGTCAAGATTATAAAATGAATTCCTAAAAATTCAAAATGGAAAAAACGGAATTTGGGGAAAAATAAAACGGATTTCATAGGGCCCTATAAAAGTTAATGGCCAAATGGATCTTTAATAAAATTCCACATTGTTTTTGCAGATGAAATATAACACAAATAACACTACATAAATATCAGGTTAAACTTTGATTAGTCACTTAAACCTTTAACTGTTGGTAGCAGGGTTTTTGTTTTATTATTATATTTTATTTTGTTTGTAGTTCCTCCTCCAAAGCGCAATGGGTTGTGGGTAATATTAGCCATTATAGTGAGCACTGATCCACACTTAGAAAATCCACCGGAAATAGTTGACATTTGACTCATTTGACTCTTTTCAACATACTATGCTTTGGGACACACTTATTCTAATCTCACACACTGTTCAGGATGATTAGTGTGGACATTGAGAAGCAGGGCAAGAGTTCAGATGGCACGCTAGAGCTTGCTAATATGTTGAGTTTTGATTCATTTTTCTTGTGGAAGTCTCAGTCTAGAAATGGGAAACCTCAGGTGCCGCTTTCACTCGCCGTCTCCTCATGGAAAGGTTAAAGGAGTAGTTCACTTTAAAAAAAATCTTTTTCTGATAATTACTCACTCACCCAAGATGTTATTTATCTCGAAATGAGCGATCGTTTCACTAGATAAGACACTTATTCATCGTCTGGAAACGTTTAAAGCCCTTTGAAGCTGCACTGAAACTTTCATTTTGACCTCTGAACCATTTGGTCCCCATTGAAGTCCATTATATGGAGAAAATCCTGGAATGTTTTCATCAAAAACCTTAATTTCTTTTCGACTGAAGAAAGAAAGACATGGACATCTTGGATGAAATGGGGTGAGTAAATTATCAGCAAAAGGTTTTTTTAAAGTGAACTACTCCTTTAAGTAGGCTCTGATGTTATCCTTCTCGCTTTTACATGATTTCTTCAAAAAGCGTAATATTGAACTTTGTGCATACATGTTAAAGGGATAGTTCACTTTGAAATTAATTTTTGGTATGTTTTATCTTACCTCAAGGGCAATCCAAGATGTAGGTGTTTTTGATTCGCAGTATTTTCAATTGTTGATATTTTTAGATCAAACCGTTCTTGTCTGTCAGTCATATAATGGAGGTCTATGGTCACCACCTCAAAGAGCATGCACAGAGAAGTCCAACTTAAAAATGATTTAATGACTCAGTAAATGTAAGTACACATTGATGGCCTAAGACACAAAACGAGCGGTTTGTGTGAGAAAACGAACAGTATTTATATCGTTTTCACCTCTTGTAACCACAGCCACGTCCAAGTGATCTGAGGGCGCTTTGGTCTCGGAAGTGATCTCTCTGCGTGTACGTCACTCATTGTTTACACAGATTTGAGAAGTGTTACTTTTCACTGTAAAGATCTAAACACATTTAGATAAACAGGAAATCGCAATTAAAGACGATTTTGATATATCAACAGACAAGTTAAAATTTTGTTTCCGCAACCGCGCGCAGAGATCACTTCCAGCGCATTTCGGCGCTTGCGCAGACCACACAAACCGCTCGTTCTGATGTCTTAGGCCATCAATGTGTACTTACATTTACGAGTCATTAAATCATGTTTAATTTGGACTTCTCTGTGCATGCTCTTTGAGGTGGTGACCATAGACCTCCATTATATGACACGTGTTTGACCTAAAAATATCGAAATTGAAACTACTGCGGAAACAAAGACACCTACATCTTGGATGTCCTTGAGGTAAGATAAAACATACCAAAAATTAATTTCAAAGTGAACTATTCCTTTAACGAACTCTCATGTGCATTGCACAACAACACTTTAATCAAACCAAAGGTGAAGTTGCCTCAGATGTAGATGGCGAGTCTTTTCTCCTTGAAAAAGCGTATTATTGAACTTTGTATTGAACACCTTAATCAATTAGAAAACAGCTCAGCAGAATCTATCAATTCTATCAAAATCATTTTTGATTTCAAGCCGTCATGAATCTCCATGGAGTATCGAACAGTGACCCGTAAACCGAGTCCGTTATGATCATTATATGTATGGATTAAAACACAAGTGAGATCTCAAATGTCTTCCTTGAACGGCCAAACTGAGAACTGCATCTGAACTACAGTACCAATTTCCCCTTGGATTTGTTTGTGCCTTTTTGTCTCCCTCTCTTTTTCGTGTTTGTCTGCCTTTTCTCGTCATGTGATCTGACTAATTCAAGCGTAGGCTCTTTTTTATTCATGTTAAGATATAGTTGGGACTCTTTTTCTCTTTGTCCAGCTCTGTCTCTCTGTCGCTCTGTATCTGTCTCTCGCTCTCTGTTTTTACCTCAAGAGTGTGAAGATTTAATGGCTTCTTGTGTTTATGTCGTGTGTCCTTTTAGGCCCACGTCGTTCATCGCTGGCTAATCGATCAGGACAATAGTGTGAGCTCTGAGCTGCCGGATGGCCAGGGAGTGTGGCACTATGAGGAAACAGTAAATATCTGCAACATATATCTAAATTTTTATTCTCATATTTATATATACATATACATATTGTATATGGCGTTATCTGTCACTAGATATGCTTCTGTCATTGTTCTTAGTGTTTTTTTGGTGGAGTGGTTCTAATTTCATCCGCTTTTTTGTTTTTCTTGTGAATTTGATTTTCATGTAAAATGCAGTTTAACAAAACTTGAGAGTTTCGTATTACTGTTTGGTGCTTTTTTTCTATCCTTTTTTTAAGTAACGGTAGATGTGGTCGTGGTCTGGACAAGTTATATTTGTTTTTCTATCAGTTTCACCTGAGATTGTTGTGGTTGCGTTTTTGTGATGTGTGGATTATTTTTGCGTTTTTTTTAGTGTACTCACACAGCATATAAAAAGAGTCCACGGGCAAAAGAATTATGATAATAAATAGGTTAGTTACATAAACTACATTTAAGACTTAAAGTAAAATGAACCTATTTTACCTGTGGCTTCTTAAGTGTAATTTTCACATGTTTTGATGTGTTACTCACAAAAACGTTCTCATGTGAACACATTTGTATCCAGACACCTATGCATGCACTGACGATATTCACATTATCCACATCTCTCCATGTTGTGCAGTGAGAGCTGAATCTGAGTGGTGAGTGAGGTTCAGTCGGTTTCATCTGTGTTTTGTTTCACATCTGTGCTTGTGTTGTGCGTTCATGTGTTGTTCTCATTTCATAGTGTGTGTGCTGTGTTGTGGATTTGATGTTTAGTGTAGTGTTAGTGTTTCTGTTTACTCAATGCTTTCTTTGACTCAGGTAAGTCTCCAGTTTTTATTTATTGATCTGAATTTAAATCAGATTTCCAAGTCATCTTCTTCAATAGTTTTAGACTATTTAGAACAGTTTTGTTGTGGTCATTAGTTCAGGGATGTCGAGAGTGGGGTAAGATGTGTCACTGTGGGTAAGCTGTGTCAAGTAACTGCACATTCACAAAGTGTCCGTTATATAATACATCTGCCTGTGATTGAGATAAGCATGAGAAAAGTGATACGTTTTTGTTTTTTTCTACAATTTTTTTTAATTATTATTTGAAATGTGAATGAGAGTTCAGATGCAAAAGCCTCTAAGTGCCATTTGAAATTTTCTTCTAAAATGACCATTTTTATCAAGCTTGTATATTTAAGTTCAGTAATTTCACTTAAATGACAATTAATAGGTAATCTTCATTGCCATTTAAGTGAAATTACTGAACTTAAATATACAAGCTTGATAAAAATGGTCATTTTAGAAGAAAATTTCAAATGGCACTTTGAGGCTTTTGCATCTGAACTCTTCATATATTCTCCATTCAAACATTAAGACATAATTTCTTTTTTTTTTGAGAAGTGGCTGCATGTTATTGACTCTTATTTCTAATTTCAGTTGATAACAGACATCCTGAAACATATTTAGGTGTGGCACATCTTACCCCAAAAAGTAGCACATCTTACCCCACTGTGCCCTATATTAAAAGCCCTTAATTATCTGTCCAAACAAGCACAATACACAATATGTAAAAGAATATGACACTTTTTTTAGAGGCTGAAAGATGTCTACACTGGAAGTCAGACACATGTAGAGATGCAACAACACAAGGTCATGCCCATTATTATCACCAAATATGTTGTGATGGGATGCACATTTATGTTAGATAGTTTTTTTAATCAACATCAAAGATTACTTGATAAAATGTATATGAATGAATTATGGGAAGCGTATATCTTCATGAAACTTTTTCAAAGTTTCTTTACATTTTTTAAAATTGCAATTTTAAAAGTGCAAATATTCCATGCAGTAAAATAATAATAAGGTGCATGCATACAACATAATAATAATAAATAATATTTTAAATAGTTGGATAGCATAGCACATGACATCTTCTCAAAAGTGCTTCAAGTCAACTACATGCTTAAAGTTGCACTCCAACTAAAGTTATTTTGCAAGTTGTGGTTATCAATTGGGTGAGTTATTGCTATGAATTATAGTTATTTTAAGCCTTTATTAAAATACCTTATGACTGATACATCAACGGTAGTTTCTGGCCTTCTAAATTAAAGTTCATATTTCATTTTCTTACCATATTTCTAACCACTGTTTTAGCAATTATTGTCTATTATGTGTAAAAATTCCACGCAATAAATAAATAAAAATAAAGTTTAGTCTTAAGCTCACAGCGTTGATTCGACATTGGTCACTTCCAGTGTAGACATGTTTAAGGTCTGTACAAATATTATTCTGTCCTTAATTAACCATTTGTGTCTACATGTGTATGTGTTGATTTGGTCAGATTTTTTTCCTAATAAGATTTAGAAGTCAGCATTACATTTCAAGTTCTCTGATATGTACTATGACCACTGATTGACTCGTGTCACATTTATCAAGCAATGTCATGTTTTCTTGCTCTCATGTCTCAAAAATGAATTTACTGTTTGCATAGGTAAATGATCCTCAATGGATAATTATGTTTTATTTAATGTTCATATTACAGTGTGTGCAATGTATAAGAGGTTGTTCTTTTAGCCAAATGAAATGCTTTGTTGGAAAGCAACAAGCCATACAAAATATGAAAAGGGCTGTGATAGATGGTGTTATATTCAATCCCTAGAGCTGCAAGAGTTTTAAATTACAAAATGTGGGATTTTAAACATGCACTTTTTAAAAGTGTACTCATTCAATACAATTGAGTGCACATCTTCTTTTTCACAAGGGTCTAAACCAAAAGTCAAAAACCTCACATACCTCTGAATTATATGATTATAGTATTCAAAGAATGTTTAATGTTCCCCTCAAGAACAGAAAAAAAATCCTTAATATAGAAGATATGTTTCAATGATAAATGAAAGCAATAGAAATTAGTATTGCATATATAATTGCAAAATATACTTCTTCAGGTTTGGTCACACTAACTGCTACTAAAACGGAGCATCAATTTGTTTGATTCTAGATTGATTTTTTGATTCAAGTTGTTCTGTTGAAACTGAATGCATGAACTGACTATATTGTGTGGTCCAAACATGCAAGTATTCCTACATAATCATCGTTGTTTGTCCTGAAACAAGACTGTTTTTTGCGGTACGGTTTGAGGTTAGAGGCTGAAACAACATTATTATCCACCATAATTCTTTCTGACTTTAGAGGTTGGATGTGTTTTCAGTTAGGTTTAAGGGATAGTTCACTTTGAAATTAATTTTTTTGGTATGTTCTATCTTACCTCAAGGGCATCTAAGATGTAGGTGTCTTTGTTTCCGCAGTATTTTCAAAATTGACATTTTTAGGTCAAACCGTTGTCTGTCAGTCATATAATGGAGGTCTATGGTCACCACCTCAAAGAGCATGCACAGAGAAGTCCAAATTAAACATGATTTAATGACTCGTAAATGTAAGTACACATTGATGGCCTAAGACACGAAACGAGCGGTTTGTGTGAGAAAACGAACAGTATTTATATAGTTTTTGCCACAAAGCGCCCGTGCCCTCAGATCACTTGGACATGGCTGTGCTTACAAGAGGTAAAACACGATATAAATGCTCTTCGTTTTTTCACACAAACCGCTCGTTTCGTGTCTTAGGCCATCGATGTGTACTTACATTTACGAGTCATTAAATCATGTTTAATTTGGACTTCTGGGTGGTGACCATAGACCTCCATTATATGACTGATAGAAACGAACGGTTTGACCTTAAAATATCAAAATTGAAAATACTGCGGAAACAAAGACACCAACATCTTGGATGCTCGCTGAAAACATACCAAAAATTAATTTCAAAGTGAACTATCCCTTTAAGGCGATGGGTTGAGGCTATAATTGATTGATGGGAACGCTCTGCCAGGGATAAGAAAGGACGGTGATCAAGAGATCCATGTCCTACTCTAAAATACAACATCAAGGGATCCAGATCAAGGAAGTTAGCCATGTCTTGATCAGGAAGACAATGCTGCAGTCTTTAACACCTCAATGTTTAATTCTGGTCTTGACTAGGCCCCATTTGTCTCAAGGACTGGGTGTTGACTCATCCTTGGCAGGTGCAGGCTTGGCTCTCGGCCTGGCTTGCTTCTGAAGCACCTCTCATTATGTTTGTTTGTGTGTTGGTTGCTTTTACAGCTTTTATTCTGCAGAATCTCACCCGGAGTATCCTAGTTATTAACGTTGTGGCTGTAGTCCAGTGTTGGATTGTGTGTCAGAGTAGCATATGGTCAAATTTCTATACAAAATTGAAGGACCAAGGAAGGTAGATTTACCATTTTTAGCCTTGCTTACTAGGGATGCACCGATATGACAATTTTGGCCGAGATCTAATAACCGATAATGCTTTATATTTGAAAGCCGATAATCGATATTTTGGCTGATAAATCTAAATACAAATTTTTGGACAATTTTTGAGTGCCAGATTATAAAAAAGTCTCCTCATTGGAGACTTGCGCTGCACATTTTGCACTTTAACTGGATTTTCCTTTTTTAAAGTGATTTTAATCATATTTCAAATTCAAGCTATTTAAAAGCATCATGTTGAACAGTGCACATCTAAAGTGCCTCAGCTGAAGGAAATAATACATTATTTATCAGCTTTTAGATATCGGATAAATGTTCTTTGTTGGGCCGAGAACGATAACATTAAAAATTAGGGATGCACAATATATCGGTCAGCATATTCGGTATTGGCCGATATATGTTCATTTTTAATGTTATCGTTATCGGCCTGGTAAGAAAATGTGGCTAAATAATAAATAATGTATTATTCCCTTCAGCTGAGACACTTGTTAAGCACTGTTTAAGTTTTTGAATTTCTTGAAATATGATTGAAATCTCTTTCGGTACAACATGTGCAGACAAATCTATCATATCGACTATACAACACTATAATGAGAACTTTAATGAGAACATCATTATGATTGTGCGCTTGGAACATGGATTTAATTGTGAGACTATTGTTTTTGTAATCAGACTCTCAAAATTAGATAAAAATTTGGATTTAAGTTTATCGGTCGATATATCGGTTATTGGCTTTCAAATATAAAGAATTATCGGTTATCGGTATCGGCCAAAATTTTCATATCGGTGCATCCCTATTAAAAATGATCATATATCTGCCAGATACCGATAATGTGGCCGATAAATCGTGCATCCCTATCGCTTACCTTCATGCTGAGGTAAATGAGCAACACATTCCTCATCTGAAGCCTTTATTCTCTTCCAGTTGAAGACCATGATCAGAATTTTTCTCTCATACCCTCAAAGAGATGGATCAAGATTTGACTTTCAAGACTGGGGCAAGTGCACTCTTTCCAACTTTCTTGTCAGCTTAATCTTTGTGGCAAAACCTTCATGATTCCATTTCTTGGCTAGATTCTGCTGTATAATTGTCTTCAAGAAACAATATATGGATATTGGATGGGTATAAGAGGCCATTTATGTCAATCATTCCTGAACAGAGGTGTCCTACGCTGCTCCTGGAGGGCCACTATCCTGCAGATTAGCTCAAACCACAATTACACGCATCTCAATCGAGGTAATAAAGGTCTTCAGGATTAGTAGAAACTTTGTTTGGGACAAGTTGGAGCTAAACTCCAGAACCAGGATTGTACACCCCTGGATAAATTGATCAGCAGCTGAAAAGGACACTCAACTGATCAGGGTTGGGTTTCGAGATCTCGAGTATCAATTGGAACCGGGACTAACTTTTTGTTTTTCCCGTAATCGTTCAAAAGTTAAAATTTCGATTCCTAGTTTTCGATATTTACAGTCCGTCGACCGTAGAAGAAACCGCTGAACAACACCAACGAAGAAGCATTTACCGGAAGTGTTGGCATAACCGCGTCAAGTCGAACATGAGTAGCTCACGTCGGCGGTCACTTTGACTTCACTTGTGAAGTGAAGTGTGGCTTCACTTTTCTAAAAATAACGAAATCTCGGCAAAATGCAACATTTGTGACAAAGGAGTATTTCCTTCAGAAAGACCGTTGGTTAGCAAGGTTAGCTAAACTTTTTCTGACCCTGCCTCTTATAAGAATCGGAATCGAGAATCGTTAGGAACCGGAATTCGAAACAAGGAATCGGAATCGGAATCAGAATCGTTAAATTCAACCGATACCCAACCCTACAACTGATGATAACATGACGGTGGAATACAGTTGTGAAGCATCACTCTCTAAAAGATGCAAGGAAAACATAAAGGTAAGGTTTTCAAGACATCAACTACGAAGTACGCTTGCTTTTTGCAACTGCGAAGACATCGGACAATTCCAAAGAGGATTAAACTCTTACTTCATGTTCCACCTAAGCTCTTTTTCTCCTGGCTCCATCCTCATACTTCATTTCCCTTCAGTACTACGTCTGGGATTGTGCTGTATTCTTAGGTTTTCTCCAGTCAATTTTTTACCGGGCCAATCAGCGGACAGACGGAGTGGCTGGGAACGTGCCGTCTAATGACGTGCACATATGTCACGACCAAACTTTAACGATTGGTTATGGCAGATCCAGAGTGACTCCAGTAGTTTTAAACTTTACAGGATGCACCTACAAGGAAGTTAAGGCTCTGTCAATGGAACGATACCAGACTGAAATGTACATTGACCAAAAATGCCTGAACATTAAAGGAGTAGTTCACTTTTAAATAATATACTGATAATTTACTCACCCCCATGTCATCCAAGATGTCCACGTCTTCTTTCTTCAGTCGAAAATATAATTAGGGTTTCTTGATAAAAACATTCCAGGATTTCTCTCATATAATGGACTTCAATGGGTTCAACCAGTTCAAGGTTCAAAAGACAGTTTCAGTGCAAACTGCAAAATCAAAATGAACGAATCTTTTCCAGAGTCAGCTCATTCATTTTGTTTGTTAAATCAACCAAATGACACAAAAAAACATTGGTTTATTTTGATAAATAGGAGAGTCACGAACGCACATTACAACAGAGCAAGGCGAGCATTTAAGCTTATAAAACTTAAACTTAGTTTTGTTTTTTTAAATGAGTGATTGTTTTGTTTAATAAGACCCTTATTTATCGTCTGGAATCATTTAAAGCCCTTTGACAGTTTGCAGTTTGCACTGAAACTGTCTTTTGGACCTTGAACCGTTTGGTCCCCATTGAAGTCCATTATATGGAGAAAAATCCTGGAATGTTTTCATCAAAAACCTTAATTTCTTTTCGACTGAAGAAGAAAGACATGGACATCTTGGATGAGATGGGGTGAGTAAATTATCAGCAAAAGGTCTTTTTAAAAGTGAACTACTCCTTTAAGGTACTACTACGAAGCTTTTAGGGTGAATAAGATCAGGTAACTGCCCCAGATGAGCTGTTGTACCCCCTGAAAGGTACATTATTTTCGGAGAGTGTGGATAGTATATGTGGGATGCATATGACAGACCGTTGTCCAGTGTGGTGCCAAGGTTCTTGGCTTTATGTGTGGGGAAATGACTGTGTTGTCTATGACGAGGACTTGGCGAGGATGTGTCTTGGCTGGGATGTGGAGCAGTGTAGTTTTCATGGGCATTTCTCCATGCACAAATACTTCCAGGCATTTCCAGGTGGTATCTTTACTAAGCAATTTGGTATGAAGTCAGAATACTTGTACCAATATTTGTGGAAAATGAATGGGTAGTTGAGATCCTTTTGATGATATCTGGTTAATTCTGTTCTAAGCCTGTAATGTCCACTTCATTGAGGGTAAAGAAGAGGGTTTGCAGTATTGAATGCTGTTGATAGATATACAGTAGTAGAATGCATCCCTGGTGTACTTCGGTCATGCTTCTGAGTGCTTTTAGATTAAATGACATTAGGACAATGCAACATTGCAGCTGCTATGGACAATAGTAGCACAGAATAATAATAGGCTCATTGACTGCTGCTTATGCTAGTTACGCATGACAAAGGCAGCACCCTCTAGTGGCTAGGATAACAAAGGATATTAATGTGTACAGTTCTAAATATTACTAGACATGTTTTTGTTAATACAATTGAGCTTTAAGAAGTATTTCAATAGAATGTTTTCCTCACTGTAACTAATAATAATAATACGGCCAAAGTAAATTTTAAGTTACATTTTCACCAAACCTTATCGATATACACCAGAACACTTGAGATATATGACACGTGTAGCATGGGATCTTACTGTGACACTTTTGTCTTATTTTTGTGACTTAATTTCCATTTTAGGGTGAACGATCTTATAATTCCAACAACATACTCTCAAAACACGTAGTGCCAGTTATAAGATTGACCCTTAAACTTTGGCATTGATAGTTGAAAGTTAAAATAGCAATCACATTAGTTAAGATAGTTAAAAGCAATCACATTAGTGAAATTTAGGTGTGCAAAAAATCAGTAGTATTGCGACGCATAAAGCACAGCTCACACTGAAGTCACGTGGCTAACTTGAACCCGTCGAGAAATCTCAGCGAGGAAATGCAAAGTGCCAAGTGTGGATTCTTATTGAAATGACTGGATTTTGAACATGGAAATTTGCAAAACAACACTAAATCTGCACCTAAATATCTATATAGAAAACTCTTTATGTATATATCCAATGCATGGTGTATAATAAATATGATTTTGTCATAAAAACACACTGCACAACAGAAATAACTCAGTTTTGATCACTTTAGAGAAATGTAAGAATGCAAAAAAAGTCCATTGTCTAATCAATAGTGTAGTTTTATGAAGCAAAACGTACACAGAAGTCACTTTCAAACCAGGCAGAAATGACTGGATTTTGCCCTTTCCCATTTGTAAGGGGTCTATTTGTGCATAGTCTAAAGTGCAGGGTGTAAGTGCACTTAGGGCATCTCCGAATCCACTTTTGCTAGTTTAACGACGGGAAAAATGGTCGTCGATGCAGGCGCATGATCTAAAAGGGTTGTCCCTATTCTCTTAATGAGTAATGGGTGTGTGATGGGCTTTACGTGCATTTAACCAATCAGAGTCTCATCTACTATTCCCTTTAATACCAGTTGTGCTGGAGCCATGGCGGATTTGCTATTTACATGATGGGATTTGATAGTGGAAAAAAGACTGAACGCATCTCGCAAACGGAGGTAAAAGTGTGCAAGCAGATCATCTAAGGGACAAGCCGGATCCCATCATATCTTTATGTACACAGTAATAATCTTTTACATTGTAATCCTTTAATTTTAAAATTCTGGCATGTTTGTGTGCTTTTGTGTGTTTAATAAGCACGTTGTGGACCCGCTAGGCGCACATTACTAATGCGCGTCTCAACAAAACAAAAAAAATTGTGCCTTTGACTTTAGACCAGGTTTAGTTGGCCAATGGCTCAGTCTATTTCTGTTGCCTCCAAATAGCAACACGCCAACAATGTGCCTAAACACACCTCGCTTTCAGACCAGATGGGCACAAATGCATGTGCTATTTAAACGATAACTGCGTCGTTTTAAGAAACACTCTTTGAAAAGTGTTCATTGGGGTTCTCTATATGAAGCATAGGGTTCTTTACTCAACTCCAAAGAATGGTTTAGTTTTATGCAAAAAAAAAGTTCTATAATGACTTGGGTTGGGTATCGAGAATCGAGTATCGATTGGAACCAGGACTAACTTTTAGTTTTTCCGGAATCGTTCAAAAGTTAAAATTTCGATTCCTAGTTTCGATATTCACAGTCCGTCGACCGGAAGAAGAAACCGCTGAACAACACTAACGAAGAAGCGTCTACTGTAAGTGTTGGCATAACCACGCGAGTCGAACATGAGTAGCTCACGTCGGCGGTCCAAAGTGTGGCTTCACTTTTCTAAAAATAACGAAATCTCGGTAAAATGCAACATTTGTGACAGAAGGAGTATTTCCTTCAGAAAGTCCGTTGGTTAGCAAGGTTAGCTAAACTTTTTTAACCTGCCTCTTAAAAGAATCGGAATCGAGAATCGAAACAGAGGAATTCGGAATCGGAATCAGAATCGTTCAAATTCAAACCATACCCAACCCTAATAATGACAAGAAAGAACCCTTTTGGCACAAAGGTTCTTTATAGGCTGTTATTCATTCATCTATTTCATTATTCTGCAACATTTTGTAGTTGTAATTAAATTTTAGTTTATGAAACATTTTAATCATGCTGATTTTTGGAGGAGAAAAACTGAAATTGCACTCTTCGTGTGATATTGATTAACTACATAAAATTATATAAATATGAACATTTCTAACCCCCATATCTTGAATTTTGTCATCATTCACATGCATTCATAAATACATTTTAGGGTCTTGATGTTTGCCAATAATCCGAAATGGACAAAACAAATGATAATGAATGAACCCAAAAGGTTCCATTTAGAACTTTTTCCTGGTTACAAAGTAGGGTTCTTATTATTGAACCCTTAAAAAGGGTTCCGTTTAGAACCTTTTAGTGGTTCCAAATACGTAGCGCTTATAGAACCTTTTAAGGTTCTATATAGAATCTTTCCTTCTAATGTGACCTCACCTTTATTTCTTGAAAGAATCAAAGACGAGTACTCTTGATTCGTGAGTCACCTCAAAGGACCTTGTGATTCACTGCCATTGCAATAAATCCCAGGGAAAGGGAATCACTATGGCAATCCCAATTCGTCAATCCCCCTTTTAATTGATAACCTCAGTAGATGTACTTTCTCTCCATCCACTTCTGCAACACATTTATTTGGGTGCATACCGTTGGCATAGATGTGCTTTTCCCAGCATGGGCCGAGGAGAGAGAGGACGGAGGGGCCTTTTCAGGCTGGGAGTGACAGATCTTTTATTGAAAGAGACTGGGCCCCCCTCATACACACACACACACCATGCCCTCCCCATCTGTGTCTGGGCCATTGTCACTAGGCTTGGTACTCCTGAAGTACCCCCCACCCCTCCCCTCCAAGGGTCTTTGTCACTGTAAGTCCCTCTGCAGACTGAAACAGTGCCAAAGCTCAGATACACACACACATAATGTGTCCTTTTCCCTATAGCTCATTCAGAAAAGCCCTTTGCTTGTCAGAATGCATTGAGCAGATCGAGAATGCTCTAGCGAATGGAAAAATGGGGAGAGAGACCTATGCCATTATCTAGTTTTGGCTAGTAGTGTGTGTGTCGATATTGACAGCATTCCTCTGGAGATAAACCCTCTGGCCTCAAAGCCCCCAGCCCCACCCATCCCCTCACAAGTGTAAGTGTGTGTGTGTGTGTGTGCGTGCAGGGGAAAGGGGCAGTGCCCGGACCCCTACACCCAGATAGTGTGACAGGAAAGCAGTGAGGCAAAGACGTAGAGAGGGTGCACTGGGATGCCAATGAACACCATCATTTTTAGAGTAAGTACAACTTTGTTTTTGTTTTTAGATGTTGTGAAGTTTCTCGAATTGGTGTACCTTTGCACCAAAATACTTCACTGTTGTCCATGGATGCATGTTGCTTTTGAACCCCAACCCAAACTATTATATGCAGTCATATTTGTTCTAGTTTTTTTGCAGGAGAGAGAGAGAGAGAGGGGGGATCTTTATGAATTAATGAATTAAACTTAAATTAGAATTGAGTAATAATTAATCAAATTAATTCCTTAAAAGTTAACCATTTAAAATGAGTAAAACTCACAATAACAACCAAAAAAACATAAATTGAAGTCACCATTATGGTGATCGGTGTGTTTTAAAATGCCGGTTTTCTCCTTCAGTGATTCTGCTTGTTAACATCAGGTGTCTTCAATGTTGGCAATATAAAATAAAGAGTTCTTAATTAATCTTTGACGTCTGTCTGTTAGTGAGATATTTTTGTTAAAATATTTGGTGTCAACTTTACTCATTTTAAATGGTTAACTTTTAAGGAATAATTTGATTAATTATTACTCAATTCTAATTTGTTAAATTTAATTAATAATATTGCTCGTAATCTGTTGCCACAATTATATTGATTAGATAAAGCATATTTATTTTTACAGTGTAAGTTAAAAGATGCTTTCGTAACATGAAATTAAACTTGTTGTAAGTGTAGTATGACAGCAATACAAGTCATTTATAAGCTCCTAAATATAGCAATTGCACATTTGATATTCTTATAATGTGCAAAGGATAATATTTACATATTGTGCAAAGAATATGCATAGGACTAAAAGTAAAAACTAAGGATACAACTTTTCACATTTATACATGAGATGAAAAAACAGTTAAAAGGTGTTAATGGATACTTTCAAATCGTGAATTTAAGATGCTTTTCATTTGCCGTGGCACAAATAGAAACACATTTGCACTTGGTTTATACATTGATGCAGGGTTCAGTCAAAGTCTCACCTTCATCTTTACATAAATGACAGGAAATCTCACATTAGATTTATCCTTTGATGCAAATTTAACTTGTTCCCAAAACTTTGGACTCTTAAAAATGTATCTTAAAATATCAAATTAACTAATTATTTTAATCAAATGATGTCAAGGTGATTTTAGTGGATGTGTGAAGTCAGTTCTCCTCATGTTCTGAGCAGAGGAACGAATGATGCACTTCATCTCGAAACAGTCTATTTTAATATATATATATAAATATATATATATATATATATATATATATATAAACTGTATTATTGTTCTTTAAAACAAATGCAATGCAATTCACAGACTTTTAGATGTACCTTAAAGGAGTAGTTCACTACTCACCCCCATGTCATCCAAGATGTCCATGTCTTTCTTTCTTCAGTCGAAAAGAAATTAAGGTTTTTGATGAAAACATTCCAGCATTTTCTCCATATAATGGACTTCAATGGGGTCCAAATGCTTCAAGGTCCAAATGAGAGTTTCAGTGCAGCTTCAAAGGGCTTTAAAACGACACCAGACGAATGAATAAGAGTCTTATCTAGCGAAACAGTCAGTCATTTCAAAAATAAATAAATAAGTTTAAGTTTTAAAAGCACAAATGCTCGCCTTGCTCTGTTCTGTGATGAGCGTTCGTGACTCTCCTGTTCGAACTCGTTCATCAAAATGAACAAATCTTTTTTCGAGTCATGACTCCAAGGGTCCTAGATAAGACCCTTATTCATTGTCTGGTGTCATTTAAAGCCCTTTTAAAGCCTGCAGTGAAACTCTCATTTGGACCTTGAACTGTTTGCTTCCCATTGAAGTCCAGAATGTTTTCATCAAAAACTTTAATTTCTTTTCGACTGAAGAAAGAAATACATGGACATCCATTTTTGGATGAAATGGGGGCGAGTAAATTATCAGCAAAAGTTTTTTTAAAAGTAAACTACTCCTTTAAATATACAAATTCTGGCTTAAATTCTACACTTTAAAATAAAGTTTAACCCTTAACACTTTAAAGGCCATTTACACGACCTACACCTAAAAACAGAAAACGTTTAATGCGTTTTGGCCGTTCATTTGCACGACAGCAGCCTTTTGGGGCCTGAAAATGCGAATGAAAATGTTTCAAAGTGCAAGTTTTTGAAAATGATACCACTATCGTCTCATAAAAACACAAATTTGTGAAAACGGTGCACGTCACGCGCATGTGTATTGCGCGTGTCAGTCTATAGATGCATAGTCTTTCTTTACAAAGCTACATCGCCATCTACTGGCCTGGCAGCAGAAAGCAGCGTTTTTAATCGTCTTTGTGGATCCGTGT
This sequence comes from Hybognathus amarus, assembly GCA_030378365.1. Lineage (NCBI taxonomy): Eukaryota > Metazoa > Chordata > Actinopteri > Cypriniformes > Leuciscidae > Hybognathus > Hybognathus amarus. The sequence goes on from JAQIUQ010002105.1 coordinate 21,681, forward strand.
AACGGGGGAATGTTTTGACAAAGTTGACGTCTGAACTCGAAAAATTCAAAAGAAAAACGTTTCTGTTTTTTATACATCATTGTCATGTAAACATACCTTTAATGCATGTCTTTGTTACACTGCGATTACATAAATATGTACTGAGCAATATTAATTAACATCATGAACTGTAGGGTTAGGGTTTGGTTTAGTGTTAGTTGCTTGAAATTATGCATACAGTAATTAACTGTTACAGTCTTAACATTGTAAATACATGGAACATTACACTCTAAAAAATGCTGGGTTGTTTCAACCCAAATTTGGGTCAAATATGGACAAACCCAAATGTTGGGTTAAAATGTAATTTAACATTATTTAAATTTCACTTTCAATGGTACGTTTAAAAAAAAAATACAATTTTAACCCAACATTTGGGTTTGTCCATTTTTTACCCAAATTTGGGTTGAAACAACCCAGCATTTTTTAAAGTGTAGTAACAAGGTCACATTAAAATAAATCTTATGTTAACCCATGCACACATAATAATACACACTGGGTTGTTTTAACCCAACTTTGGGTCAAATATGAACAAACCCAACCATTGGGTTAAAAAAAGGTTAATTACATTTTTTTTAACCAAATGTTTGGGTTTGTCCTTGTTTGACCCAAAGTTGGGTTAAAACAACCCAGCATTTTTAGAGTGTACACTCAAAAAAATGCTGGGTTGTTTTAATTAAATTTTGGGTCAAATATGGACAAACCCAAACGTTGGATTAAAAATGCTATTTAAAAATGTAACCCAACAGCTGGGTTTGTCCATATTTGACCCAAAGTTGGGTTAAAACAACCCAGCATAACTCAAAAAAATGCTGAGTTGTTTTAATTAAATTTTGGGTCAAATATGGACAAACCCAAATGTTGGGTTAAAAATGCTATTAAAAAAATGTAACCCAACATTTGGGTTTGTCCATATTTTACCCAAAGTTGGGTTAAAACAACCCAGCATAACTAAAAAAAATGCGGGGTTGTTTTAACTAAATTTTGGGTCAGAAATGGACAAACCCAAATGTTGGGTTAAAAATGTTATTTAAAAATGTAACCCAACGTTTGGGTTTGTCCATATTTGACCCAAAGTTGGGTTAAATCAACCCAGCATTTTTAGAGTGCAAGTTTTTACTCAGTTGGTATGAGAGTTTTTATGTTGTGTGAGTGAAAGCTATTTACAGGAGATGCACATAAAGACTGGAGTGCTCATGTTTAGCTGTCCACAACAATGCATGAAGTCCAAACACACATTTATGTGATAATGTGTCACCATTTATGTGATAGTGTGATAATGCATCCAGTTCATCATCTGCACTTCCGACGTGGAGAAGGAAGAAGCAAGAGAAGGCATTGATTTTAAAACTGCAGTTGCTGAAAGAGTTCATGCTCTCAGTCATGCAAGATTTAAGTGTATATTACTAATACACGAATGCAGAAATGCAATAACATGAGCAAGTGGAATTTTATGGATCCTCGTTCATGGGAAATGTGCGTCACCACCTGTTCGGAGTTATTTTGCGGATTGCATTATTTTGTGTGTGTTTCTCAGTAGAGGGGAATTTAAAGACTCTTGCTCCGTCTCTCTCTCGGATGCAGTCATAAACACACACACTGCAGTGTTGCGTCTCAGTGATGATGTCATCCTGTCTGCTGCAGTACTCTTGATCTTAGAGAGAGGGAAAGCTGGGGTGGGTGCTAACATGCTCATTTATTCTTTTTCCTAAAACTATTATAGGTTTTATTTGCTATATATACGTTGGCATTTGCCTTTTGCAAGGTAATTACAGCATTGCATTGAAAACTTGATCACAATGAAGAATCAACAGGACTGCATTGCTCTAAATAAATGTCCATTCAAAAATCATGCTTTCATAACAGTACATGTTAGGATGCATTGTCCAAGAAAACCATGCAGAATCATGCAATATTTATAACGTATCCATGTGGAGGTTTAGATTTCGGTGGACATTCATTCTTTATTTATGCTTTATTTCACTGAGGGAATCTACATTTTGAACACTGCATCTTTTGCTGCGTTTGGTTTGTTGGAGAGTTTGACAACACAGAGGCGAAGTGTTAGGTGTGGTCTACATGATCGCCCTTATCATCTGCAAACACACTCATATACGGCGCTTTGCACTTTTTGCATATGTTCTCCTTAAATGGTTAATCAATGGCAGTTTTAAAAATGCATTGAAATGACTAAAAACACAAAGACTGAGGGATTTGAATCATCTTAATTATTAAGATGTCACTCTTCCTACACTCTAAATATGCTGGGTTGTTTATAATATGGACAAACCCAAACATTGGGTTAAAAATTTAATTAAAAAATGTCATTTAAATGTTAACCCAACTTCAACTTCACTTTCAATGGTACATTTTTCAATTACATTTTGATCCCATCAATTACATTTTTGACCCAAATTTGGGTTGAAACAACCCAGCATTTTTTAGAGTGTAGTTACAAAGACACATTAAAATAAAGTTAAACTAAAATGTGACAAAGGTGTAACAGCCATCCAGCCCACTATCGTGTTGTTTTAACCCAATTTTGGGTAAAATATGGACAAACCCAGTCATTGGGTTAAAATGTAATTTAAAAATGTCACCCAGTTGCTGGGTTTGTCCATATTTTACTTATATTTTATATTGTCCATATTTTACAACAAGTCTTATGTTAACCCATGCACAAATAATAATATACTCCGGGTTGTTTTAGCCCAACTTTGGGTCAAATATGAACAAACCCAGCCATTGGGTTAAAAAATGTTAATCACAGTTTTAACCCAATGTTTGGTTTGGTCCATATTTGACCCAAAGTTGGGTTAAAACAATCCGGCAATTTTTAGAGTGTAATGTTTTTTTCTATCATGTTGTTTTAACCCAATTTTGGGTAAAATTTGGACAATCCCAGCCATTGGGTTAAAAATGTCATTTAAAAATGTCACCCAATGGCTGGGTTTGTCCATATTTTACCAAAATTGGGTTAAAACAGCATTTTTTTAGAGTGTACTTCATTTGTTTTCGCTAATCATAATTCAGGGTTCCATTGTTAATTGATCATTCAATTGCAAACATGTTGATAACACATTTACAGTAGTTATCTGTAGCAGGAGAGGTCAGTGATCAAGTCTTATGTTACCCATGCACACATAATAATACACTCCGGGTTGTTTTAGCCCAACTTTGGGTCAAATATGAACAAACCCAGCCATTGGGTTATAAAAATGTTAATTACATTTTTAACCCAATGTTTGGTTTGGTCCATATTTGACCCAAAGTTGGGTTAAAACAACCTGGCAATTTTTTGAGTGTAATGTTTTTTCTATCATGTTGTTTTAACCCAATTTTGGGTAAAATATGGACAATCAGCCATTGGGTTAAAAATGTAATTTAAAAATGTCACCCAATGGCTGGGTTTGTCCATATTTTACCCAAAATTGGGTTAAAACAGCATTTTTTAGAGTGTACTTTATTTGTTTCCGCTAATCATAATTCAGGGTTACATTGTTAATTTATCATTCAATTGCAAACATGTTGATAACACATTTACAGTAGTTATCTGTAGCAGGAGAGGTCAGTGATCAAGTCTTATGTTACCCATGCACACATAATAATACACTCCGGGTTGTTTTAGCCCAACTTTGGGTCAAATATGAACAAACCCAGCCATTGGGTTAAAAAATGTTAATTTCATTTTTAACCCAATATTTGGTTTGGTGTATATTTGACCCAAAGTTGGGTTAAAACAACCTGGCAATTTTTAGAGTGTAATGTTTTTAGCAATAACCCACAAAAACCAACCAACTTGTATACCAACCTATGACTTTAATCAAATAAGAATTTTTTTTTATTATTATTTATAGTGATTTTCAGATCAAATCAGACAAGTTTTTTTTATTTGAGATTTGAAATATCAGACTTTTTATGGATGGCATGATGCCATCTCTTTTGTTTTGTCTGTGCAAAATAGCATTTGGTGTTAGGATAGACAACTAAAAAATCATACGTAAAAAAAAAAAACGTAGAGCCAACGTTGCATTGGATTTTTGAAGTGTGCATACATGCATGCTTTTTGTTGCCAATATTTCCTATAAGCATAGCTGTGTGTGACTGTTAAGGTTAATGTTTTTAGTGGTAAATTCAGAATTCTTACAAAGTCAGAGCATGCCGACATTATCTCCTCTGCTTTAAATATTTTTCCCATGTAAACATGCACTAGACAGTCGTCTGAGTGTTGCACCGTGACTCGCGGAGAGATGGGGGAGAGAAATGGTGCTCCTAATTCTTGGGAGGTCACCAAGTCATCCCCATGCCAACTCACACTTTGTTGTTCTGCATGTGTGCCGTGTCTCCATGTACTTGTCAAGGATGTTTGATCAGCGAGAGTAGCCCTGCTGCGAGGGAAGGTACACACTCTCACACATTCCGATTGTCATCACCACAGCGACGATGGAACCGATACAGTGTACTTAAACTGATTCAATAGAACATCTCAGTTTCAAGGACGTGTTGATTTGTGGAAATATGTTCATATGCACTTAAAGGAGTAGTTCACTTTTTAAAAAAAACTTTTGCTGATAATTTACTCACCCCATGTCATCCAAGATGTCCATGTCTTTCTTTCTTCAGTCGAAAAGAAATTAAGGTTTTTGATGAAAACATTCTAGGATTTTTCTCCATATAATGGACTTCAATGGGAACCAAATGGTTCAAGGTCCATAATGAGAGTTTCAGTGCAAACTGTTCAAAGGGCTTTAAACGATTCCAGACAATGAATAAGGGTCTTATCAAGCGAAACGATCACTCATTTAAAAAATAAATTAAAAAGTTTAAGTTTTATAAGCTCAAATGCTCTCCTTGATCTATTCTGATGCATGTTCATGACTCTCCTGTTCGAACTCGTTTATCAAACTGAACAAATCTTGTTTTCATATCATTTAGTTTCTTCATCAAACGAAATTAACATGTTGATTCAGGAAAAGATTTATTCATTTTGATGAACGAGTTTGAACAGGAGAGTCATGAACGCCGCATCACAGAACAGAGCAAGGCGAGCATTTGAGCTTATAAAACTTAAACTTTAGTTTTTTTTATTTTTTATGAGTGATCGTTTTGCTTTATAAGACCCTTATTCATCGTCTGAAATCGCTTAAAGCCCTTTGAACAGTTTGCAGTTTGCACTGAAAGTCTCTTTTGGACCTTGAACCGTTTGGTTCCCATTGAAGTCCATTATATGGAGAAAAAACCTGGAATGTTTTCATCAAAAACCTTAATTTCTTTTCGACTGAAGAAAGAAAGACATTGACATCTTGGATGACATGGGGTGAGTAAATTATCAGCAAAAGTTTTTTTAAAGTGAACTACTCCTTTAAGACACAGAAGAGAAATCTTTCAGTCTTTGGCTAAAGATGTGAACGCTTTACTGAGTGAATGTATTGGAAACCATATGAAACCATGGTGTAGTGATCAATGATTTTTATTTATTTTAATTAATTACACAATTTTTATATAATTCTCACACACCAGCTTCCCAGTTCCTTCATGAAAAAGTTGGTCTGTGATTGTATGCCTGTGTTGCTGAATGTGATTAAGTATAAGTTTGTCTCCACGCACATATAATGTGTTATTTATTATTTGAGACCTGATGCCAAAAAAATCTTACTGAGAAGAGAACAACTCATTTAACTTTTTTTCCATCTTTTCCCCAATCTTTTTCTCTTTCTCTTTCTTTTGCTGTATTATATAGCTCAGTAACACTGATCAGTGAATAAAACACATATGTTTAATATTAAAAGTCCCCATGAAACCAAAAAGAGTTTAATCTAAATGCTAGCGTACTTCTTAAAGTTGACAAAATAAACTTTTAGGAGATATACAGTACACATTTTTGCACATTTGTCTTTCTCTTCCAGGAAGGAAATACCTAAAATATTGATCATCTTGGAAGGAAATTGTAAATTCATTTCATGGGAGCTTTACACTTTGGTGTGTGTACAGTAAATATGCATTTGTGTATTTGTGCTATTTTTTTTCTTAGTTTTTCTGGTGTTGCCCCATTTAGTTCTTTAAATTATACTACTATTAATCAAATTTCATGCCACGATTGTTATCTTATTAAACACGATTTTACAAGTCTATGAAAATACAGAATGGCTGGCCTATAAAAGCCTTTCGTTTTCATGTTATCACGTCAAAAACTCTTATTTTATAAATTCGATCTGTATTACTTCCTGTATTTTTCCTCAGGATGCCACCACCAGTTTCCTCCGTGCCGCTCGCTCAGGTAATCTGGACAAGGCTCTAGACCACATCAAGAATGGCATCGACATCAACACAGCCAATCAGGTAAGACTCCCTCAACTCAGCCAATCACGCCATTGGTTTTTCAATAGAGGAACACATTCAAGCTATCATTGTAGTCCATTGGGTTTCCACATTGGTCCAGACTGGGTAATGCTGGATGGAGTGATGGTGGACCAGTCATGCTGTTCTCAAGCAAAACTAAGCATCCCTTTTAACAGGGAATTTCAACAGCAGCGAAACTGTATTCCCATGGCATCATTGCTCTACATAGGTGATGGAGATCAGGAGTGTATAGGTTTATTGGTTCAGGTTTAATGAACATATTCATATTGCTGTGCCGTCGGGTGTATAACATACTCTTGCATACATTATCTATTTAAAAGTTTTTGTGCTGAAACAGTTGGTAAACGATATGATGTTGCACGTTTTTGCACTAAACATAGAGTCAGAAGAGGAGATGGTAGGTTTCATTGTTGGTGCCATAGCTTTGGATATAGATTCTTCAAGTTAAAGAAATCTACGCCTGTTCCGAGATGCGATAGTGATTTCTGATTCATGAACGAGCTGGTTCTGTTCAATAAACCTCACTGGTTCACAAATCGCACTGAATGATTCGTTTGAGAATTGGAATGATGCGATTGTAGCTGTTCTTGACTCAACAACACGCAATGATCCAATTCAATGATCCGCTCTGAGCATGTCTAACTCTACACTCTAAAAAATGCTGGGTTGTTTCAACCCGAATTTGGGTCAAATATGGACAAACACAAGTGTTGGGTTCAAAATGTACAGTTGAAAGTAAAAGTTTATAGCCCTCAAACCGTATTCACTTTATAGCCCTTAATCCTGTAATTGTGGACAAATGTGGGCACAGAGGACTCAGGTGTGATCCTAATTTTTATTTATTATAAATGTTATATCACTGTCTTCGATAAAGTTTTGTCTATCCATTTATGATGTTTTTTTTATTTTGGGGGTATTTTTGAATTTATTTACTTCAAAAAGTACCCTATTTTCTATGTAAATTATTCTTATTTTTATGTTTTATTTTATTTTTTTTAACAACATTAAAATATCATTCCAATAAGTTCTTAGAGCTAAAACCAAAAGATAAAGTGACTTTGCCGTCACCTGGTGTCTTATTTTGGCTTATTTTAGAATGCTCGAAATTACAGTTTTTCTCATTCATTTCTATGGGTGCCCATTTTTAACCCAAACACAAGATTGAGGAGTTTTTTTCACACACTTTACATTGTAGAATTGAGTAAAAAAAAATGTGTGTTTAGTAGGCAAACTTAGGAAAAGTAGCCAAGTCTTGAACCGCTCAGATCAAGGGAAGTATTTTTTAAAAATAAATCAAAACTATTTTGCCCACATTTGTCCAGAATACGGTTTTAGGATTAAATAAAAAATGTAACGCAACATTTGGGTTTGTCCATATTTGACCCAAATTTGGGTTAAAACAACCCTGCATAGTTTAGAGTGTAAATGTGCCAATGCTCGCGAGCTTGAGTACACATGTAAAAGTAAGATACTTTTGCTGAATCTTAATAATGATTGGTTTAACGTCTGTCCATTTACTTCTGAACTAAATCTACTGTAACAGGGTGAGATGATTGTACATTTTCTGTTTCCATGCCTGGCTGGATCCATTTTTTAATTGCACTGCATGTCTATTGTGCACAAATGCTATTGTGCGTATGCCCAGTAGTTGCATTCACGTCCGCTTCTCTTTCCCTTTAGCCTGTTTTTACCCTGACGTTTCCTGCTGTGGGTGGGTCTATCAGGAACGCCAGCTGTAATTGAGATGATAATGCCCTTTGATTAATGACCGCATGTGTCGTGAGTGATGACTTCAGCGCTTTTCTCCATTTAGTCCTTAGACTGTAGCAAACGTGTGAGCAGGTCCTCAGAGCTCTCTGGAGGGTTTCAGTGACCTCGACTACATGCACCGCTGAGCTCTGAACTCACTTGAGCTACAGTAGGATACATGAAGCCTATACTGGAAATAACATATTCTTAGTTAGTATTATTGTCTTACGCTCCATTAAAATATATACTTGAAGCAAGTCACTCACTTGACAAAGAAAGTGTATTGATTTTCATGAAATATATCTTGAATTAAATGTATTATTCTTACCACATAAGTAAAATGTAAAGTAAAAACTGTGTACAATTTCGGCAACAAATTGTCAATGGGATAAAAAAAATCTAAGTTATATTGATATACAGTGTGTTATACACTGTAAAAATGAATATGCTTTATACTAATCAATGTAATTGTGGCAACAGATTACAAGCAATATTATTAATTAAATTTAACCAATGAGAATTGAGTAATAATTAATCAAATTATTCCTTAAAATGAGTAAAGTTTACACCAAAAAAATGTAACAAAAATATCTCACTGATGTCAAAGATTAATTAAGAACTCTTTATTTTATATTGCCAACATTGAAGACACCTGATGTTAACAAGCAGAATCACTGAAGGAGAAAACCGTCATTTTAAAACAAACACCGATCATCATAATGGTGACTTCAATTTATGTTTTTTTGGTTGTTGTTGTAAGTTTTACTCATTTTAAATGGTTAACTTTTAAGGAATTAATTTTAATAATTATTACTCAATTCTAATTTGTTAAGTTTAATTCATAATATTGCTTGTAATCTGCTGCCACAATTTTTTTGATTAGATAAAGCATATTCATTTTTACGGTGTATGTTTTCTGGCTTAATATATTGTCCAATTAACTAAAAATACAAGAAATATTAATATGATATTATTTTTTATACTCTGCCTTTTCAGAAATATGTTAATCAGTGTATAAAATACTCTTTATTTTAACATTTGTTTATTATTATTATTGTTTTTAATCAATACCACTTTATCCAGAATCGAGTCCGATACTAAGATTCCGATACCTGTATTTTCATTGCATTTTTACCTTTTTTTTTAATATAGGTTTTTTGTTTTTTTTAAATATAGGGGAAACCAGAAGAATATGAATAATATTAGCTGACTTAATTCGTTTTCAATGACTGCTTATAAGGTACATGTGATCACTTTCCAGTGATTTGAAATCTCCACATCTATAAGAACAAGCCTTCGGATGAGACGTTAAACCGAGGTCCTGACTTTAAAAAATTGACCCTGGCCAAATTTGATTTCCCAATCATCCCCATATATCTCCATTGTCTCCTCTCCACCAATAAGCTTCCGTGTCATCATCCATGTGGTGTTGCACATTGGTAGTTGGTTAGTGCCGTCTATGTAAAGCACTCAGTGCTGAGAAAAGCACCATATAAATGTAATGAATTAATTAATGAAGCTTTGTGCATCATAGAAATTGTTTTAGAAAGCATCTGTTGTGTGATATTCTTCAGATGCAGCTTTGTAAATGTTCAGTATTTTTTCATCCATTCATCCTTTTTCTTTTGTTTCTTGGTTCCTGTGCTTGTCTCTTTGGGTCACATTGAGATGGGGTAAGTGGTCTCTACACTCAGAGGGGATAATATCAGCAATGTGAGAAAGGTCCAACCTCACATGTCCTGTGAGGCTGAAGGAAGGCTGTGTGAGGTTAGACCTATCCCACATGGCCCGTATTCTTCCCAGCAGAGAGACCACCGGCCTGCCATCCACCTATCATCATCATCATCATCACTTTTGAAAGTGCTCCATGTGTTTTGTGAGAGTGTGTGTTAACTACAAACTTCCCACTTCCCCATTTCAGTCTCTTTGGGATGTTGCCGTATGATTTGAGATTGAATAACCTTCAGAGTGAGTTTGTTCTGCTGTCTCTTTCCCTTCACAGAATGGACTCAACGGGCTGCACTTGGCCTCGAAGGAAGGCCACGTTAAAATGGTGCTGGAACTACTGCACCATGGGATTGTACTTGAGACGGCCACAAAGGTAAGAGTTAGAGCTACAAAAAGACACACTAATTTTTTGGATGTTAACTTAGAGTAAACATGCATGACTACGTTTCTTAAAGGGGGGGTTTAGTCCGTTTTTTCTTTGCATAATTGTGTTTATGGGGTGTATTACAACATGTATTCGTTATTTGTTTTTTTTTTTAAGTCCTATTTTTCATAAATTTCACCTTTATTGTAAGCCGCGCTCACCTCTGTTGCTGGAACGACCGGTTGACTTCCTGATTCTATGAAACCACTCCCTCAGAAACTCTTTATGGGCTCAGATTGGTTAGTTTGTGCCGGTGTGTTGTGATTGGCTAAACTGCGAAGTGAGCGTTGTCCGGAACCGTCACGCCCCTTCCCTGTACGGGAGAATGTTGCATGTGGTCCGGTCAATGTAAATAATGCTGTCGATAGGCTTACTGCCGTATCAGTTTGAGCCCGAATCCGACCCAGAAAGCGCCGATGAAGAGAGACAGTCAGAACCTCCTCAAACACGTTTGTTACAAAACGTTTCTGAATGGTACGTGTTTGATTTATGATTATTCTATTATTACATAAGAAGTTTGATACCCTGTTATAATTGAAAATGCTAATGCTGCTTGTTAGCTTTTTGACATACGTTTTTATCTTGATTAAACATTTAATACAAATTATAGGGTTAGGGTTAGGGTTAAAAACATCTAAATAAATGGCTATTGTAAACAAACACTGTTGACATTGATCGCGTTTATGAACAAATCGCAAAATTACGTCATAAAGTAGCTATACCTGGCAAATACATTTAATAAATATATATGATTACTAATTAAGCTTCAAAGTGTACGCGTTTGTCAGAGAAACCCGAAATAACATAACAAAGTGACTATAAAAACGGCGATGGCATTTGTTTACGTCCTTGCTAAAACGAAACCATTAACGTTACGTCTAAAATTATACTAATACATTTAAAACGATTAAGTCTTACTTACAGGTTGTTGCCCAACAAGTGTTGCATCTGGTTTTAACGTTGGAACAGCTTCAGGTTTGAGCAAAAGTTTCTTGTGTAATCCGGCATTGAATTGGTGTAGATTCAGTGAAATGTGCCGCACAAAGAGCTAAATTACGATTGTAATTGTCAGAAACATTATTAAACATAAATGTTAGCCATTGTTGACGGACTAGAGCATCCGAAGGAAGCCCGAACACAGAAGACCTGACATCTGGATGAAAATAGCACACTTTAGACGGCATGGCTAAGTTAGCTCTCCCCTGTAACTCTTCCTCTTCGGCAATGACGCAGCTATATGCGCATGTCCTATTTTTCCATATTCCGGAGGGAGTGGTTGATGCAAATGTGGGGGTTAGTGACGTACCATAACCCAGCTGTAGTCCAAATCCAGTCGTTTTTGTAGGCAATTATACTTCCTGGTTTATAAAAGACGATATCTCTGCTTACACTGAACTTTCAGCGCTGCAACTTTGCAGATACTGTTCATGCACCAACAGCAACATTACACACTATTTAAAATCAAAAATGTGAGACAGGAAAAAAAACCCCCTTTAATACACTTTTAAAAAGTACACTTTGAAATCTTTTTGCTTTAAAGAAGTACACTTATTTTGATGTGTTGACTAACATACTGAAGCACATGTAAAAATATTACGCACCTTCTGAAAGAGTCCAGAATCTCCTGATCAAAAGACATGAGAAGCAGAAACAAGCGATATTATATGTAAGCAGACGCATATGTAAAATAAAGCGATCACCAACATTAAACGGAATATAAATCAAAACTGCTTAACGTTACTGAATGATATGTTGACTGTGAAGCTTTGGGTGTTTATGGACTTGATCTACATCTGTGTTTTGATCGTCTTTCTGAATCTGATCCAGACGTACACTATTTTCTCAGCTTTTTGCTCCAAATCTTTATGAAACTTGCCCACATTCAAGTGTTGATAAAAAAGGAATGCATGAAGCTATAGTAAAACGGGGTTTTGTTTCGTTTATAAGCAGAAGGTCTGTTCTTTCTTTTGATATATATTGCATGTTCAGATATTCATATAACAAAATATTCTGGGGGCCATAAAACTTTTGTTAAAATGATCAAAAACTCTGGAGGGAAAGAGTTAAAAAAAGTATTGTATATATATATATATATATATATATATATATATATATATATATATATATATATATATATATATATATATATATATATATATATATATATATCATTGCATAAGATGTTAGAGCTTTTGGCAGAATAAATTAAAACTTAACAGAAAATCTTGATTAGACGCACTGCACATGTGCCTCAGAAAACCATTGTTGAAATACTAGTTATTTTATTTTTAAGTACTTATTATTATTATTATTATTATTATTATTATATATAAAATAAAAATAATATTTTAATTATTATTAAAATAATAATCTTAAGTGTTTATAGGGTTAGGGTTGCAAACTGATTGTAATGCTTTGGACACTTAATTGCATGTTTTAAATGAAAATGTATTATAGTTTAAATGTATAAATGCAATCAGCTGAACGTTTTGACCCACTTGAGTATGTTTTTAATGTAATTTGATTATTTATATTGTCTTTGAAATATGGTTAAAGTGTACCTCCAAATGTGAAGCATTAAACTAAAATATACTTTAATGTAATTTCTATTAAGAAATTGTTTCAATAGAAATTTAACCATACTTTAACCATACTTTGACACTTTAACCATATTTCAAAGACAATATAAATAATCAAATTACATTAAAAACATACTCAAGTGGGTCAAAACGTTCAGCTGATTGCATGTTATAAATGAAAATGTATTATAGTTTAAATGTATAAATGCAATCAGCTGAACGTTTTGACCCACTTGAGTATGTTTTTAATGTAATTTGATTATTTATATTGTCTTTGAAATATGGTTAAAGTGTACCTCCAAATGCGAAGCATTTAAACTAAAATATACTTTAATGTAATTTCTATTGAAAATTGTTTGTAATTTATTACCTTTATAATTTTAAAAATATGTACTATCAACAATTATTTTCAAGTACTTAATATGCTTAAGTATGTTAGACATCAGATCACAATAAGAGTACCAAAAAAGATTATTAAAGTGACATTGTTACAGAGTGTGCTTCAGCATGTTAAGAAACACTCATGTGTATTCTCTTTAAGTACACTCAGTGACATTGCAATAATATCATATTACCTACAAGTATAGTTTGAATGTACTGTATAATGTTGGTCATCATGTCATTAAATATGATATTTCTCTTGTAGAAAGGAAATACTGCTCTCCACATAGCAGCCTTAGCTGGTCAAGAACAGGTGGTCACTGAGCTGGTCAACTATGGAGCCAATGTCAATGCTCAGTCTCAGGTGAGCAAAAACTCAAAGGGATTTCTTTTAAAAGTGGTTTAAGGCATTGATATGTTGTATTATATGTGAGCATTTACCTATCTTCTCTCCAGTTGGATGTTTTATAGTTCATTTGAATCATTTTGAATTTATGTAGTATTGCTTTCCGAACTAAAATCTCTCTGGCTCTATTGTCATCTGTGTATTTGTGTGCTTGTGTTAGTTTGGGTATTGTATCTGCATATGGGTGTTTATGTCTGTCTGCAACAGAAGGGCTTCACTCCTCTCTACATGGCTGCACAAGAGAATCACCTCGAGGTCGTGAAGTTTCTCCTGGATAATGGAGCCAATCAGACCATTCCAACTGAGGTAATTCATGAAAGGACTTTTAAATAGAGATGTGTGTTGTGCAAATCATGTTCTTTAAAAGAATATAACTAAGTGTGAACTGAAAATCATTTTAATTCAAAAATTCAACTGTGATTCACACTCAGAATTCAGCGTTTTTGTTGTTGTTTTATTTTATTTAAACTTTACTAAGTGGAAAAGTCATTAAAAAAACTGAATTCTGAGTGTAGAATCACTGTTACATTTTTTAAGTAATTAAAAAAATTACAGTAACACATCTAAATGAGTTCATATATAAGACGAGCGAGTACACAACCTTGTTTTGCCATGTTAATTGCAATGAAATGAAAATGTATTATAGTTTAAATTATTTTACATTGAATGCATTAGAGTGCTTTTTCACCCACTCAAACTCATCTTCAAATGCAATTTAATAGAAATTGACTGCTATTGTCTTTGAAATATGGTTAAAGTGAACAGAATTTATAGTAAACTAAATTATATTTCATGTTATGTCTATTGGAACTATGTCATGTATTTAAAAAATACTTGGAATTACACATTTATAATGATGAAGTTGCAATTTAGTGCATTTAAAATGTACTATATTAACTTAAATGTAATATTGAATAATAAAACTGTTCAAATTATTATAGTTATTTTTACATGTGCTTCAGTATGTTAGTCAACACATCAAAATAAGTGTACTTCTTTAAAGCATGAAAAAAGATTTCAAAGTGTACTTTTTAAAAGTGTATTAAGAAACATAGTCATGCATGTTTACTCTTTAAGTACGCTTACAGGTAGGCTTACTAACCTTTTATTTCATTATAATTATTATTATTATTGTGTTATATGCATGGGCAGTTTAAAAAATTATTTATAAGATTTGAAGCACACTACAAGTGCACATTCAATATAATAAATAAGAATAATTGTGACTTTTTATCTCACAATTACGAGATATAAAGTTGTAAATATGAGAAATAAAGTCACAATTGCGAAATGTAAAGTTGCAATTCTAAGAAATAAAGACGCAACTGTGAGATCTAAAGTCGCAATTCTGAGAAATAAAGTCTCAATTGTGAGATATAAAGTTGCAATTCTAAGAAATAAAGTCGCAATTGCGAGAATGTAAAGTCGCAATTCTGAGAAATAAAGATGCAACTGTGAAATGTAAAGTCGCAATTGCAAGATATAAAGTTGCAATTCTGAGAAATAAAGTCGCGTAAAGTCGCAATTCTGAGAAATAAAGTCGCAATTGCGAGATGTAAAGTCGCAATTCTGAGAAATAAAGACGCAACTGTGAAATGTAAAGTCACAATTCTGAGAAATAAAGTCGCAATTCCGAGATATAAAGTTGCAATTCTGAGAAATAAAGTCGCAATGTAAAACTCGCAATTCTGAGAAATAAAGTCGCAAATGCGAGATGTAAAGTCGCAATTCTGAGAAATAAAGTCGCAATTGCGAGATATAAATTCGCAATCATGAGAAATAAAGTCGCAATTCTGAGAAATAAAGTCGCAATTGCAAGATATAAAGTTGCAATTCTGAGAAATAAAAGTCGCAATTAAAGTCGCAATTCTGAGAAATAAAGTCGCAATTGCGAGAATGTAAAGTCGACAGTTCTGAGAAATAAAGACGCAACTGTGAAATGTAAAGTCGCAATTCTGAGAAATAAAGTCGCAATTGCGAGATATAAAGTTGCAATTCTGAGAAATAAAGTCGCAATTAAAGTCGCAATTCTGAGAAGTAAAGTCGCAAATGCGAGAATGTAAAGTCGCAATTCTGAGAAATAAAGTCGCAATTGCAAGATATAAATTCGCAATCATGAGAAATAGAGTCGCAATTCTGAGAAATAAAGTCGCAATTGCGAGAAATATAAAGTTGCAATTCTGAGAAATAAAGTCGCAATTCCGAGATGTAAAGTCGCAATTCTGAGAAATAAAGACGCAACTGTGAAATGTAAAGTCGCAATTGCGAGATATTAAGTTGCAATTCTGAGAAATAAAGTCGCAATTAAAGTCGCAATTCTGAAAAATAAAGTCGCAATTGCGAGATGTAAAGTCGCAATTCTGAGAAATAAAGACGCAACTGTGAAATGTAAAGTCGCAATTCTGAGAAATAAAGTCGCAATTGCGAGAATATAAAGTTGCAATTCTGAGAAATAAAGTCGCAATTGCGAGAATATAAAGTTGCAATTCTGAGTAATAAAGTTCGCAATTCTGAGAAGTAAAGTCGCAATTGTGAGATGTAAAGTCGCAATTCTGAGAAACAAAGTCACAATTGCGAGATATAAAGTTGCAATCATGAGAAATAGAGTCGCAATTCGGAGAAAAAAATTCGCAATTACAAGAAATAAAGTCGCAATTATGAGTAATGAAGTCACAATTGCAAGAAATAAAATCGTAATAAAATGAAATGTAATTACCATGTTCCCGTGATATGTTGTATGTTTGTGTGTCTCTCAGGATGGCTTTACCCCTCTTGCTGTGGCTCTTCAGCAGGGCCATGAGAATGTGGTGGCCCTGCTCATCAACCACGGTACTAAGGGCAAGGTCCGCCTTCCCGCACTGCATATCGCTGCCCGAAACGACGACACCCGCACTGCCGCTGTGCTTTTACAGAATGACCCCAATCCGGATGTCTTAAGCAAGGTTTGTGTAAACTGATGTTTCTAAACTACTGGGCATCTAGTATATATGTAATATTAAATTATCTTATTAAAGGAGCCAGGTTTGTTTTGGGCGTTTAGTTGCATGGTAATAGCAATGAAATTAAAATATTTGGTTACACATTATTTTAAGGTGTCATTGTTACAGTGTAATTATATATATATATATATTAAGCAACTACATGTACTTACTATAGGGTTAGGGTCGGATTAGGGTTTGGTTGAGTTGAGGGTTAGTTGCATGTAATTATGCATAATTTGCTGTTAGTACTATAAACTACATGTAACATGTGTTACATGGACACTGTAAAATAAAGTGTTACCTTATGTATTTTGTACCAGGGCTGTGCGTTAATCGAAATCCTAGTACAATCATGATGTGAGTAAGTTCTAAAAAAAAATCTGGGTTGTTTTCAACCCATGTTTGGGTCAAAATATTTTTTTTTATAAAATTTTAAACTGTTAAAGCTGCACGATTAATCTTTAAAACATTGCGATCTCAATGAGTACATTTTACAATGCAGGTACTGTAATTAGAGATATGCTAGTTATAAATACAGTAATCATTACTTTATTTGGGCAGAAAAAGTATGTTGTGGTTTCCAAGCTCATTAATGTTAACGTTAGTGGTCTTTCCACTGATGATAGTGGTATTAGCTTTGTGGTTAGCTATCTATGATGAACCATAATTTAGCAATGGATAACGTCATACTGCAAATTGTAAAACATACATTTTCAATATAACAGGCCAAGGAGAGATAATTGAAGCGCGTTCGTCCGTTTTTATTTTTATTTTTGAAATATTCATTTATTGGCCATCATTATAACTGCGTTACCGATAGTTTGGAAAATGCTTAATATCGGCCGATAATCTCGGCCGGCCAATATATCGGTCTGGCCAATATATCGGTCTGGCTCTATTTCCAACATTAACCAGCTGAAGATTGCATTGCAAACCTGACTCAATGCGTTAATCTGCATAAACACACTATTGTTCAAAGGTTTGGGGTCAGTAAGATTTATTTTTTAAACAAATGAATACTTTTATAAAGCAAGAATGCATAAAGTGATAGTAGAGACTTTTCAACTTTCATCAAAACATTATGAAAAACAAATAAAACGGTTTCCAAGCAGCAAAACTTATATGATATCTGACAATAATTCTGTTTTGCTGTATTTGCAATCAAATAAATGCTTCAAAAACATTCTTACAGAGCCCAAACTTTTCAAGGGTAGAGTTTACAGTTTATTGAAATCTGCACTGATATTGAAGCAATCAGAGGATCAACTGTTAACCCAATTTCCCATGATCCCCTGCAGACAGGCTTCACACCACTCCACATCGCAGCCCACTATGAAAACCTGAATGTTGCCCAGCTGCTTCTAAACCGAGGAGCTGATGTGAACTTCACACCCAAGGTCTGTCTTTTATCAGTATTTCTGCACTGATCCTCAAGTCTATCTACAGCAACAAGCCAACTAGTGTGTTTTTCTTTCAGAATGGGATCACACCTCTACATATTGCATCCAGGAGAGGAAACGTCATCATGGTCAGACTTCTGCTGGACCGAGGAGCAAAGATTGATGCTAAGACAAAAGTATGTAATAAAGTTATGATTCTAATTCTAAACATTAACGAGACTTGAGGATTTGTAGACACGTTTGTTCTTCCTCCCTTGTCATCACAGGATGAGTTGACTCCTCTTCACTGTGCTGCCAGAAATGGCCATGGGAGAATAGTAGAGATCCTTCTGGACCAAGGAGCCCGATACAGGCCAAGACCAAAGTAGGCATACACCCAAACACTCAGTGTTTACATATAGCCAGAACACATTTGACATCCAGACACATGGTGTAGTCACATGGTGTTCTGAGAAGTAACCATTAAAAAAGAAATAATCCAACATCACCAATTTGATTTGGTTCACCTTGGTCAATTTCAGCTTTTTATGGCAATTATGCAACAATTTCTCCCACCCCAAAACTGCCATTTTTAGATATTATTACATTTAATTTACTGAATTTGCAGCTTTGTATGTTAGGATAAAATTTAAAGTCGCATACCTTATGACTGTATATTTATACTGAAGTTATTATTTTTTTGCATATTTTATTGACACTGCAGTTCCCAATCTGTGTCAGCAGTGCAAATATAACAATATGCATTGATTTAAAATCCATTAATGTATTTGAATTGCATGCACTGTAAATTTGAATATGATTTATCTAATCAAAAAAAAATGTGGCCACAGATTACAAGCAATATTATGAATTAAACTTAACAAATTAGAATTGAGTAATAATTAATCAAATTAATTCCTTAAAAGTTAAGCATTTAAAATGAGTAAAACTTACAACAACAACCAAAAAAACATAAATTGAAGTCACCATTATGATGATCGGTGTTTGTTTTAAAATGACGATTTTCTCCTTCAGTGATTCTGCTTGTTAACATCAGGTGTCTTCAATGTTGGCAATATAAAATAAAGAGTTGTCAATTAATCTTTGACATTGTCTGTTAGTGAGATATTTTTGTTACATTTTTTGGTGTAAACTTTACTCATTTTAATCAGTTTAACTCATTTACAGGAATAATTTGATTAATTATTACCTCAATTCTTTGTTCAATTTAATTAATAATTTTGCTTGTAATCTGTTACCACAATTATATTGATTAGATAAAGCATATTCATGTTTACAGTGTATAAAAATTCATTTATTTGGCTCACGCAGTTTTAATATAAGCTAAAACTAAATTTAAAGTGATGCATATTTGTCATAAATGAAACTGGTAAGATTTCTGTAAAGTTTATTACTGTATTAACTATTTGCAATCATTTTATTATATTTAAATAATAATTTTTAAAAAGGCATTTGTTCATATTGCTTATAATCTACATAAATCTGAAAACAATTACATTTCTTCAGTTATAAAGTATAAACATGGTTAAAATATTTCTATAGTTGTGAAACAAGAAATATTCAATTATATTTGAAAAAAATATAAAAAAAAATTTCAATTTATTTGAAATGAATTGGATTTGTTGATGATAAATATATAAACCTGGTTATTGTGTATTTAAACACATTAAGTTCAGAAATCTAACCTGAAGGAAAAGTAAAAAAATAATAAAAAAATATTTTTAAAAACCTCCTTGATTGCCAGATTTATGAAAGACAGTGCATTTGGCAGCTCTAAATGTTCCCATATGTTCACTGCACAGAATGGCCTGTCGCCAATACACATGGCAGCCCAGGGCGATCATTTGGACTGTATCAAACAGCTATTACAGTACAATGCAGAGATTGATGACATCACTCTGGACCACCTGACACCACTGCATGTGGCGGCACACTGTGGACATCATCGCGTGGCCAAGGTGCTCCTGGACAAAGGAGCCAAACCAAACACCCGTGCTCTGGTTAGTACACGTTTAAAAGCCACACGTGGAACAGTTAATGCACATATTAACATTTACCCTGTTATTATGAAACAAAATCACACTTATTTGTCCACTTATGCTTAGAATGGCTTCACGCCACTCCATATTGCCTGTAAGAAGAACCACATGCGTGTAATGGACCTGCTATTAAAGCATTCTGCGTCCCTGGAGGCGGTAACAGAGGTGAGCAACAGGATCATTTCACAGTGTAAAATACTGTAAATAACATTTCATTAGTTTAAATTCAAATTATTGTAATGTATTCACTGGTTTAACTGAGTTCTAGAAGTCATTGTATTTGTTTGGGACTTTTATTATGAATTTTACTTTGCAACCCATAGCACAGTTCAGTTAGCTTCTAAAGGTGTATTGTTGTGCTGCCAAAAAGCATCTTTCCCATTAAAAAAATAGCTGTATATTCTAACAAATACATTTTTGCAATAAGCAGGATCTAGTTGAAGTAAATGTATTTATTTACATCAGTTTTATCAGGACTTTATTTTTAAGAATCAATGGTTATTATCATTAGATGAGTGGTAGATTTCTCTAGATATTATAGACTTATTAGGAGAAAAGGTCATGGCAGACAAATAAAAATAAAAAATCCACCAAAGCATAAAAACAGACACAGTGATTTATTAAGACTGGGAATGAATTTCACTTCAAGAACAATACAAAGGAACATGCATTTTAGGTAGTTTACGTTTTGAATAGAGCAAGGTCTACTAAAGAGGTATGAGGATTATCACAGTTTCAGGCCATGACATGTTTAGTTCTTTGTGTTTCTGTCCAATAGTCTGGCTTGTCCCCGCTGCATGTGTCTTCCTTCATGGGTCATCTGAATATAGTGAAGATACTAATGCAGAAAGGAGCATCACCGCATGCCTCAAACACGTGGTAAGCAATAAAGTGAAATATCAGCAGTTGAGTAGTTCACTTTTAAAAAAACTTTTGCTGATAATTTACTCACCCCCATGTCATCCAAGATGTCCATGTCTTTCTTTCTTCAGTCGCAAAGAAATTAAGGTTTTTGATGAAAACATTCCAGGATTTTCTCCATATAATGGACTTCAATGGGGACCAAACGGTTCAAGGTCCAAAAGAGAGTTTCAGTGCAGCTTCAAAGGGCTTTAAACGATTCCAGGCGATCTTATCTAGCGAAACGATCGCTCATTTCAAAAATAAATAAAAAAGTTTAAGTTTTATAAGCACAAATACTTGCCTTGCTCTGTTCTGTGATGCGCGTTTTTTGTGACTCTTCTGTTCGAAGTCGTTCATCAAAATGAACGAATCTTTTGAGTCATTTGGTTCATTCAACGAATGAAAAGAACGAAATGACTAAAAAAAGATTCGTTCATTTGAAGCGGTCATTTCGACCTTGAACCGTTTGGTTCCCATTGAAGTCCATTAAATGGAGAAAATCCTGGAATGATATCATCAAAAATCTTAATTTCTTTTCAACTGAAGAAAGAAAGACATGGACATCTTGGATGACATGGGGTGAGTAAATTATCAGCAAAAGTTTTTTTTAAAGTGAACTACTCCTTTAAAGCAATGCACTGAAGTATGTTCAAATTCAACTATGTAAACATGGAGTTTAACCTTCTAAAGGAACATTTTCCTCACAGTTTCAGGGATGGGCAGCTTCAGTCCTGGAGAGTTTAACTCCAACCCTGATAAAAAACAAAACTTTTTGTCTTAACGATAACCTGTAGTTTTCTAGTAATCCTGAAGACATTGAATAGCCATTAGCATGTGTTTGAGTTGGACTCCGCTGTTACCCACCCCTGCTCTAGGAGATTTAAGATGTGTGGACTGTGAGCTGTGCTTTTGCTGTGATCTTATACATTAATGTGTTCTTGTAGAAAGTGGAAACGCCTCTGCACATGGCATCTCGAGCTGGTCACTGTGAAGTTGCTGAGTTCCTGTTGCAAAATGCAGCTCCAGTCGACGCCAAAGCCAAGGTACGTTTCATTTGATTTGAATAAAAAATGAAAAAGGTAAATGCAACTTTTTATCTCACACTCCAAAAAATTCTGGGTTGTTTTAACCCAATTTTGGGTCAAATATGGACAAACCCAGCCATTGGGTTACATTTCTAAATTACATTTTTAACCCAATGTTTGAGTTTGTCCATATTTTACCCAAAATTGGGTTAAAACTAACCCAGCATTTTTAGAGTGGCACGATTCTGACTTTATTTCTCAATTGCGAGTTTATATAGCAATTATATTTTAGATTTAAATGATATATATAGTGTGAGAAATAAAGGTAATAATTTACCTTGCAATTTTGCCATGCCTTAAAATAGCTTGAATGTAACTCTACACTGTTGATCTGATTGGTTACAAGGTCGTTTGTGACGTCAGAAACACCAGCGATTTTAATCGACTGTCTTTGGTTCACTGCAGTTTTAAGGAGGAAATACTCAGGCAATGTTGTTGACTTATGAATTTACACATGGTTTGTCTTAAAGCATATTAAAAACACCACATAGACACATAAACAACATTAAAAGCCTGATTTTCACCACAAGGGGGACTTTAACTAACTATTAACTACTATTTTTGCCTGAATAAACTCTGCTTATTAATAGTTTGTAAGGTGGTTATTAAGTTTAGGTATGGGTATAAGGGATGTAGAATTAGAGCTTGCAGAATAAAGTATTAAAGGAGTAGTTCACTTTTCAACAAACTTTTGCTGATAATTTACTCACCCCCATGTCATCCAAGATGTCCATGTCTTTCTTTCTTCAGTTGAAAAGAAATTAAGGTTTTGGATGAAAACATTCCAGGATTTTCTCCATATAATGCACTTCAATGGGAACCAAAGCGGTTCAAGGTCCAAATGAGAGTTTCAGTACAAACTGCAAACTGTTCAAAGGGCTTTAAATGACTCCAGACGATTAATAAGGGTCTTATCAAGCAAAACGATCGCTCATTTAATAAATAAATAACAAAGTTTAAGTATTATAAGCTCAAATGCTCACCTTGCTCTGTGATGTGCGCTTTTTGACTCACCTGTTCAAACTCGTTCATCAAAATGAACGAATCTTTTCCTGAGTCAATTCGTTCGTTTTGTTTGTTGAATGACCCAAATGACTCGTAAAAAGATTTGTTCATTTTGATGAACGAGTTCGAACAGGAGATTCACGAACGCGCATCACAGAACAGAGCAAGACGAGCATTTCAGCTTATAAAACTTAAACTTTGTTATTTAGTTTTTAAATGAGTGATCGTTTTCACTTGATAAGACCCTTATTCAGTCGTCTGGAATCGTTTAAAGCCCTTTGAAACAGTTTGTACTGAAACTGTCTTTTCGGACCTTGAACCATTGCGTTCCCATTGAAGTCCATTAAATGGAGAAAATCCTTAATGTTTTCATCAAAAACCTTAATTAAGTGAACTACTCCCTTTAATATGTGATTTATAAGTACTAATAAACAGCCAATATCTTTTCACAAATTTATAGTGAGAATTGGACCCTAAACTAAAGTGTTGTCAAATACAGTCAAATAAAACCTGTATGTATAATAATATGTAATATTATAATAAAAATTATAATATATAAACCTGTAAAAATCCATTTATTTTGTTTATAATATAAATACAATTTGAGAAGAACTCAATAAATTTAGCCATAACAAGGTTTAGTTATTTTTTTGTGTATCATCTTATTAGAAAATGATCTTCGCCTCCGTCAGGATGACCAGACGCCGCTACACTGTGCAGCCCGTATGGGCCACAACGAGATGGTGAAGCTTCTGCTGGAGCACAAAGCAAACCCCGACTCCAGCACAACAGCGGGACACACTCCACTGCACATCGCCTCCGTGAGGACACACACAAACTGCCAGCATCCTCCTGGACGTCAACGCCCAGCTAACCAAAATGACCAAGGTACAGTGCTCTACCCAAGACCTAAGTCACCAGCATATTGAGTTAAAATAGAGTTGGTTTTGAAACTTCTCTGCTGTTTGGTTGGTGTCCTGCAGAAAGGCTTCACTCCTCTTCATGTGGCGGCCAAATACGGGAAGCTGGACGTGGCAGTGCTGCTTTTAGAGAGAGGAGCCAATCCAAATGCTGCAGGCAAAGTATGAACCACCTGCATGTGTATATGCATTTATAGTTCATTTTATAGCTATTCATGTAGATAGAATGATTACACTTTATTTGAAGGTGTCATTGTTATAATGTTATTATACACAGGACTGAGTAATATTAATGAACATCATGTACTTACTAAAGGGTTAGGCTAGGATTAGGGTTTGGGTGAGGGTTAGTTGCATGTAATTGGATGATTCATTCCACTATGGTACTCTTTGAGCTATGACAGTTTCAGAAAATAAAAACATTTCTACAAACAGTTTTTAGTATCAGTTGGTTCTATCTGTCTAGAAACATTCCCTTAGTTTGGTGCAATGATTTGTTGTCTGAATAATATATATATATATAGACAGTTTTATGTGACAGCCCAAGAAACTGCCCAAGTTCTCTTATTTATCAACAATATATATAGCAATAATAAATAATAAAATATTTCTGACTACCTTAACATTACTTAATTGTATGTTTTTTTGTTTTTACATTAACGTTTTAGTCTATCTCAAAATAATTTGCTGTTTAGCACGAACAATGTCAGTTTCCACCACAACCTTTCTTACCACCAATGAACACTCGTGGTATGGAATGATTGTATGCGGCAAATGACATGTTACCCTTTTCCATGCTGAAATATCATGCTATGTTAGCCTGTTTATATTCAGGTTTCATTTGATGCATTTAAAATACACAAATTACAGCATTTATTAAATTGAATTTTATGCAGCTATTTTTACGTCCATGTGAAATATGAACCTTACGGTCAATAGTAACATCATCCTTTAGTCATAATGTTAGCCTTGATTTTTCTTCTTTCATTACCCCCAAAGAGATTACACTTTCACCCAGTCATGTGTTCACTGTGGCAGTTTTCTATTGCTATGGTTACTGAGTATTCAAACTTAAAACAATGATCTCAGGATTCTACTTTTGTACAGTGTGGAAATGATGGTGAACTCAAGGGACAAGGGTTCTACTTATGAAATATAAGAAAATGTGAATAAATATTGCAATATATAAATATGTATAATTGAAATAGACATTATTTTATAAATTGTACCTAAAATCTACATTATTTAAATATTTAATTTAGAATTAAGCGAGGTTGAAGGTACAAAGTCTGGCTTAGGGACAGGGGGAAATAAAATTTGTCCATAATAGGACTCATATTATATAATAAAAGAATGATTGAACCATGGTACATTTTTTATAAGTTATTATATTTTATAAGATATAATAATATAAAGTATTAGATTTTATTATTTCATCCAGGGACAAGAAAAGTACCATAGTTAAAGAATCACCCAAATTATGCATCATTTACTGTTATTACTATGGCTAAGTACATGTAACATATTTAATAAGGACACTGTCAAATAAAGTGTTACCGAATAGAATTCAGTGGTTGACTGAAATGGGTCTTTCAATGGCTTGTGTGTCGACATGTAAACAGACACAACCAATTTGAAATTCAGTAACATAGTAACTTTAATCTGATTACAATTTAACATATAATATGGAATGCTGGGTGTATTACATACAAATTGTAGTTGGTAACTGATTCTTGATTACACAGACAAAAATTGCAGTTCGATAATGTAATCTAGATTACTCATTTTAAGCAATGTATTCCAACTACTTTTTGCTTGCTTTTGACCTAGCTGGTTTATCACATTGATTTGAATAGGATAATCCTGTACCATATTGATATAAACTTACTAAGAGAAAGAAATGACATTCCAATCTTTATTATCAACATCATGAAGGGGGAAGCGTTTCTTTACTACATGTCATGTGACCATTAACCGACATCAGATGTATTTTATTACTGATTTATTAACTTCAAGTAAAATTCATTATTAGGTCAAAGAGGTTCAGCTGCAAAAAAGTTGGGAAATCCCTACACTGAAGTGGCCTTTTATTTCAGCAATATGATATTAGCTGCAAGTAGTTTTTTTAAAAACTTTGAAGTCACAATTCAACACAATTAAAGGAGTAGTTCACTTTTAAAAAAACTTTTGCTGATAATTCACTCACCCCCATGTCATCCAAGATGTCCATGTCTTTCTTCTCAGTTGAAAAGAAATTAAGGTTTTTGATGAAAACATTCCAGGATGTTCTCCATATAATGGACTTCAATGGGAACCAGACGGTTGAAGGTCCAAAAGGCACTTTCAGTGCAAACTGCAAACTGTTCAAAGGGCTTTAAACGATTCAAGACGATGAATAAGGGTCTTATCTAGAGCATAACGATCGCTCATTTAATAAATAAATAACAAAGTTTAAGTTTTATAAGCTCAAATGTTCGCCTTGCTCTGCTGTGTGACTCTCCTGTTCGAACTCGTTCACCAAAGTAAACAAATCTTTTTCCGAAGTCAATTCGTTCGTTTCGTTCATTGAATGAACCAAATGACTCTGAAAAAAGTTTGTTCATTTAATGAACGAGTTTGAACAGGAGAGTACAACAGCATCACAGAACAGAGCAAGGCGAGCATTTGAGCTTATAAAACTTAAACTTTGTTATTTATGTATTAATTGACCAATCGTTTCACTTGATAAGACCCTTATTCATCGTCTGGAATAGTTTAAAGCCCTTTTGAACAGTTTGCAGTTTGCACTGAAAATGTCTGGACCTTGAACCATTTGGTTCCCATTGAAGTCCATTATATGGAGAAAATCCTGGAAGGTTTTCATCAAAAACCTTAATTTCTTTCGACTGAAGAAAAGAAGACATGGACATCTTGAATGACATGGGGTGAGTAAATTATCAGCAAAAGTCTTTTCAAAAGTGAACTACTCCTTTAAACACACTTATTTTTATAATAACATTCATATAATATGCATTTTCATTGTGTGTTATTGATGGTAGTGATGTAAGATGCCTTCTCCTCTACAGGTTGGACTCACGCCGTTGCATGTGGCCGTCCATCATAACAATCTAGATGTTGTCAATCTTTTACTCGGCAAAGGGGGATCGCCGCACAGTGCCGCTCGAGTATGACACTGTTATTGCCCTGTCATTACACTGCAAAAACTTACAGTATTTCTAATCAATATTTTCAACTAATTTATTTTAGCCACAAAGTGGATAAACATGCTAATGTTTCTCCTCAGAATGGCTATACTCCGCTCCATATTGCTTCAAAGCAGAACCAGGTGGAGGTAGCGAGTAGTTTACTGCAGCATGGAGCGTCTGCCAACGCTGAGTCACTGCAAGGGGTCAGCACCTTTACACCTCGCATCCCAAGAGGGTCAACCAGACATGGTGCTGCTGCTTATCTCAAAGCAGGCCAATGTAAATCTGGGCAATAAGGTAAACTTATCATGCTTACATTGTTGCACCCTTTCTAAAGCAAGGATCACACACAGGTATTATCAGAATTGTGAGATATAAACGAGAACAATATCTTTGCAAACTTCCATATGTAAGTGATGCAGTTTTTGAAGAATGGAGTAAAAATCAATAAAAATTTATCCCACTTCTGTGCCAGATTATGATACACTTCTGTTGTCTGTCCTCAGAGCGGTCTGACCCCTCTTCACCTTGTGGCTCAGGAGGGGCATGTTGGGATTGCTGATATACTAGTGAAACATGAGGCGTCCGTCTACGCTGCCACACGGGTAAAAACTGCTGTATTTCAACACTATCTCACGACCAATTCGTAGATTCGTATGAGTGATTAAAAAGTGGCTAATTTGTACTAATTCATACGACCTCACTCGATACAAATTCGTACTGATTTGTCTGAACCCACGTGATGGTTAGGTTTAGGGCGGGGTCAGGGGATTCATACGAATTGGCCAATTCGTAAAATATGTAAGATTTTGCAAAAATTCGATACGAGTGAGATTGCACCAAGGCTGCAATTTTTTGATAAAAAATACACAAAAAACACAGTAATATTGTGAAATATTATTACAATTTAAAATGACTTTTTTATGTTAATATATATTAAAATGTAATTTATTCCTCTGAAAAAAGCTGAATTTTCAGCATCATTACTCCAGTCTTCAGTGTCACATGATCCTTCACAAATCACTCTAATATGATGATTTTATGCTCCAAAAACATGATTATTATCCATGTTGAAAACAGTTTTTTACATTTTTATTTCAGGATTCTTTGATGAATAGAAAGTTCAAAGAACAGCATTTATTTAATTAGAATCTTTTCTAACATTATAAATGTCTTTACTGTAACTTTTGATCAATGTAACTCATCCTTGATGAATAGAAGTATTGATTTCTTATTTATTTCCCCAAAAATAAAATACAAATTCTTACTGACCCCAAACTTTTTAAAGAGTAGTGTTTAATGTAACAAAAGCTTTCCATTTCAGATAAAAGCTGTTCTTTTGAACTTTCTATTCATCAAAGAATCCTGAAATAAAAATGTAAAAAACTGTTTTCAACATGGATAATAATAATCATACATGTTTTTGGAGCATAAAATCATCATATTAGAGTGATTTGTGAAGGATCATGTGACACTGAAGACTGGAGTAATGATGCTGAAAATTCAGAGGAATAAATTACATTTTAATATATATAAACATAAAAAAAAATAATTTTAAATTGTCATAATATTTCACAATATTACTGTGTTTTTTGTGTATTTTTTATCAAAAATTGCAGCCTTGGTGAGCAGAAGAGACTTCTTTTAAAAACATAAAAAATCTTACCGATCTAAAACTTTTAACCGGTAGTGTATGTTATCTGTGAATTTTTTTATATAATTTCTCATGTAATGAGTTTGACAGTATATTGTATGCTTCTTTGGCTAGCAGTTGTGGAATAGACATAACGAGAAAGACTACACATCCCATATGTGACGTCGCCGCATAACACATTTTCCCTCCACAAATCACGGTTTTCACCACGCTCAACTAGTTAGTCCTCTCCCTGAAAGAAGGCAGTGAAGTGACCCAAAGACACAGGCATGTTTAGCGGGATCCGTGTGCTAGTGGGGATGATGTATATCAAACACGTCGAAAGAGTTGTAGTCCAAAGTGCTCTCACACAAAGTCTAACCGTATGAAAATTCTAGCCGCTAAATTGTAGCATTCTTCACACGAAATCACAGACAACATATGTTACATTCATTGCAAAATTCAAACGGGATTAGAAAATAATTATTTTCTCTCATTCACTTGCATTGACGATTTTTCAACCTCAGAGGTCCAGCGGGGTCCAGGGGCGGGACCTACCAGCTCTATAAGGGTGCATGTAAATGTAGTCAATGATTACGATCATCATTGTTGATTTCTCTTCAGATGGGTTACACTCCCCTTCATGTGGCTTGTCATTATGGCAATATCAAGATGGTTAAGTTCCTCTTACAGCAACAGGCCAACGTAAACAGCAAGACCAGGGTAAGTGAAATATGGCTTTTACTTTGTTCAGTTGTTTCACTTTTCAAACGTTCAACTTTGTCTCAGATGTCTAATTAGACATCTGAGACAAAGTTGAACGTTTGAAAGTGAATACAAATCAGTTTGTTAATTGACATCTGTGCATATCTGAAACTCTTTAATTATTCAAGAGTGTTAATTTGCACTTGATTTAATCTGGTCACTCTCTATCAGAAACAAGTGACAAGTAACCCTCTGGGTTATCGTTTAACAGTCACACTCAGGACCTTCGGGTCAAAATTGACTCTGAAAGGGCGGGATTCATATTTAAAAAAAGAAAATCATTATTTTATATTGAATATTTTAATATTATTAATTTTAATAAATTTTTCTTTCTTTTTTGGTGTTTTGAGAAAATTTCTAAAATAAGAAAAATTTATAATTAGTATTAATGCAATAATTATGACCAAATTTTCCCCCATTGAATATAATAGAATAAATTATTTATTTTTTTTTATATTTATTTATTTTTTAAAGCTGTATTTCATTTTGGAGTCAAGCCTAGGCCTCACAAAAGCAATTTTTGAAATTAGATGGATGCCATCTCATGGACTAACTGAGCTTTTTAAAAATACAAAACACATGTATAATCTGAATTTTTTTTGGTGTGTTTGTGTATAAAAGTGTGTTTGTGGATGTGTCTGTTTTGCACTCTTGATGTTTTATAGATTCACCCCTTCACTGTTGTGTGCTTTTTTTCAAGATCGTTGCTGATTTGTAGATTGTACGCACAAAAAAACTTAGTATTTTCACATTTTTGCCAATTTCCCATTCATTTCTTATGCGGGTCATTTTTGACCTGAAGGTCCTGAGTGTGTCTATTTTTTTACGACCACTTAGACTTTTCAAATCCTGTCCCCAATTTTTTGGGTGTTCATATACCAAGTACCATTAAAGTCACCAAGTTTTGGACCATTCCTATGAAGCTACTATTTTTAACTTTTTTTTTTAAACGCTTTGGGTCATTATTGACCCGATGAACCCCAGAGGGTTAAAGAGAACTTAAGTGTGATTATTCTTTCTGTCTTTTTCGTGGGACTGTTAGATGGGGTATACGCCGCTCCATCAGGCTGCTCAACAGGGCCATACGGACATCGTGACGCTTCTCCCTGAAACATGGCGCACAACCAAATGAAATTACATCTGTAAGAGCCCAGACACTTCTAAATAATTACCGTCATTGATTATTAAAATATGCTGGACGTTGACCGATGAAATTAACAATAATATTTCCATCTGCTATAGAATGGTACATCAGCTCTTGCCATTGCAAAGCGACTTGGATACATCTCAGTCATTGACTGTGCTCAAACTGGTCACCGAAGAGACAGTCACAATGGTAAGTTACACTTTTCATTAAATTAATCTGATACTTTAGCTGCTATAAATTAAACTTTGTCTAATGAACATTTCCCTTTAAGACCACCACAGAAAATATCGCATGAGTTTCCCGGAGACAGTTGATGAGATCTTGGATGTGTCTGAAGATGAAGGTAAATACAGCTCTCGGTTTAATTTCATGGTCTATTTTGGAGTTGTATGTATTTAATTCGGAATACAAGACTTTAAACTTTTTTTAAAAATTAAAGAGCATCCTGAAGTAGACTCCTCTTGGTTTTTCTAGGAATTGCACAGCTAACGTTAGGTATGAATTTCCCTATTTTTTCTTCGTGCAGTGACTTCATTTCAAGCGCGCACACACACACAAACACATTGTCATTCCCTGGTGCACTTTGACAATTATGATGGACGTGTCATCAGCATGTGTGCATTTAAGTTAATAAGTCCTTCCAAAATACTTAACTATTCCTGTAACCTTTCCCACTAACCTGCTACATCTCTTTTTACTTTTTTTTTCTGGAGAAGCACAGATTTGTGTGATGGAAAGTTCACAAAAGTGATGCATGCTCAATGTTTGAACACTGCGCTACAAAAAAGGGGTTTTGTCTCATTTTCCAAAACCATAAATTTAAATATAGAGTTACTTTAAAATTGCACAAAATAATAAAACACACATAGACTTTATCAGAACTTTTGTAAGGCATAAATAAACTGTATACTCTGTTGCATTTCCAGGTCATAACTCAATATTTTTCAACTAAAACTATATTGTATTTATTCAGTAACTTTTCATTAATGAGTGAATGATTTTACGATCTTAACGATTTCACGATTTTAAAATGTTATTATGTTTTACCATGCTATTGTTAAATTGACCCCTTTTTATTGATTAATAAATTAATATATTCTTTGAAATATAACATTTAAGTTTTACAAAGCATATTGTTTAATTTTCATACTGAAAACTATGGAATCCAGGTCAAAATGGACCCGAATGCATTTGGAGGGTTAAATTAAATGTATTTATTTATTTTTGGTTAAACTTTATTTTAGTTATCCTTTTTACATTGTGATTATATATGGTGAGTATATCAATTAACAATATGTACTTACTCTATGATTTGGCTTAGTTTCTTGTAATTATACTAGGGCTGTAAAACGATTAATATGCAAACGATAAATCGTGATTAATCGCATCCAAAATAAAAGTTTGTATTTACATAATTTATGTGGGTGCACTGTGTATATATATTATATATATATATATATATATATATATATATATATATATATATATATATATATATATACCCACATGCTTGTATATATTAAAGAAATATTTTCATGTATATACTATATATAGATTTATATATAATTTATATTATACATAAATATAAATATTTTATATAAATAATATTCTTTTTCTTAAATATACATGCATGTATTTATATATATATATATATATATATATATATATATATATATATATATATATATATATATATAAAATAATTATACACAGTGCACCCACATATATTATGTAAACACAAACTTTTATTTTCTAACTGTCGATTAATCGATTGACAGCCCTAAATTATACATGATTTACTGATATAAAATACATGTAAGATGTGTAACAGTGTCCCTGTAAAATAAAGTGCCACTGTTTAGTTTCACAGGTAAATACTTTGCACCCAATAGGTTATGAGGAATACATTATAGTCTCTGAAAACAAGTCTTATCTTGGCAATTTTTCTTATCAAATACATTTACAAGACAAAAACACTGATTAAGGATTTGCAAATATAACATTACTACATTATATTCATGCATTTGTTAATTTCTTCAGAATTATGATTAGCAAAATCAGTAATGTATAAAGTGTCGCCACTTTTTTTAAGAGCTTGTTGTAGAAAGAATAATTAAGTCACATAAAATCAGGCCTTATAATGTGGACAGCACTGTATTTCAGCTCCTGGTGAAGTTACAGATATTAAAGGTGTGTTTACATAATGTCCTGAAAATGTTTCACATGCATCCGGGCTCTCACACAGATGTTCTTCACATGGCGGTCTTGTGCAAATCGAATGCATAAATTTAAGTTTCATCATTTAAATGTATATATTGAGTATGTACAGCACTATATACAATATATATGCCATTTTTATTATAGGTGTTTGTTTATATACACACACATACAGTCTATGAAAGAACTGAAGCCTGCTTGACCTATATTTGCAGGTTTGTTGATTATGTGAAAAATATCATAGTGATTTTCTGCTCTACTAATTATAGTGTGTTTGTTTGCAAGACAACTTCCCAAGAGAATGGCTCATAAAATGACCTTAATAGACACAATTAAGATGTATTATTTTTTATGAAAACAAGCACAGTTTACCAATGACTGTGTGTTTAACTGTGTGATATCACTGGGTTTTGAAGGTCATCTGTGCTTATGCTTTGTAGCTAATTAAATATTACACACACACACAAATGTTTCTCATTCATTTGCTTTGATATGTTTTGTTGCGTTATGTCCATCACAAATCTTTCCCTTTTCTTCATTCTCACTCACATGCAGATTCAGTTTTGGGAAAGTTATTCAAAAAAGTAATTAGTTATTACTTACTAATTACTTTTTTAACATTGAAATGAAACACCTTTGAACAGTAATCATGTTACATGATTGAAATTTCAAAAACCTAATAACATTTGCCAGATAGACAACTCAAAAAACACCAAATTGTCCTGTCGTTGCTCATGGATCTCTTACTATTATTTGCCATGTGAAGATATGAAATGTAGTGTCGCAATGATTATATGTCCAATAGTTTGCAGAGTGAGTTCATAGGCTTTGAACAAAACAATATTAATTTTTGGATGCCACATTTATGCATTGTTTCTGAAAACTGTAAATGCAAAATAAGTAAAGATACAAAATTAATTGTGATGGGATTACTGAAACATTGGTTACATTTAGTAGAATAAATAGTAATCTGATTACAGTAATGCATTACTTTCCTTTTTCAAAAAAGTATTGTGGAAGTACCATGGTACAATTTATAAGATAACACTTTGGTGTAACAAATGAATGAATACCATGGTGTTTACATAGTACTCGGGTTCTTAAAGGGATAGTTCACCCTAAAATGAAAATTATGTCATCATTTACATACTTTTTCGGACCACAAAAGGCAATTTCTTTTAAATAAGTCCTGCTCATGTTCCAAGTGTTGTGGTGGTGTACGATTGGGTTTAGTGAAAACAAACCGAAATCGAATGTATAATTTAACGAAATCTGTGACCTTGTCCAATATGTGCATTTGATGTAACTGTATCTGCACAGCAATTCACTCCATTTCACCCAGAAAAAGCACACAAGTCATGAGAAGTCAAGATTAATAATATACAAATGCCTAGAAATCCCAATTTCAAATATCTCCAGACCAAACTGCCTTTGTATGATGACAGATGTGAACGCGATAACTCTTGTTATGACGAACATGACAGATAATTTCACCTCAGGTACATGTATTGTATTTCATGTTGAGTTATTGTTACTCTTGATTTTCTCACTATTTGGGGGCGAGTTGAACTACAGTGTTAAGGCCAAAATTCGCATGACAAATGCTGTGACGATTTTTTAGGCTGACGAAAACGAAAAAACGCATACGAAAATTTCGGACTCAGTGTGCAATGGCATTTAATCGCGTCTCATGAGCGCACACTGTAAAAACGAATATGCTTTATCTAATCAATATAATTGTGGCAACAGATTACAAGCAATATTATTAATTAAATTTAACAAATTAGAATTGAGTAATAATTAATCAAATTATTCCTTAAAAGTTAACCATTTAAAATGAGTAAAGTTTACACCAAAAAAATGTAACAAAAATATCTCACTAACAGACAGACGTCAAAGATTAATTGAGAACTCTTTATTTTATATTGGCAACATTGAAGACACCTGATGTTAACAAGCAGAATCACTGAAGGAGAAAACCGTCATTTTAAAACAAACACCGATCAGCATAATGGTGACTTCAATTTATGTTTTTTTGGTTGTTGGTGTAAGTTTTACTCATTTTAAATGGTTAACTTTTAAGGAATTAATTTGATTAATTATTACTCAATTCTAATTTGTTAAGTTTAATTCATAATATTGCTTGTAATCTGTTGCCACAATTTTTTTGATTAGATAAAGCATATATTTATTTTTACAGTGCACACAGAAGACCAATGGGCAAGGTCAAGAATTTCGTCAAATAAAACATCAAATTAATTTTTTTTACCAAACCCTATCGTAAACCCCCAGACACTTGAAATATTCAACACGTGTCGCATGAGATCACTCTGATACTTTTGCATCTTTAAAAAAAAAAAACTTGATGTTAGTCACTATTCACTGCCATGATATGGATGAGTCCATAAAAGGACTTTCAAAATGGTCCATAAAAGAAAGAAGGGCGTTCGACATTATACAACACCAGGGTGAGTAAATTATGACTTAATTTTTATTTTAGGGTGAACTATCCCTTTAAAATGATCCTTGGTAGTACCATGGTGCTTCTTTGTTACTGTCATTACATGTTTCACTCACTCAACAGCTCTCACTCCATGTATATCCTCTCCATATTGTCCAATCAGCTTTCATTTCCCTGGATCTTTCACTAAGTCTTGTCTTTTTCTCTTTTCTCTTGTCATCCCTGCTTGCGTCAGGCGAGGAGCTGCTGGGGAACGAAGGTGCCAGGTACTTGAAGATGGAGGACATAAAGGACCATGATGAGGATTTCCTTTCCCCAAGAAAGTTCTAGAGTACGAGGGAGAGTTGCAGTGATGATGTTGAAGATGACTCAGATAAATCAGGAAGTAGAGGACAGCTTATGTTGGTGGAAGTCATTACGGAGGATATTTTGAATTAGATTTAGTATTGTTTGAATTTAGAAAAGATTAGAGCCCAAACAGAGGAAAGGCCACTGAGATGAGTCAGGATGGGACAGAAGAACTGTCATTTTCTGCTTCCTTTGAGTCAGACTTATTTTTGACTTGTGTTCCTTAGGAATCATTCCCCGGCTCTTCCAAGGATCCCATGTGTGTCTCCCGAAACAGTCATGCTGAAAGAACATGAGATTGAGCAGGTAATATTTGCACTGGTATCAACATAGGTCCCACATTATAACTGGTGCTTTTAGACTACTACTGTGTACTTACATTTAAAGATTTAAAAGTGTGGGTTTAAGATAGATTTATAGATAGATAGATAGATAGATTGATAGATAGATAGATAGATAGATAGATAGATGGATAGATAGATAGATGAGATAGATAGATACGATACGATAGATAGATAGACAGATAGATAGATAGATAGATAGATAGATAGATAGATAGATAGATAGATCAGATAGATAGATAGATAGATAGATAGATAGATCAGATAGATAGCATGGATTGTTTGTATGTATGTGTGTATGTATATATATATATATATATATGCATGCTTGCTGAATAAAAAGTATTCATATATATATGTATATATATAAATAAAATTGATATAAAACAATTATTTTAAATAAATGCAAAAACAAAAAGTCTATTTATCAGAAAATCATTTTTTACAAATATCACGGTTTCCATAAAATATGAAGCAGCACAAATGTATTTAACATACATAACAATCAGAAATAAATCAGCAAATCAGCATATTAGAATGATTTCTGAAAATTCAGCAGGAATAAATTACATTTCAAAATATATTCAAATAGAAAACATATTTTAAATTGTAAAATTCTAATTTCTAAATTCTAATCAAATATTTATTGTAGAAAAATGTATATAATATATGCTAACTTTCAAAGCTGTGTTGCAATGTTTTTAAATGAAGTCTCTTACTGAGGCTGCCTTTATTTGATTAAAATACAGTAAAATAATTGTGAATTGAATTAATTTTACTGTATTTTTAAATTCAAATAGATTAAGCATTGGTAAGAAACTTCTTAAAAAAACATTTATATATATATTATATATATATATATATATATATATTTTTTTTTAAACAATTTTAATTACTGTAAAACAAAATGCTATGATAATTATAGGTTACAGGTGTATATAATAATATTGTCATTTTATTGAATACTTTGTATACACTTTATCACTACATATTAACTAGTTTTATTACAGTTAAATAAATTATTCAAAGATGTAATAAAAAAATGCATGAATACATTAGGTTAGACAAATGAAAGTTATTTTAAGGGTCAAATCAGATAACTTAAAAAAATAAGATCAAAACTGCACATTCACTTTGTATTTATGTGTATTTTTGTCACATGTCAATATCTACACAGCAGCAGACGCCACTTCCTTTGGCCAAGGAGTACGATGAGGATTCCCTGATTCCCAGCAGTCCCGCCACAGAAACATCAGACAATGTCAGTCCGGTGGCCAGTCCCATCCACACCGGGTTAGTCTTCTTCCCCACCAGAAATATTGGTGACATATTGGATCAAAGTCAACAGAATGTGTTAAAGGGTCATCAATATAAAGTGAAACCAATTAACTAATTGATCAACCTATGAACTCATGCATGTCCGTTTGGTTCTTCAGTTTCCTGGTGAGCTTCATGGTGGACGCTCGTGGCGGCTCGATGAGAGGGAGTCGACACAACGGCCTGCGTGTCATCATACCTCCTCGAACCTGTGCGGCTCCGACACGCATCACCTGCCGCCTGGTCAAGCCTCAGAAACTCGCTACACCTCCTCCTTTAGTGGAGGGCGAGGGTCTCGCCCAGCCGCATCATCTCTCTGGGTCCCGCCGGCATGCAGTTCTTCAGGGTGAGGAAACCAGATTAGACAGAATACAGGAGTTTTTTGGTGGATTGTGTGATATTTAGAAATGCAATATCATATAGGCAACATAACTGTTTATAGTGTAATATAAAGACCTTTCTTAATGAACCGTTATGTTTAATTATCATAGAATGAACCATTTCTATCTACACACACCGTGGGTCTCCTTACATACAGCCATGTTTCTACAGGAGCCCTAAACGTTTCGTCACTATGTTGTTCTTCATGCAAAGAAGCACTAAAGTCAGCGAATAAAACACAATGATGAACAAATGACAATAATAATTTCACAATTCGATTCGATTTTCGATTCACAAGCTTGCAATTCGTTTCGATTTTCGATTTCGATTCAATTCAATATTGATTATTTTGGATATTGGTCAAATCTCTTAACTAATGCTGTAAACTATGGGAGTCTAGTTGTAGTCTATAGGCTTCATTAGCCTAATATGAAGGTAATAATTAACTGTTTTGTAGCTATACAAACACTTAAATTACACTTTTATTTATTTTATAATAAGAACATTATATGAAATATACACATTTAAATGGTGGCTGTCATAAAAACTTGCCAGATTTATTCAAATATGCATTAAATATTGAAGAACATTAAGATTATAATGCATATGTAATATAGTGTATATATTTAGCGAAATGCTCCTCTCTTTGAGTTATTTTTTCTAGCTGACTAACGAGTTTATGTGGATTTTCTGAGGTAAATATGACGATATTGATTACAAGCTGTTTAACTGATGTCTTTCCACGGCTGAAACGCTGATTGAGCGAATCACTGTGACATGATACAGATTTCGATAAGTTGTACTCTATCTTTTAACACACTTTCAGATGCTCATTCATGTTTATTTCGTGCTGTGACTGGTATTATTAAGCGGAAGAGAGATCAGTGCTGCTGCTTCTCTTGAGCTGCATCAGAGCGATCTCACGCCACAGCGCCAAAACGTTATTTATGTTTTTGAATTTCTAAAGATAATGGACGTAATTTTAAATTTGAGACTTTGTTTCTTATCAATAGTAACAATAGACAAAGATTATTGCGATATTTTATTTATATTTTTTAATATGCGCGGCAGCCGCGATACAATGTTCCATTCATTCAAATGAAACAGATGATAATCGAATCGATATCGGTTCGTAAAAATGAGAAGTCGAATAATGTGAAAAATCAATATTTATTACCCAGCCCTAATAATAATCACAATAGCATATCGTTTTACTGAATAATTAAGTAAACCTAATTTCTAATTTATCTTTGTAAAGAAACCTCATTGCTAAACTGGTACTCTGCTATCTCAGACGACGTCATCTTTCCCTGTCGGCCATCGTAACTTCTGTTTGTTGCAATTCGCAACCTCACCACTAAAAATGACACCCTGCACCTTTAAATTGCAAACTAACACTTTAACTGATGTTGCTCCTGAAGGCCTGTAATTGTTGAGATTCCTCATTTTGCGGCACTCAGTTGGGGAGATCGTGAACTTGTGGTCTTGAGGAGTGAGAACGGATCAGTCTGGAAGGAACATCGTAATCGATATGGGGACGAGGTGTTGGAGACCATCCTCAATGGCATGGATGAAGGTGTGTACTATCGCCTGCTGCTGTTTAAAGTCAGATTAATGTGGTTATACTGTATTGACGGCTTATGTACAGTATATACAGTAACATTTGCTGTTAACCCTCTGGGGTCCTTTCGGCCCAAATGGACCCGAAGAATTCAAATAAATTTTTTTTTTAAATCACAGCTTCCTCGGAATGGTCCGAAATTTGGTGACTTTGTTGGTATTTCAGTATATGAACACCCAAAAAATTGGGGACAGGATTTAAAAAGTCTACAGTGGTTGTAAAAAAATAGTCACACTCAGGACCTTCGGCTCCAAATGGACTCACATGGAAAATGAATGGGAAATTGGCAAAAATGTGAAAATACTGAGTTTTTTTGTACATACAATCTTACAAATCAGCAACGATCTTAAAAAAAATCACACAACAGTGAAGGGGTGAATATCTAAAACATCAAGAGTGCAAAACAGACACATCCACACACTTTTTTATACACAAACACACCAAAGAAAATCAGATTATACATGTGTTTTGCATTTTTAAAATGCTCAGTTTGTCCACCAGATGGCATCCATCTAATTTCAAAAATTGCTTTTATGAGCCCTAGGCTTAGACTCTAAAATGAAATACATCTTTTAAAAAAATTAAAAAAATATATTTTTAAAATATTTTTTCTTTTATATTCAATGGGGGAAAATTTGGTCATAATTATTGCATTAATACTAATTATAATTTTTTTTTTAATTTTCTCAAAACACCAAAAAAGAAAGAAAAAATATTATAAAAAACAAGATAAAAAAAAAAAAAATATTTTTTTTTTAAATGAATGCCGCCCTTTGGGTCCATTTGGACCCGAAGGTCCGAAGTGTGACTTGTTAAACGGAATTAACCCCAGAGGGTTAAATTGAAATCTTATACAGTTAAACAAACATTTATTCAGACACTTTCAATATTTCTCACATTATCACAGTTTGTTTGGAAAAAGTAATAACACATGACAAGAACTCTTCAGAGTTATCAGATAAGTTGATATTTTCACTGGTTTTGTCCAGCCCTGTTAGACTGTCTCACAAATGAATGTTGAATATCTGATTTAACTTACACAATTAGATAAGTACCAATTTAGGTCAACAAATTACCAAGCAATGCTTAATTTTGTTCAGTCTGTAGCGTCAATAAGGTTGCATTAGCAATTAAAGAAAAAACACTTCAGACAAAACAAGTGTCTGAATAATATTCGGTCCCAAATTCGCAATTCTACAACATGCATAAGCAATGCGTTTATCACTTTTTTGTTCTTGACCTGTTTTGATCTGGAGTTTCAAGACTCTTTCAGAAGATGCGTAAATAGCACCACCTACCGCATAACAGTGAAAACACGAAAAACTGAAAATAGCGTCAGTGGCGGGGAAGAGTTACAAACTGGTATTTTGACATTACAGCAATGGGATTTTAGTGGGGGTGGGAATGTAAAATACACTTTTTATCTACTTTTAATCTGTTAGACATGTTCTTGCCAGGCGTTGTGATGTCTGCATAAATGTCCTGTTTCTGAACTGTGGTCGTTTTGTCTCATTCATTTGCAAACGTTGTGCTGAAGACCTGGAGAGTCAGGAGGAACTCGTGAAGAAAAGGATCAGGCGGATCATCTCGACCGACTTCCCGCTCTACTTTGCCGTGGTGTCCCGGATCCAGCAGGAGAACGATCTGATTGGTCCAGAAGGGGGTTCTCTCACCAGCAAGCTGGTGCCATTGGTCCAGGCCAGTTTCCCTGAGACGGCCGTCACCAAGCCGTGTCCGTCTTGGACTGCAGGTGAGATGGGAGGAGGATGAGGAGGAAGATGTGATGGAGAATGGAGGAAGCTTATCTCCTGCGTATTACTATAAAGTATCTGGCAGCTTTTAGATTTGTTCTGTTTTGTTTTGTTTAATTTTTCCTGTTCGGTCAAACATCTCATCTTTCATTTCTTGCTAATTTAACCTTTTGATTGTGAATGAATGTCATTTTGTAAGTTGCTCGGTGATGGTAAATAAGAAGTGTGGTATACTATGGGATGGTATCTTTCTGCTTCCTGCTTGGATCAAAACAGATATAAATATACAGACATATTTACAGTGCAGGAGAGTTGAGAATGGATGGATCGTTCGTTTGAATGTTTCAGGGTCATGGCAGGTTTTCTCAGAGGAAGTTGTAAGTTGAGAAGGATAAAAAGCAGGCTGAAGCTTAGTAATAATTGGATGATGACTTTTTCTGTACTATTGAAAATATCTGAAGCACCTTATATACACAAACGTCTAACTGAGATACTGAAATTTTTATTATATTTTTTATTAAACATCTTTAAAGCAATTTTATATTTTAAATTTCTGGAACTTAAAATGAAATGCATGTATTTTAATTTTGTTTTCAAGTGTAACAACCAGCTCATACCAAAGCTGATTTTTTTGTTTGTTTAACCCATATATGTTTAATCTTTTATATCATTTGTTGCATTATTTTTGCTGTTCTTTTCTTTGTGAGAAGTGACCTAATAATCTAAATGTATTGACAAACTTGATCAGTTCTCATTATAACCAATACATTGTTTCATGTTGTTTAAAAACAGTCAGGAAATCTGTAAAGTGGCTTAAAATTAAATTTTTTATATATTTTTCCACAATGACGTACAAAAAATATATCTCATATTTGCATTTAGAAGATTTGTTGCATATAGCTCAGGTTGGTTGAATTACAGAGACAACAAAATAAGACGTGATTCACGAAACACAAAGTCTGTGAGAAATACTTTGTCAAATGTTGCTTAATTCCACTCCTGATCCAACGAATATTCAAATATATAAACTTTACTTATAATTCATTAGAATGTGAGAACTGTCCAAGGATTGTAATGCTTTGATATCAACATATTAACCTCAATTCATTGTAAATAAATAACATTATGATTATAGTGAACTCAAAGATCTTCAAAAGCTTTACAACTATACAGGGTCAAATTATTGTGTCTTTAGTTTCTACTGCAAGTGAATCAAGTTTAATGTTTGTAACACATTTTCCATTAATAAATAAGACTGATTGACAAGCTAAATTTGGTGTCTTGAATTGCAATAATTAGAAAGTATAATTTTAACCCCTTAACTGTCACCCCCTTTTTGAGAATGGGGGTTAAAATGCATTATTCACACTTAAATGGTTGTAATTCAAGAATGCTTTGGAATATATACCCAAGTTTGGTCTTGTTTTAAAGAAAACACTCAGTAGATTATTGCTGAAGTGAAAGTATGAAAAAGTTATGAAAGTTTAAATTCACAGTAAATCAAATATACTTTACTATATATATTTTTATTTTATGTACAATATATGTTTTACAAAATATTTTTACTATAAAATTACTATAAAATCAAAGTCATAAATCTAACCAAGTTATGTTCCAAATTTGAAGTTGATATCACAAAAATTGAAGTTACCATGAGATTTTGTTTAGGCGCAGTACCAAAAATAGCCACCGGGTGCCATTGAATTCCATTGAATTTAATTGTATGCATTCTGACATAACAAATTAATAAATTTCTATCCAAATATCAATTTTGTCACAAATTTTGGAACCTTGAGATGTGTTTTGTCAAGATTACAAAAGGTTTTGATCATAAATTATGAAATATAATGATGCCCAAAAGGGGAGGACCCTGTTAAAATAAGAACCGTTTCTATGGTAACGCAATGTTCAATTATAAAACGGTGTTCACAGGATAAATTCTGAGTTTATAAGCTTTCAAATGATACCTAATTTATGATAACTACTAAAATATGTGATATAATAAAAAAGGCGATAAAAAATATATTACATTTTAGAGGATAATATATATATATATATATATATATATATATATATATATATATTAGAGGATAATATTATACTTTATTTTTTTATTGAAAAAATACAAGATGATATGTTTTATTATGAACTTTTAGCATAAAAACAGAAGTTTCAATGATTAAAAGTGGGTGCATCGAACTTTTTGTGACAAAGGTCAGACCTCCTGTTATGATGCAGATTTTTTGAGGTGCACTCTTGTCATAAATTCATTGATTACTCTTTCTACATAATTTGTAACACAAAACAGGGGTAGAATATTTATTTAGAAGTCTTAGACCTTTCCAACAATATATAATTTGTCATAATTAGATTAGGATTTAATAGAAATATAGTGAAGTAAAGTTAGGCGTCCTGGTACCGGGCGGTGACAGTTAAGGGGTTAAGATCTCTTCTGTCTATTCTTTCCATTGATTAATTCTCTTAAAAAATGTTGTTTGTACTGAACCTCTCTCTCTTTTATTCCTCCCTCCATTCGCACGTAAATATACTGTTTGTTATTTGACTCTCATGTCGTTTTCTTCTCTGTCACCTTTGCTCTTCCCCACCCCGTCTCATCTTGTGCGTTGCGCTCTTCCGCTCTGTTTCGGTGTTCTCCTCGGCACTCAGGCCCAGCCGGTCCCCGATGAGCTGGTGGCCAAGCTTCTGGGGAACCAAGCCACGTTCGGGCCTGTGGTGACGGTCAGAGCCTCGCCGGCGCAGTTTCACCGTCCCATCGGCCTGAGGATTCCTCTGCCTCCCTCCTGGAGGTTCGAGTCCACGGAC
Source organism: Hybognathus amarus (assembly GCA_030378365.1). Classification (NCBI taxonomy): domain Eukaryota; kingdom Metazoa; phylum Chordata; class Actinopteri; order Cypriniformes; family Leuciscidae; genus Hybognathus; species Hybognathus amarus. The sequence goes on from JAQIUQ010002105.1 coordinate 65,667, forward strand.
GCCGGCGAGGGCGACACCACCAGCCTCCGCCTGCTCTGCAGTGTCATCGGATAAACCAGACATGCAGCTTTTTACATCGCAAACAATGGTTACACTTTATTTGGGAACACTTTGTTTTACATTGTCCTACTTAACATAGTCATAACAGTAAATTATGCAGAATTAAAGGAGTAGTTCACTTTTTAAAGAAAACTTTTGCTGATAATTTACTCACCCCCATGTCATTCAAGATGTTCATGTCTTTCTTTCTTCAGTCGAAAAGAAATTAAGGTTTTTGATGAAAACATTCGAGGATTTTCTCCATATAATGGACTTCAATGGGGACCAAACGGTTCAAGGTCCAAATGAGAGTTTCAGTGCAGCTTCAAAGGGCTTTAAACGACACCAGACGATGAATAAGGGTCTTATCTAGGACCCTTCGAGTCATGACTCTAAAAAAGATTTGTTCATTTTGATGAACGAGTTTGAACAGGAGAGTCACAAACGTGCATCAGAACAGAGCAGGGCGAGCATTTGAGCTTATAAAACTTAAACTGTTTTATTTATTTATGAAATGAGCAATCGTTTCGCTTGATAAGACCCTTATTCATCGTCTGGTGTCGTTTAAAGTATTTTGAAGCTGCACTGAAACTCTCATTTGGACCTTGAACCGTTTGGACCCCATTGAAGTCCATTATATGGAGAAAATCCTGGAATGTTTTCATCCAAAACCTTAATTTCTTTTCGACTGAAGAAAGAAAGACATGGACATCTTGGATGACATGGGGGCGAGTAAATTATCAGCAAAAGTTTTTTTAAAAGTGAACTACTCCTTTAAATGCAACTTATTACCTTAAGGTGTCATTGTTACTGTGTAATTTTATATTTAAGTATTGAGTAATATTAAGCAACTACTGTAGGGTTAGGGTAGGATTAGGGTTTGGTTTAGGGTTAGTTGCATGTAATTATGCATACATGTAACATATGTAATAAGGACACTGTAAAATAAAGTGTTACCGTAAATTGTTACCCTTTATTTACAGGTGTCTTTGTTACACTGTATTTATATTTAAGTACTGAGTGATTTTAAGTAACTACATGTACTTACTGTAGGCTTATGATTAGGTTTGGTTTAGGGTAAGTTGCATGTAATTATGCATCATTTCTAGTTATTATAACTACATGTAACGTGTAACAATGACACTGTAAAATACCCCCCAATTTTTTTGTTAATCATTATTTTCTGGTGATGAAAATGTCCTTAAAACGAGATCATTTTACTTGAAGCAAAATTGTGTATGTGTTTTTCTTATCCTATTTGATATTTCTTTCTACATTCAGATTTATACAATTGCAAAACGATGTTGTTATTGTTAACTACAGCTACTTTTTTGTTCATAGCAATAACGCTAAAATAAAAGGAAACATAAGTATTAAATTAACTACTTAAAATGGCTTCAAAAATCAGAAACTGACTGAAATTAAATGTAATAAAATGACTGAAATGCAAAAAAATGCTATATATATATATATATATATATATAACAAGTAAATTACCAAAACCTAAACAAATATTAAAATAAAATAAAATAAAAAGCTAATTCAACATATTAATACATCCTATATATATATATATATATATATATATATATATATATATATATATATATATATATATATATATATATATATATATATATATATATATGAATAATTATATTGTTGCAAATGTATTACAGTTTTTCTTTTTACCTTTCTTATTATTTTAGGGTGTTTTAGAGGTAAATACTGATTGGGAAAATGAGTTTCATTATTTGATAAAATGGGGGAAATTTAATATGTACAAATATGTGTAGGAAATTAAATGTGATGCAGTGTGTTTTTAATGTTAAAATATTTTCTGGTTGAAGGTGCAAATACAACTAAGGAAGCCATTCATAATTTGACTGGCTCTTTAAAATATTTTTTTTAAGGGATGAATGATAGCTTATATCATACGGCTTGTTGAAGGGGGTGTAGATTATACTAAAATGAGCAAAACGTTAAATTTAAAGCGATGACAAATCTATATCTAACTAGAATATACAGTAATATACACCCTCTGAAAAAACTGAAACACTGAGAAAATTTAAATTTAAATTCCATTTAATGCCACTAGTGGCACAGAAGTTGCAAATCTCATCCAAGGTTCAATAGTGATCAATGCAAGGATTATGCTTTTATTATGCTATTCAAAAACCATCATTTTAAAACCAAAGTAACCAGATTTATCAAATGGGACACCCAAGCAAGGCTGTTTATTTATTGCATGTTTATTTTCACCTGAATTACTCTACGTTTCATAGGTGGCACAGCTCCTGCCCAGTGGGAAGATATAACTGGCACCACCAAACTTATGTATTCCAATGATTGTGCCAGTTTCACCACCAATGTCTCTGCCCGGTAAGTCGTCACTGAATACCATAACGTTTCTCAAGGAATTCTCATTCAGTGTTATTATTAAATTCTCAATTTGTGAAGCACTTTTGGCATCACAGTTGTTTAAATGTGCTATATCAATAAATAAAAGTTGAATTTGAAAGTATTATTTGACCTTGCTCTCTTTAAAACCTCTACGTGTTGCTCTCCCGCAGTTTCTGGCTGGCAGACTGTCCTCGGACGGCGGAGGCCGTGTCCTTCTGCTAACCTTCTGTACCGCGAGCTGTCCGCCGTGCCGTACATGGCCAAGTTTGTAGTTTTTGCAAAGATGAATGAAGCCAGAGAGGGTCGTCTCCGTCGTTATTGCATGACTGATGACAAAATGGACAAAACCCTGGAGCAGCACGAGAACTTTTCTGAAGTGGCTCGTAGCAGAGATATTGAGGTCATTAGATATAGTGTGTTATGTGCTTCATATAGACCATACATATACAATGCATCTATTGTGTTTACAGCATGTGCCATTATTTCTACAATACATTTAAACCTAAAAACAGAAAGTCAATATGAAATAAAAATGGACCCAGGTAGCCCTCAAACCGTATTCACTTTATAGCCCTTAATACTGTAATTGTGGACAAATGTGGGCACAGAGGACTCAGGTGTGATCCTAATTTTTATTTATTATAAATGTTATATCACCCTCATCTGATAAAGTTTTGTCTATCCATTTATGGTGTTTTTTTTTATTTTGGGGGTATTTTTGAATTTATTTACTTCAAAAAGTACCATATTTTCTATGTAAATAATGCTTATTTTTATGTTTTATTTTCTTAATTTAATTTTTTAACGACATTAAAATATCATTCCAATAAGTTCTTAGAGCTAAAACCTAAAGATGAAGTGACTTTGCTGTCACCTGGTGTCTTATTTTGGCTTATTTTAGAATGCTCTAAATTACAGTTTTTCCCATTCATTTCTATGGGTGCCCATTTTTGACCCAAATACAAGATAAAGGAGTTTTTTTCACCCACTTAACATTGTAGAATTGAGTCGAAAAAATGTGTGTTCAGGAGGCAAACTTAGGAAAAGTAGCCAAGTCTTGAACCGCTCAGATCAAATGAAGTATTTTTTAAAAATAAATCAAAACTATTTTGCCCACATTTGTCCAGAATATGGTTTTAGGGTTAAAGAATCATGACTAGAAAGACTTTTCTTCTTTATTGTGACGTATATCCAAGTGAAACCACTTCTGGAACAAGAACAAATGTCAGGGCGGGGCTTGATTTTGTCTGTGGGGATTTGATTGGATATTTGGATGGTTGTGGTTTGCTATTGGTGGATCTCATGTGAGTGACAGGTTGCCCCGCCCTCATCATCAGACAAGAGATGTCACTACATGAGGGAATAGTCATTTTGATTAAAGTTCACAAGGATGCATGTATATATATATATATATATATATATATATATATATATATATATATATATATATATATATATATATATGCAGTAAGCTACCCCTTTTTACAGTGTGGGCGTGGGAAATAATTGTAACCAATAGCCAAATGGCGGTGTTTCAGAAAACAAGGATCTATCCATAATTGAACACAAAATTGCATTTGAGGTTTGTCTCTATTCTAGAATGGAAAACCCACTTTTCACAATCCAATGAAATCCGCAAAGATAAAATACAAACCTACATTTTTTTCTCTCTCTTTCAATATTCTGAAATACGGGACATTACTGAAGTAAATGTGTTGCTTATAAAGTTTCATGTTGACTTTAATAGATATTGACAAATTGATTGATTGACTAGTGATTGATTTAGGATGCATCCAGTGTCGCCGCTCCCACCACGCGCATCACGCGCTGTGCGTAGGGCACCAAGTGCTGAGGGGGCACCAAAAATATCCTAATGAAAATCGATATTCAAACTTCTTGTTATAATCAGATTCAGCGCGTTCTTCATCCTTAATCCGCAGCGCCACCGAGCAGAGAGCACGTCAGAAACAGCTGACAGGTTGTGTGTGTGTGTCCAGAGCCTCATTGGTCTGTCACCGCTCGTCAATGTCAGAATATTTGAGATGACCAATCAAATCGAAGTAGGCGGGCTTTATGTTCACAGACGCTGAGCGCGAATTTTAACAGTGCAACTCGACGCTTCAGTGTACGGTCAAGTGCGAGATAAGATGTAAGTATATATTTGACAGTTTTTTTGGTCATAAATGTTAAACGAATGACAAAAATAATTAGGCAAACTAATATAGTTTTGTCTAATTTCGCCATTTTTAACTGAAAATAGGCCTATGTAACATGGCCTACGTGTAAGTTTAGGCTACGGTCATTGTGAGGGGACAAGAAACATGAACAAAGCCGTTTTTATCATGTTAGGCACAGTGTGTGTACATATTGAGAATAAAATACAAATTGTAGCCTTTAGTAAATTAAAAAAATCCAACTTTAGGAGGGAAAGAGACAGGGCAAGATAAAAACAAAGAGAAAAAGAGTGTGATGCTGACGAGGAGAGAAAAATAATCAGCTGCCCACTGACATGGTTTTAAAGCTGTTATTATCAATATTTTTATTTATTTATTTATTTATTTATTTTTTTTGCCTTCACACCATCTTAAAATGCACATCTGTAGGTTAGTTCAGAGAAATCCAAAATTTTCTCGGGGAAACCCGGAACCCCCTAACCAGCCTGCCTCAAATTCGGGACTATAGTGATTATAAAACCATGAAACCAACCAGGTAATGAAACTAGTTAATAGTAAGCATTTCTAAAGTGTAAATTTATATATTTTTTATATATTATATATTTTTTATAAATCATACCCCCTAAATTAAAATCCTAAATGAAAATGTTTTATTTTTGGAGGGGGCATCATAAAGGAATTATGCTTAGGGCACCAAAATGGCTAGCAGCGGCACTGGATGCATCTACTGTAAATCTGCTGTAACCCTAAACACAGCGATGGGTGTTTGTTCTGTAGGTCATGGAGGGCATGCCGTTGTACTTGGAGTGTTCAGGAAACCTGGTTCCCATAAGGAAAGCCGCCCAGCAGCCTCGCTGTTTCAGCTTCCAAGCCTTCAGAGACAACAGACTGCCTGTGTCTGTCAAGGTAAAGCCATCACACCCAGCTCAATTCAATTCTCATTTATTTGTATAACGTTTTTCACAATGCATGTCATTTCTAGGCAGCTTTACAGAAAATGCATGAGTCTACATTACAATAGAGTGATCTGTTTTCAGCTTAACTGTAACTTATGTAAGTTATGCATTTCAGAAATGTACATATACAAAATCACAATTAGCTAAAAATGTATTAATTTAAACAATGTAATCATTTAAAGGAGTAGTTCACTTTTAAAAAAACTTTTGCTGATAATTTACTCACCCCCATTTCTTCCAAGATGTCCATGTCTTTCTTTCTTCAGTTGAAAAGAAATTAAGGTTTTTGATGAAAACATTCCAGGATTTTCTCCATATAATGGACTTCAATGGGAGCCAAACGGTTCAAGGTCCAAATAAAGTTTCAGTGCAGCTTCAAAGGGCTTTAAACGATTCATCAGACGACTAATAAGGGTCTTATCAAGCGAAACGATCTCGTTATTTAAAAAATAAATAACAAAGTTTAAGTTTTATAAGCACAAATGCTCGCGTCTTTGAACAAATGAACAAATCTTTTTGAGTCATTTCATTCATTTCGTTCATTGAACCAACCAAATGACTCGAAAAAAGATTTGTTCATTTTGATGAACGAGTTCGAACAGGAGAGTCACGGAACACATGTCACAGAACAGAGCAAGTCGACCATTTGTGCTTATAAAACTTAAACTTCTTGATTTATTTTTAAATGAGCGATCGTTTCGCTTGATAAGACCCTTATTCATCGTCTGAATGTCGTTTAAAGCCCTTTGAAGCTGCACTGAAACTGTCATTTGGACCTTGAACCGTTTGGATCCCATTGAAGTCCATTATATGGAGAAAATCCTGGAATGTTTTTATCAAAAACCTTAATTTCTTTTCGACTGAAGAAGAAAGACATGGACATCTTGGATGACATGGGGTGAGTAAATTATCAGCAAAAGGTTTTTTTAAGTGAACGACTCCATTAAGCGGAAACATTGAGCTCACTGAAGTAATAAATACGTGTTTGTTACATGATTATGACATTTAGAAAAGTTACAGGTCATCTCTGCTCAGTTGCTCAAAACTACATTTTTATTGATTACAAAATGGATTCTTTCACCCATAGTGAATTTAGGGTTTATTTGGTTGGTTATTTTGCACAATATCAAATTCTCTCTTTTCTAAACTAGCTTAAAGAAGAGATTCATCGAGTATCTGTGTATGCAACAGACCTGACATTTACATTGTGAAAATCTCATTCACACTTGCACACATTCAAATTTGGTACACGTTTTGGAACTTTACACGTCATCAAATGCTTTCATTGAAAAAAAGAATGAAAAGAAGAAATTAGATATACTGGAAGGGCTAATCTAAATTTTAATTTGATACATATTTTACATAAGAAATGACATTTTTATGTAAAAAAAAAATACAATTTATGACTCAAAACAGGAGCCCATGCGGCTCAAATGTAATATTTATGTAATATATCATCACATGTTCATAGTAAATCCACTTCTTTTCTCCCAGGTGCGAGACAGCAGTAAAGACTCCTCTGGCTTTCTGTCTTTTCTTGCGCAAATCAACCAAATACGAAGATTGTCAACATGTTTTGTGCAACCTCAACGTTACCATGCCACCATGCATCAAGGTAACGATACAAAGGTCCAAATATGTCACATGCTTCCATTCCCTACACAAACACTCATATATTGTTCTCTAACAGTGATTTATTTCTATCTAACAGATCATAGGAAGTGATGAACGAAGGAGGACTCTGACACCTTTGGCTCTGAGAGAAAGATACAGTGCTTTGAATGAACCAGCCTTGGGTAAGATTGCTCCCACACTGACAGCTCCTGCATGTTAAGCCCCCAAGTCTCATACAACCTTTGCCTGACCCTGCTTTGAATAAGATGAGCTGCAGCATCAGATTGCTGAACTCTTGAGCCAATGATGGTCTGGTTTCTGCAGCATCACTGAGCGCCATGGAAAGGACGGAGTTAAAGATGGCTTTAATAGCTGAACAGCTAGGCCTGAGCTGGGCTGGTGAGTGTGTGGGTTTGAATGCACTTCTTTCGCTTCACAGAATGCTTAACTGGCCATGTCTTGTCAAGGCAGATGTCCATTTCTCTGATGAGAATTCAAAATGTTTTGACAAGTCATTTACTTTAAGGTCCCAAATTTACCACAATGTCTAGTATGGAAGCTTGTTTCCGCAACCGAATAAACATATTTTTTTTAATTCGACTTTTTATCTCACAATTGCGAGATATAAAGTCAGAATTGTGAGAAATAAAGTCGCAATTGCGAGATACAAAGTCGCAATTCTGAGAAATAAAGTCGCAATTGCGAGAAAAAAAGACAGAATTGAGACTTTTTATCTAATTCTGACTTTATAACACATAATTGCAAGTTTATATCTGTTTTTCTGAAGTTCTGACATCTTTTCTCAGAATTGAGAGATATATACCAATTCTAAGGGAAAAAAAGACTTTTCCCTCAAAATAGTTTATATCTCAATATTCTGACTTTATAACATGCAATTGCGACTTATATCTCGCAATTCTGACTTTATATCTCGCAATTTTGACTTTAACATCGCAATTGCGACTTTATATCTCGGTAGTTCTGACTTTATATCTCGCAATTTCTGACTTTATATCACGCAATTCTGACTTTATATGCACGCAATTACTGACTTTATATCACGCAATTCTGACTTTATATCACGCAATTACTGACTTTATACACACAATTGCGACTTTAAATCTCGCAATTCTGACTTTATATCTTCGCATATTCTTACTTTATATAGTCACACATTCTGACTTTATATCTCGCAATTCTGACTTTATATTCACGCAATTCTACTTGACTTTAATATTTCGCAATTCTGACTTTATATCATCGCAATTCTGACTTTATAACACGCAATTGTGACTTTATATCTTGTAATTTGACTTGAATCTTTGACTTAACATTCGCAATTCTGACTTTATATCTCGCAATTCTGACTTTATATTTCGCAATTCTGACTTTATATCACGCAATTCTGACTTTATATCACGCAATTCTGACTTTATATTACGCAATTCTGACTTTATATCTCGCAATTCTGACTTTATATCACGCAATTCTGACTTTATATGTGCTCGCAATTCTGACTTTATACTCGCAATTCTGACTTTATATACACGCAATTGCGACTTTATATCTCGCAATTCTGACTTTATATCTCGACAATTCTGACTTTATAACACGCAATTGCGACTTTATATCTCGCAATTTTGACTTTATATCACGCAATTCTGACTTTATATCACGCAATTCTGACTTTATATCACGCAATTTCTGACTTTATATCTCGCAATTTTGACTTTATAACACGACAATTGCTGACTTTATATCTTCGCAATTCTGACTTTATATCTTCGCAATTCTGACTTTATATCACGCAATTCTGACTTTATATCACGCAATTCTGACTTTATATCACGCAATTCTGACTTTATATTCTCGCAAATTTTGACTTAACACGCAATTCTGACTTTATATCACGCAGTTCTGACTTTATTTTCGCAATTTTGACTTAACACGCAATTCTGACTTTATATCTTGCAATTCTGACTTTATTTCACGCAATTCTGACTTTATATCTCGCAATTCTGAGAAATAATGTCAGAATTGCGAGATGTAATACTCGCAATTTTGAGAAAAAAAGTCTGAATTGTGAGATAAAAAGTCGCAATTCTAGCATGTGCAGATGATATCAAATAGTGACTAGCTTTGGCTTAATTCTTTGGCTTTTCTAGAGATAATTTTGCACAAGCTAAACTTTTTTCATGCTGTAAGGGCTTCATACGGGGGCCTATTCATGCAACCTAATAATCAACTGTTGAACTAATTGACAAATCAATAATCAATTAATGATAAAATTAGGACATTTGACAGTTACTGTATAAACAGATAAATGAAGGAATGAATACTAATAAAACAATTAATTATTATAACTATTGCACTGGCGCTCTTGCTCATATGGGTAAACAATGTATTATGTTTTTTTTTATATATACTATGAACCGGGATTCTGTGTCCTTGAATGAAATAAGCACTTTTCATTGAATTCAGTCTGTAAATTAACTTAAAAATAAGGAGATCTAAATTAAGTAGATTCTTATAAGGATAATATAATGTATAGTAGACTATACATATGGTTTCGTTAGTTTAGTCAATTTAGGTCTACAAAATGTAGCAATGATGTGAGGTCTGGAAGGAGCCATGTCAGATCGTGTCACTTTCATATCATATATGCAAATAAGTGCAATTTTTTCTTATTTCAACGTTTCATTTCCTGCAGTCTTTTTTGTCAATACACGCTCTCCTGTCAACATATAATTACTTTAATCTTCAAGAGCTAAAGATGCTTATTATAATGTTTTTTTAACCTAATGACCTTGGCTAGGGATGCACTGGCGTAACACTAGAGCATAAATATAGACCTACAACATAAATCTGTAAAAAACTAAATCTGCAAAGCTTTTCAAAGCGTTAATTTTGTCCACGTTTTTATTTTGACACTGAGTTCAGATTTCTTTGTTGATTCTTTAATTTTTGCTTTATCTGTTTATCCACCAATTTCTACAATTCATAAGTGATTGATTATTGATTTGTCAGTTTATTGATACAAAAGTATTTTATTGAGTGGCCTCATACTTCAGTCAATCATGCTTTAGTCTAATATGAGTCACTTCATAGTGAAGGAACAAATTCATTCATGCTAGCACATAATGTATCATATCTAATTCCTGTGCAGAGTTGGGACGTGAACTGCAGTTTAATGTAGATGAAATAAATAAGATCCGTGTGGAGAATCCCAACTCCCTTTTAGAGCAGAGCTCGACACTGCTCAACCTGTGGGCCGCTCGAGAAGGGAAGAAAGCTAAAAGTGAGTGCCACAGTGTCCATTCACTATGATCCTATAAGAATACCTTAATGATTTGCGAGCAAATTCGACCTAAATTCATCTGTCTCATGTGACGTAACTGTATGAAAATGCTGCCATATTTGTTGCTATACATATCAGCATGCTTTTAATCTGCAGTGATGTGGGATGTAGAGTTATCAAAACTTTATAAAGTGAGTGCCCAGTTTGCAGGAATCTTGCTTGCCCAGTCTTGCTGCGCTTCAGGCCCTGCCTTTATCATGCAGTCTCCTCCCTCTCACCACCCCTCGTACCCTCCCACCTTACCATGGCTTTACAAACCCCTCTTTATGAACCCTTCTCAAATCAGAGGTGTAAATAACTGTTGTTGAAACAGGAGAGTCTCTTCAAAGCCGCGCTTACCATCTTGGGATGTCACATCTATTGACTGCCAGGGCTTGACATTAACTTTTTTGCTCACCACCCACTGTGGCTAGCAGTTTTCCAAAGTTACAAGCCACTCAGCATTTTCACTGGCCACAATTTTGACATCGATACCATGTGGAAAATATAGATATTTTTAATATTATCTCATAATTTGCCACTTTAACTGTGCCGTTGCTGTCACTTTAACTGTGCGTTCACACTGGACGCGAATCAGCGCGCCGAATTCGCGTCTACCATGTCTCAGTTCGACGCTTGACCACTTTGTGTAAATTTACGCGTCAAGAGTGAAACTGATGCGCATAAAAACAAAAGTTTGAAGCGAAATTTACGTGCGCCATGTGCATCAGAATTGAAACCCTTTGGCGGCCATCTTTTTTATGTTGATCGAGCATTCATCGAGAGATTCACCGCATCATCGAGCCGTATTTGTGTCCACCGGACCCTTCGGAGGTGAACCGTTTGGCGAGTTTCACCGTTTGCTTGCTCCAGGAGCTGCGCTGGATGACGGCCGCTGTCAGCGGTACTTACGCTTGTCCCGCGTCGAGTTTGATGACCTGTTTTCCTGCATCGAGTGAGGATCCCCTCTGCCCTCATCCACCTAATCTGTCATTTATTTTTGTTTTGATAAATAGAGCTAGCCTCCAAAAGTTATTAAAAAAATCACAGGATAGGTTATAACCTGTCTTTATAGGTATTTTTACTGAGAGCCAGACCGATATATCGGCATTCCGAATATTATCGGCCGGTATTAGGCATTTTCCAAACTATCGGTATCGGCAGTTATAATGGCCGATAAATTAATATTTCACAAATAAAAAAATAAAAACGGACGAAACACGCTTGAACCATGCCATGAGTGTTGGAGTTGTATAGTTTGTCCACCAGAGGTACTCTACACCGTCCCTGTTGGCAACACTCGTTGAGTTGGTCACGAGACATACATTGCTTGAATAACAATTAAAAGAACATCTCCCATCAGTCGCGGAATTAGTTAGTAATAATTATGTTACGTTGTTACAGTGTAGTTGACTGACTGTCCTTTTAACTTTTGACAATGTGACTGAAGTATTTCTTTAATAGCACGTGAAAGTTATAGCATTGAGACTAATCATCTCTCCTTGGCCTGTTATATTGAAAATGTATGTTTTACACTTTGCAGTATGACGTCATCCATTGCTAAATTATGGCTCATCATAGACTAGCTAACCACAAAGCTAGCTAATGCCACTATCATCAGTCTGTTCTGTTGTGACAATAAAAGAAACAAGTTTCTTTTTTAAAATGCATGATCATAATATTTTAGTTAAAACTCATACATAGCTACAAATAACTAATGTTAGGGAAATCTGTTAATGTTTTTTTGCGTTTCGGAAAAAAAAAATATCGGCCAGATATATATTTGGATTTTAAAACCAAAAAATATTTGTATCGGTATCTGGCCTTCAAAATCCTTTATTGAGTTCGAGCTCTAATATTTACATCATAATAATATTTCATATAATCTATGGAATAAATAACATTCAATACAAAATGAACATGTCTCATATATTGAAATAAAGTTTTAAGTGATAAAATATTTGCTTTGTTGTGCATTAGAACCACACCAGGCATTTAGTCATAATACAAAATAATTTATTGAAGCATCAGATACCACGTGAGCAAGCAGCAGGCTCCTGTTTGGTAAACACGGCACGAATTGACGCCAAAGTTTAGATTTTTCAACTCGGGCGGCAGGCGCGAATTCGCGTCAAATGCATGAATGCACAAATAGGACTAACTGAATCAGATTTGGAGATTTGTGCAGAAACTAACTGGGCCTACTCTCATACTTTGCCGAGATATTACTGACGGTTATGTCACCACGCCTAATGTCACTCACTTGGTCTTACGGGCAGGTGAGTGCGTTTTCTGGACATGGATGAGCATTATTCTATATATACTTATTTAAAATGCTCCCATAGAGTGGTCTGTGTGTAAAGGACTTGACTGAAAGAGAACAGACTAGGGGTTCCTTGCTAGCCTAGAAATCTCAGACGCACCCTAGTGGCATCAAAAATTATTTTGCAGCCAGTGTGGTCTAGCAACTCAGAAGACCCCACCGGGTACCACTCATCTCCACTACAAATAGGAAAAATAGGCGACAATTTGCAAGAGCTCAGCCAAAATTGGACAGTTGAAGACTGGAAAAATGTTGCCTGGTCTGATGAGTCTCGATTTCTGTTGAGACATTCAGATGGTAGAGTTCAGAATTTGGCATAAACAGAATGAGAACATGGATCCATCATGCCTTGTTACCACTGTGCAGGCTGGTGGTGGTGGTCTAATGGTGTGGGGGATGTTTTCTTGGCACACTTTATGCCCCTTAGGGCCAATTGGGCATCGTTTCAATGCCACGGCCTACCTGAGCATTGTTTCTGAGCATGTCCATCCCTTTATGGCCACCATGTCCCCATCCTCTGATGGCTACTTCCAGCAGGATAATGCACCATGTCACAAGCTCAATCATTTCAAATTGGTTTCTTGAACATGACAATGAGTTCACTGTCTAAAATGGCCTCCACAGTCACCAGATCTCAACCCAATAGAGCATCTTTGGGATGTGGTCGAAACGGGAGCTTCGTGCCCTGGATGTGCATCCCACAAATCTCCATCAACTGCAAGATGCTATCCTATCAATATGGGCCAACATTTCTAAAGAATGCTTTCAGCACCTTGTTGAATCAATGCCATGTAGAATTAAGGCAGTTCTGAAGCCGAAAGGGGGTCAAACACAGTATTAATATGGTGTTCCTAATAATCCTCTAGGTGAGTAAGACATGTGCTAGTTATTCACCTGTGGTCCCTTTGGTGTGTCGAATTGCAAAGCGACAACACAGTCAGATTTCAACAACGCTAGTTCTTTTACACTGGCTTGGAAGCTTAAAATTCTTAATCCTTTCATCCAGAGAGCACAAGGTTAACACAGGGTCACCAGATGTTGCTATGTGGAAATGAGGAAAAGATCATTGGTCATACGATAGTATACCCAAGACTGCCTTCAATCATTTCAAAACTTACTGGATGTTGTCATAGGATTTGGTATTCTTAAAAGGCTTCAGATTATAAATGAAATATAAATATCTGCACGTGTGCTTTTGAATTGAGGGTGATGTTGTGTCTTGATATAGCTTGTGGGATGTTTTGCCATTGCTTTCCCCCTGATGGTGATAGATAAATATGGTGGCTGTAAAGATAAGGTCACGTGACTGAGACAGATTGATCCACAATTGTTTTGAATAACAAAAGTAAACCAATTATTGCATTTTGGATGTTTTTCCTAGAGTGTCTTGAAATCCTTCTGGTTTTGTCTAGTGGTGTGTCTCTGTCCTCATCCTTTATGTCCAACTACCCTGTCTTCCCCTTCTCCATTTCTCCACCATCTGTGTGTCTCTCACCACTGTAGTGGACAGCCTGCACGTGGCCCTCAAGAGTATTGACCGAGTGGACATTGTGAACATGATGGAGGAACAGGGACCACCAACAGGTCAGCAGGGGGATGGGAGCAAGAGGCTTCCAGGTCTAGGCATCATGAGAGGGACCATCTATCTCCTGCCATTACAAATGGTAAGAGAGAGATAATCTCTTGTGACATTATACACTTCACTTGTCCCACATAATGCTTTTCTTCCCCCCAAGAACTGGCTTTTCCCTCTCATCCAGTCTGATATCTGCTGCTGTATCTTCTGTTCAAACCCTTGTCCCCCTATGATTTTGGCCATGAACCTAACATTTCCTCTTCCAATTCTGCTGTCACCAGGACCAGAACTGATGACACCCCTCCAGAACTATGTTATGTTGCCTGTTTAAATGTCTTTTTGACTACTGCAGGGAATTGTTCTTCAAACTCTGCAAAGACCTCCTTTGTTCCTTTTAAAATTGGGGAAAGTATTTGAGATTTGAGGAGATTTGCTTGGTGTGTTTTGATAGGACAGCATTTAAGGGTTGTGACACTAGTCGTAATAATTTTATTTTTTACAGTTACAGTTCATTTGTGAATTTTAATGTATATTACAAGGGAAAATATAACTTAAGCTTTGACATAATCTGATTTGCAGTTGTTCTAAAAATTGACATATTTTGTAAATTAATTCTATGAAAATCACATCTGTAAGATTTTTTATGTTTTAAGAGTTTCTTCTGCTCACCAAGGCTGCAATTTTTGATAAAAAATACACAAAAAACACAGTAATATTGTGAAATATTATGACAATTTAAAATGACTTTTTTATGTTAATATATATTAAAATGTAATTTATTCCTCTGAAAAAATGCTGAATTTTCAGCATCATTACTCCAGTCTTCAGTGTCACATGATCCTTCACAAATCACTCTAATATGATGATTTTATGCTCCAAAAACATGTATGATGATTATTATCCATGTTGAAAACAGTTTTTTACATTTTTATTTCAGGATTCTTTGATAAATAGAAAGTTCAAAAGAACAGCATTTATCTGAAATGGAAAGCTTTTGTTACATTAAACACTACTCTTTAAAAAGTTTGGGGTCAGTAAGAATTTGTATTTTATTTTTGGGGGAAATAAATAAGAAATCAATACTTCTATTCATCAAGGATGAGTTACATTGATTAAAAGTTACAGTAAAGACATTTATAATGTTAGAAAAGATTCTAATTAAATAAATGCTGTTCTTTGAACTTTCTATTCATCAAAGAATCCTGAAATAAAAATGTAAAAAAACTTTTTTCAACATGGATAATAATCATAGATGTTTTTGGAGCATAAAATCATCATATTAGAGTGATTTGTGAAGGATCATGTGACACTGAAGACTGGAGTAATGATGCTGAAAATTAAGCTTTTTTCAGAGGAATAAATTACATTTTAATATATATTAACATAAAAAAAGTCATTTTAAATTGTCAGAATATTTCACAATATTACTGAGTTTTTTCTAAAAAAATTGCAGCCTTGGTGAGCAGAAGAGACTTCTTTTAAAAACTTAAAAATCTTACCGATCTTACACTTTTGACCAGTTAGTGTATGTATCCATAAATCTTGTACATCTATTACAGTTTCAGATATAGCAGAATGTTAGCATGAAACTGATGTGAAGAATCACGTCATGGCCACTTTTGCTTTGAAGATACTGGGAAAACACATAATATAGTCTAGGTTTTTCTTATAAGAGTGGAATATTATCAAACTGGTTTAACTCGACTGGCTTTGGCAAAGCCTTAACACTTGTCTTGAGTCACATGTAACTTTGTTACCAAATTGTATAAGATTCTGACTTCATAGAAACCGTTCCCAAGTTAAAACAGACAGTTACCGTTTAATATTTTTCATAGATTATTGGGTGGCAAATGTTGCATACTCCATTATTGATTAAAGGTAACAGTTTCTAATTAGCTTTTGTTTCCAACACATTTAGTCTTCACCTGAGTACGGTCTCTGAATTAACTGTTCATAAATGGGAAAAAAGTTCCACCGATAAGCATTATTTTGGTAATCAAAAGTTCTTCCATCTAGAAAACAATATAGATCCCTTTACAGCAGGCAACAGATCCTGTCAAATACAGCTTAAGTTGTATTTATCTCCAGTTGATATAGTCTTGTCACATTGCCACGCATTAGCTATCTGATATATGATGATTTGGTTCCTTTTTACCATTAACAAAGGTAACCTATTCAATTCAGTATCAGTTCATTCAGTAGCATGCTTCCTGTGTTTTGTGGTACCTTTTAACACACATTTTACAAGTACAGAGATGCACTTATTAAAAACCATCATTAGTGAAACATGTCAGTGATGCTGTGAGTGTAAAATCCAGTGCAAAGTATACATTCATGTCACTGGGAGGGATATTAAAAGGGTCATGACATCATTTTTGTTGTATTATTTTACACAATAATGTAAATATCATGTATAGTATTTTTAGTAATACTAAAAACCTTCTCTATGGCGTTCTGATTTAAAGGTGCTACGATTATGCTTCTTTTCTTTTAAGATATCAGAGTAAACTCCCATTGTCATGATTGGGAAACATCTTTGCATAGGAAAGTATTAATGCTATGTCATGTAGGTTGAATACATTGCAACAATCACATAACCAATCCATTATTAGTCCAGGCATTTGCTGAAAGCCGAATTTCACAAATTATGTGAAGCATAGACTGAAGACTGAAATGCAAGACTGAAATAACTTAGAAAACAAAACAATTGACACACTATTAAACGTCAGCTGTTTTTTATTTTTATTTGTCTTAAAAATGCATTGAGATCAAAGACATCACCCAGGTGAAAAATACATCCAATTAAGTGTATTAAAAATGTACTTAAATATGTTTTTAGTACAATACAAACATTATGTAATGCATTTTTAATACACTTAATTGGACATCTTTTTCACCAGGGCAATCTATAACATTTACATAGAAAAAAAAGTTAACACTTCGGTATGGGGAACACATATTCAATATTTGCTTCAATAAACTCCTACAATTTACTGCTTATTAATTATTAGTTTTATAGCGTTTAAGTTTTTGTATTGGGTAGGATTAAGGGATGTAGGTCATTCAGGATAAGGCATTAATATGTGCTTTATAAGTACTAATAAACAGCCAATATCCTAGTAATATCCAGTAACTACTTTAAAACTAGAACTGAACCCAAAAATAAAGTGTTGTCGAAAAAATAAGCAATTTATGAAATAGTGCAGATGGACGTAACTCTGGCGTTGTAAGTCTATACTGTTCATTAGGGAGGAAGTTTTAACAGATTAAGGCAAAGTTTATTTCTCATGTCATGACCCCTTAAGAGATATCAGATCTCAGAAGGCATTTAGTTCTTGCTCACGGGTATGTTACGATATATTAAGACAAATGGATGGGTAATAACTGTAATGGGACAGTTTTAAGCAAAGCTTCTTGACTCTGCCATTAGCCACAACCATTGAAATATTCTGTTCAGCAAAATGTCATAAGCCACATCGCATCAGACAGTGGCTCACATAATTATGACTATAGTACAGAGATAACTTTACTACAGTGAGGTGAAATGCCACTTCTGTGTATTCTTCATTATGCCAGCCCCTTTCACTGGCAAACACAATGCTTGTGTCTAGTCGCCCCCCTTTCCTGTACATATCGCCATTTTATTAGTAAAAGAACTCCTCTTTCTCACTTCATTCATAAAGCCTTGTTGATTATGTTTGGTGAGGACATCTGTATTGTGACCCCTGAATTCAGATCCAAGGGTGTCCATAGATTGGGCCGTTGGACTTTTTTTTAAAATAGGCTACTAGTGCAAAAGTTGATGATTAAGCTGCTTAGTGATTAACTTCCCCAGATTTGGCTTTGCTGAAAAAGGACTAAATCTGTATTATTACACTCTTCCAGAGAGCAGGTCCACAGCCTGTGCATGTGAGAGGAGGCCTGACCCCATGCTGAGACTCTGTGCATGCTCATGATTTGTTAATGCACAGTACCATGGTGGCATCTAGTGGTGGAGCTGCAAGAGATTTTGTGCACTGAACTGTGCGATTGGCATGTGCTGGGACAACTACTGAGTGACTCACCACCCCAAAGGGAACAGTTGCTCCCTGCATGTTCTTCAAATTTTTGGATTGTTTTCTTATGCAATGCTATTTGGTGGTAAAACTGTAGGTTTTGGAACTGTGAGAATGTGACATGCCTGCACTGCTCATGGTGCTTTTTCACTGCTGGTGCGGCTCAGTCCAGTTCAGCCGTGTCCACGACTCTGCTCGGTCAAGGCTCCGGTTCGCTTTAGCTTGGTTTACTATTTCCACTGCAGTAAGTCCCCGCTTCAAAGTGGCGTGGAATTATAGTCTGTAGAGAGTGCACGGATGGGTTAGTATTTCATCCGTGAATCGCATCACAAAACTCCATAAATCCTGCCCGCCATCCACATACGCAAGCAACGTTATTGACCAATTTTCAAAACCGCAACGGCCCACCATCCGTTGATTGGGCGACACAAGGCGCCTGCTGATGACAGCGCGAGACTAGAAAGCTCTCAGAATATCAGCAGTGAATCGGACATGCATGCAGGGACAAAAACAAGAAACGTTAAATTAAACGCACTTCGGCAAATCCTGGACTGTGGCGAGGGGGGGGGGGGGGGGGTTGATTTTCGCGAAGTCTGTAGCGGGAAGAAAGGACGGAGCCGCGCGGTAAGTAGGTCAAGTGCATATGATGAACACCTGTGTCTGATTGCCGTAATTGGCGTGGCAGTGACCGCATACAACCGGCGGGAATGAGAGAGCGAGAGAGAGAGTTGGACTGGGACTTCGCACGCGGTTACTGCAACCGAAACTGAGAAGCAAGTGTTGGATCTCGTGTTTTGTTTATGGTGGCGAATGCGCTACTGTGCGGCCTCGTTTCTTTTTGTTTTCTGAATAAACGCGAGTCTCAGTCTTCTTCCTTCCACACACACTGAAACTCTTCACACTGACCTTATCTGATAGGCTACTTTACAATATTTTCATTCTAGCCTAATAGAAAACGCATTTTGGCACATAATTTGGTTCAACCGCCGCGCATTCACCCGAATTTAATAAAAAAAAAAATGTTGTCACGTATCCGCCCGATCCGCGACTGTAACCGCCAATCGCGCATCTCTTAATAGGTCTGATCGTTATAGTTATATCCGCTCTCGGCAACCAACGAGAGGAACGTCTGCACTTCGTCCACTGACCACGATTCGGCCATTTCTGTTTTTGAAAGTTTTCTTTCTTTTTCTTCCAGCAAGCTCAAGCAAGTAGTCTAAAAACTGGTGCTACAGCGGTGGCATGTTACTGGCTATTTAAATCTAGCGGGTTTGATGTCTCACAAATACAATGACGCTGGTAGTGACGATTCTGTCTGTCTGTCTCGACCAATCAGTGATCGGCAGTGTGTTCGCGCCACATTTATTATTCGGTTATGGTACAGCTTGGAACCTTGACAGAGGTGGTACCATTTAAAGCGAGCCGTACCGTACCGTACTTTGCAGTGGAAAAGCACCACACAGTGTAGCCGGAGCCGAGCCGTACCATGCAGTGGAAAACCACAGAAGCGTGCCGTACCGTACAATGCTGTGGAAAAGCCATTAAATGCTTATTTCCCTGTAGAGAGGAACCCTAGCTGAACCAAGCTAACCTGTTGAAGAATCCAGCATAACCAGCATGAATGGCATGTTGGTCCAGGCTGATTTATGATGGTTAGAGCTCGGTCTAGCTGGTCATCCCTTTTATTTCCCACACCTCTTCAGCATCAGCATCAAAGCTGTGCCAAAAATGCCTCTGGGATCACTGGTGCATCCAGGATAGACTCTTTCTCTGTCTAATGGCGCTTTTCCATCACCAGTACCAGCTCGACTGACTCGGCTTGCTTTGCCTTGGCTCGCTTTTCGCTTCCGGTTTTCCATCTGCAGACAGTACCGCCACTAATAGTACCTGGTTGTCATAGCAACGCCTTTTATTCCTCGTTGCCCTATCAAGCTCTCGCTCAGATCCTCTCTTCGGCAACCAAACAAAGGAAAGTCTGCAGTGCACCTCTTCAATTGACCACCAGTATCTTCCCAGTTTCCCATAATAATGAGTAGGTAAGTTTCAGTACTTGTAACTACTCTCTGGCCAAACTATTTGAAAATGGTGGGGATATTTCTGGATACTCCATCTGGCGCGTGCGATGGTGGCAGATGGTGGCGATTCTCTCTGACCAATCAGCAGTCGGCATTGTTTTCACGTCACATTTTAGTACCGTCTCAGCTCGCCTGAGCTTGCTCAGAACCTCGCCGGAGGTGGTACAAAAAAAGTACCCGAAAGCAGGAACAGGTACAACTTTTACACAGTGGAAAACCAAACAAAGGCGAGCCCGGAGTCGAGCTGGAACTGTGCAGTGGAAAAGCGCCACAAGACTGGGGAGATCTTCTCTCCTGTATGACTACGAAGCTCTGGTCTTCTCATGGCTCAGTCATGGCAGACCCCTTTTCCCACTGTTTTGCCTGGTAAGTGAGCACTAAAATGGAGTTAAATGGACAGTAAATACATTAGAAGCTCATTTCAGTTATGCTTGACTGGAAAGTGCTTGACTGGTTTTGATGGGAGTGTAGAAGCTGGTGGCTTCCAGACTCCTGGGGTGTTGGTGAGGTGTCGAATAAAAGCCCAAGTAGGAGAATCCCATTAACTCTGGAGCATAGATCTCCTTGGATGGGTAATGGCTGGCGAAAGGCTTGTTTTGCATGTGACTGCAACCTCATCCCAGGAGCTCTGGGGAAAAACCTGGTTTTCAGTCTGGAATTTTCCTTTACTTTCATAGCGAGACTTTCTTTCAGTTTCTGTTTTTTTTCTCTGGTAGCCAGTGTTTTCTGAGTTGCCACAACCATTTACTTCAAACTAACTGAACTGGGAGTAAATTGGTGAGAAAGATCCAGTAATTTGGCTGGTTATAGAAAACTACGTGTGGGAATGGAGTGACTCCTAGACACAAGCATCAATGGATTAGGGGAATACACATAGTGAGATCTTGAAGACTTTAGCATTTTAAACCCTATCTTTGTGGCTATAGTCAGTAGTCTACTATGAATAACAAGATTAGTTCAAGTAAATTTCTTAAAGATACAGCTATGCTTTATTTATGTAGCGTCTTGGAATAGTGGGCAAACTGGCAAGAGTACTCTGTTGATTCAGGCAGAGCATTAAACCTGTTCCCTTTACCCCATGCTTTGTGTTTTTCTTGATATGTCACATGCAGCCCAGCCTTCTTCCTCTCCTCTCTCCTCCTCCTCCTCCTCTTCTGCACCTCCTCTCTGACCTTTGACCTCATACAGACATCATGTTGACCTCTGGCCCTCATTTATCTCTCTGTCCTCTAGACCAGTTGTGTGTTTCTCTCCCCCACCCTCCCAAACCACCCCCTCCCCTTCAAAAAAAGGAAAGTTATTACTCTGTTCTCTGATCAACCCCCTCCATCACCAGTTTTATGCTTAGCGCCCCCTACAGGAGGGAGGTGTTTCTGACTCACCTGTCTCCTTTTCTTTCTGTCTCTCTCTGTCTATCTCTCTCGCTCTGTCTCCTTCCACCCAACGAAACCCTCTCTCGTCTTTCTGCTATGAGGCCTGTTTACATGCTCTTGTGGCACTTTCTTGGACGTACCTCATTCCATGATCTCTGCATGCAGGGTCCAGAAAGTAACTTTTTCCACACATCTGCTAATGGCGGGTAAAAAAATATATTTATTTTTTACCTCATGACCATTAAAACTATTTAGCTGCTTGTAGAATATTAGGTGACAAAAACATTGTTGAATCTCTTGCAGGACCATATATGAGTAGAACCTGCAAAAATAATAAATTGTCTTACACTGTAAAAATGAATATGCTTTATCTAATTAATATAATTGTGGCAACAGATTTACAAGCAATATTATTAATTAAATTTAACAAATTAGAATTGAGTAATAATTAATCAAAATATTCCTTAAAAGTTAACCATTTAAAATGAGTAAAGTTTACACCAAAAAATGTAACAAAAATATCTCACTACGACAGATGTCAAAGATTAATTAAGAACTCTTTATTTTATATTGCCAACATTGAAGACACCTGATGTTAACAAGCAGAATCACTGAAGGAGAAAACCGTCATTTTAAAACAAACACTGATCATCATAATGGTGACTTCAATTTATGTTTTTTTGGTTGTTGTTGTAAGTTTTACTCATTTTAAATGGTTAACTTTTAAGGAATTAATTTGATTAATTATTACTCATTCTAATTTGTTAAGTTTAATTCATAATATTGCTCATAATCTGTTGCCACAATTTTTTTGATTAGATAAAGCATATTCATTTTTACAGGGATGCAAAGAAATATTTCATATGTGATTTAAAAAATAACTTCAAGCATCTTAGATAAATACAGCACAGCACTTGTTTTGTTGAGCAAATTATTCCATCAACCAACTGGTCAGTAACCTTGTTTTATTTTCTCGCTAAATCCGGATTTTACTCATATTTGGCTCTTAGCAAGGGTTAATTTTGGACCCTGTCTGCATGTATCAAAGGAGGGCATAAAGACATGAATGCTTCTCCATGGAGAAACTCTAGCTTGAAGGGCTCTGGAACAGGACACAATGACATATTCACATGGCATATGCATACCATAAAGATACGTGAAACAAAATAAAGGCTCTGTTAAAACGTTAGTTGTTATCACTAATTTGTCTTTATGGCACATGCTGTCATCGTCCATGTGTGACGCCCTTCAAATAAAATATCACTTCTCGCATGACGTCCGACAGCGGATCTGACATGGCCTGTTAAAGCTGCACGAAGTGCTGATTGTGCTCTTTTGATAGTCTGTTGAGCTCAGAAATGTCTATTATCTTTCTTTTTTAACTGTTTTGGTCACTGTACAATCTTTTATTTATACTCAATGTTGTCATTTTCCTTATGTCTGTCTGTTAGCTGTGAATTCAGGGACCCTGTGAAACTCTTCACAATCCGTTTTTAAGTGCTTATGTAAATAAGTCTTTTTGTTCACAATTATGCATTTATGCATTAGTGGATGTTATGTTTCTGTTAATACATAACATGTTATGGACTGGCCTGTTCTCTTTTATTTATTTTTTATAAGAAACATTTTTCTATTGTTTTTTGTTTTCTGTGCACTACCTTTTTATCTTCATGAGCTTGTGACTTGTTGGGTTTTGTGAGTGTATTCCGTGTGTCCGTCTATGTCCGTTTCCCCACTACTGTGTCTGTCACAAAAGGCCTTCAATACACACAAAATGCACGAGAGCTTGATGTAGTACTGAAATATATGTGCTCAAATGGATGCTGGCCTGTGCATAGCATACATACTACATTCTTTTAGGGCTCATGCTCCCTTTGTAATTTCTTTACATATTATATTGTGTGTCTAATCACCCACACACACATTCACCATTGAAACCCTGGTTCCTGCTAAAAGTTACTATAGTTAAAATTACTGCAGTGAAATTTTATGGGGGTGAAGAGGAAAATAAATAAATAGCAGGAAAGAGCTTCTGAAACTTCTACGCTGTTATAAAGTAGATCCAAATAACATTTTAAATAGTCATACTAATATTTCAATTTTAAGTGCTTTATTCAACTGCATAAGATTAATAGAGATACATTTGTAAGATGTTAAAATTACTTTGTCTTATTTAATGTTATAATTCACTTGTCATTTTGTATTGCGACCATGTATTTCTACTCTATTCTATTCTATTCTACACTGTAAAAATGAATATGCTGTATCTAATCAATATAATTGTGGCAACCGATTACAAGTAATATTATTAATTAAATTTAACAAATTAGAATTGAAGTAAAAATTTAATCAAATTATTCCTTAAAAGTTAACCATTTAAAATGAGTAAAGTTGACACCAAAAAAAATAAAAATATCTCACTACGACAGACGTCAAAGATTAATTAAAAACTCTTTATTTTATATGGCTAACATTGAAGACACCTGATGTTAACAAGCAGAATCACTGAAGGAGAAAAACGTAATTTTAACAAACACCGATCATCATAATGGTGACTTCAATTTATGTTTTTTTGGTTGTTGTTGTAAGTTTTACTCATTTTAAATGGTTAACTTTTAAGGAATTAATTTGATTAATTATTACTCAATTCTAATTTGTTAAATTTAATTAATAATATTTATTGTTATCTGTTGCCACAATTGTTTTGATTAGATAAAGTATATTCATTTTTACGTGTATAACCTCCATTAATTTGATTTTCTTTTATGAATATTCTAAAATTCATTAAGTTTTCAAATAATTTTTTTAATCTACTTAGAAAGCAAGGTACATTCAATTCATTATCACATAAACTAAACGAACACATAGAATGACATGCGTATGAACATGATACTTTAGATGCACATCATACAAAATGTGTTTCCCAAATCGATCACTATACATTATGATTTATTTATTTGAATTATTATTTAAATATAGGTTATTTGGTGTATGTAACAGTATTTGATTTTTCTGTAACACTTTACAATAAACTTAAACTTAAACACTTAAAAAATACAACTATTAATTGTTAAGTCATGTGTGCTCATGTCCATTAAATACCATTAACAGATTCAATTTTGTAGTGTTACAGATTTTTCAAATAAACTACACAGGCATGAGGTCACATGATTGAGTATTTCCACCCTCTGAAGTCTCATTCCAGGGCCATGTGGTTAATATATCTCTCCGCCGGTGTGTGTAGTGTGCTCTTTATGAGAAGTCTTATCTGTCCGGGGGTCGTAAACTGGGAGAGGAAACAGACTAGTCAATAAGGCCCGTTGTTTATGTCAAAGTAAGAATGTTTTTGTGGACAATACACATAATTCTCACTCCTCGCTGACAATACACATCAGTCTCTTTATAGTATAGTCACACTTGTGTTTATTGGCATTTGTGCTCAATGAGTGTATAACAAAACACTAAGAGCTACCAAAAATCTGCTCCTTGTAAAAAAACAGATACCAAGTACTAAGGTGCTTACATATTGTTGGCTCATAAAGCATAATTGTTATTTGTGAAAAATATGAAAACGTATTAGCAATTATGAATGTATTTTGTCCCCCAATTATGTTTGCATTTAAACCACAATGATTTTTATTGGTACTACTCTATCCATATCTATATAAATACCTACTGTTTGTTTGTTTGTTTGTCTGTTATCAATTAAAGGTGAAGTGTGTAATTTTCTGCACCACTATAGTCACCAATGTAAATAGCAAAAGGTTTGGTTTCCATTGGTCAAATTGCCAATGTTGCACAATGCTCAAAGAAACAGAAAAATAACTTTTTTTCGGGCTGTCAAACGATTAATGGCGATTATCGCATCCAAAATAAAAGTTTTTGTTTACATATTATATGGGTGCACTGTGTATAAATATTTTGTTTAAATATTAGTACACACATGGATGTATATTTAAGAAAAAAAAATATTTATATATAAAATATTTATATTTATATATAATTTAAATTATAGATAAATCTATATACATTAAAATATTTCTTAAATATATACAAGCATGTGTGTGTGTATTTAATATATATACAAAATAATTATACACAGTGCACCCCATGTATTATGTAAACACAAACTTTTATTTTGTAATGTCAATTAATCGGTTGATAGCCCTAGTTTTTTTTTAAATAACACATTTCCCCTTCAAAGACTGGGCTCTATGTCATTTAAATTAGATGCGTTTGAGAGCACATGTGTTTACACTTTATATAGCTGTATTTTATCATTTGACTTGTATCAAAGTTACATAAATGTATTGAAGCTACATTTTTTGAGTACACTGTGGACTTTTGTGTATGTTAACAAGACCTTACACTTCTTTTTTATGAGAACAATGGTTAGTGAAGATGATCTTTGCTGGTTGCTTGCATGCATGTTATCTGATGAGAGAATGAGAGCATGGAAGACTAAGCATGTGTGTGTGTATAGGGTGCTCTGCCCCAACTCCACAGTTCTGAAGGGGTGTCTTTTACTTCCTGGTTGGTGACAGTCAAAAGGTTCTCTTTAATCCCGCTATCTCTTGTGACAAAAAAGTGGGGCAGCAACAGTCTTTTACAACTGCATACTTGGTGCTACCACAATTGCCTGTGCTCTTGCTGCGCGGCGCCAAAGCTGCTGTAAGCGAATGTCAGCCATCTTACAGTGATACAACACCACTGTTTTTCTTTAAAAGCTACTCTATTACATATTCTATAATTGGCTGAGCTGCTCTAAAAAACTGAAATGTACCCTCATCCTTTCTTCGAGTCATTTTTAAAAAAAATTTATTTTTATTGAGTGAGGACTTTTGTCGCACTTGAACTATGAATACACACACAAAAAAAAGAGTTTTGTGGTTGAAATTTAAAAAAGTAACAAATTCTTCCCTCACGGGTCAATTTGACCCCATAGGAATGAAATGGAATGTAAGGAATGTTGTAATACATATAGAAAAAATGCTCTAAAATTCTAACTAAAAATGCAAAAACTTTACCAAAAAAATATTTTGTAATATCTACAAGTGCTATCTGAATGCATACTGAATAGAAATGACTAAGCAGAAACCATTTGCTTCATATAGAGATATAAAGCCATCTTGTGGCAAGAGTTATGAAATATGTTATACTATTTTCCCCACAAGAGTTCAGCAAAGAATCCCAATGTAAGACAGGGATTATGCATGAAATTAGTGAGTTATTTTGAATTTAACTTGAAAGAATATGAGGAATGTGCTTAAATTACTATTCATTTATTATATTATTGATCAAATCTCAGTCAGTTTAAAGAGTAATTAAACCCTGAACCAACTTTTTTTAGTTAATGATCTGTAAGAATCAATCTTTATTAATACCAGTCATTGATTCGAGTTACTTTTTTGACATTTGTGTATAAAGTGTTGTATTTCTACAATATATGGTGTAAAAGATGTCTTAGTGCTGCCCTCTTTCAGGTCTGAACGGTGGCTACTGCAGTTGAATTTTCCTATTGGATGTTAGCCGTTCTTCGTGACGGATGCACATTTCAGCTCACCACAGCTTCTTGGTATCGAGCGGCAGTATGAAAAATAGCTTGTTTCGTCAAAACCACTGTAGCGAGTCAGGAATTGTGAGTATTGAAAACAATCAAGATAGAGTGTTTTAGCTCTATCTCCGCTGGGGTCTGCCCACTTTTTCAGCATTTTTCAAATATTGCCAGTGGGTGGACTCAGGCTCTGACCAGGGGTTTAGTTACCCTTTAAAGGTAAATAGAAAAAAGTAAAATGTTAAATACAAATATTATCAAAATTAAATAAAATAAAAAAGTTTAATTTTAAGGTCATTTTGACCCACGAGGGAAGATGCGTTACAAAGTGCGAGGGGAAGGATGAGGTTTAACCAACGCATTCTCATCCTAGGGCGTCATATACTGACGCTTTTGAAATTTCGTCTAAATCCAACGCACATGGCACCCTTTAGCGTCAATATATACACGCACAGAGCTTTGTTCGGTTATGGGTAGGGTTGGTTTTGGGTTAGACCACTAGGGGGCGCCGTATATCTGCGTCTCATATTGATGCTAAAGGGTGCCATGTGTGTTGTATGTCTACGGATTGGCAAAAGCGTCAGTAAATGACACATTGGAATGAGAACGGGCTGCGCATTTACACTCTTAACGCTGTGAGCAGCAAATCCAATGTCTGCTAACCCAAACATGCCAACTCTATGATGAGCAGAGAAGAGCCTCTCTTCTAGAGCTTTCTAACCATGCAAGATGCACTTCTGGACACCCATATCTGTCTGAGAAATGGCTTACAGCAGCTTGAGCAACCTCTCTCAAAAAACGTTATTCCCCCATTTGCTTTCCACAAAGTCAGTGGGCTTGCTCTCTAATCTTCCTTCCCTAACCCCCTGATCTGGAGCACATCCCTCCTGGGTTTAAAGCGTGTGGGGCTAACTGGGGGGCGCAGTGGGGGGCCTGTATCAGTGTGCCAATCTCTGTGTCACTCCAGGTTACGGGCTGGTGGTACAGGAGGAACTAATCTCACCCGCCTCCATGCAAGTACAGTCTACCTTCGCCACTGGGCAATGAGCCCTACTGGCAGGAAGTGTCAGAGCATGGAGTGTGCGCCAATCAGCTACCACCGAAGAGGACACACTCATGGAGATGTCTGAGGTACAGGTTTGGCCCTCAGGCAATAGTCCTTCCATTGTGACCGTTGAGGATTCGTCACTGGAGTGCAGCAATGCTGACGACCTGGGCCAATCGAGGAGCGGGACTCCCGGTGGGAAACGAGACCTGAGGGACTTGCTACTCCGAGAGGGTTGAGTGGATCCATCGAGCTCCTCGGAGGATTCAGTCCATCGGGGCGGATTCAGATTACAGTGCCGCTGGGTTGCTGTGTCTGAGCGAAGGGGTCAACATCAATGCTCTGGACAGAGGTCAGGGGTCGGAGAGGTCAGAAGGAGCTGTTGGTCAAGAAGTCAACAACGTTAATGACGCTTCCAATGGAGGATTGGGAGAAGGAGGAGGTGACGGCACAAACTTAGAAGATAGCGTATCTCTCGTTTCAGGGCAACAGCGAAATTTATGCTCGAGTGAGTGAGTCACCTGGGCTGAGAGACGGGCAGATCATGGGGAGGACAGGTGAGTTGCCCATTACGTTCTTAGTTACTTTGTGGACCAGCAGGGACCAGTTTCTTCAGGTAATCATTTTCAACTCTTAAGTTTTGAAGAGCGTTGAGAGAATGAGGTATGGAAGCTTGTTTCTGCCACTGAATAAAAAATAAATAAAAAAATAATTGCGACTTTATATCTCACAATTGCGAGATATGAAGTCAGAATTGTGAGAAATAAAGTCGCAATTAATGTGTTATAAAGTCAGAATTGCGACTTTTTATCTCACAATTCTGACTTTTTTCTCACAATCTGCGAGTTTACATCTCGCAATTTTGACTTTAATATCTCGCAATTCTGACTTTATATCTATGCAATTCTGACTTTAATCACGCAATTCTGACTTACTATCTCGCAATTTCTGACTTTATATCTCACAATTCCTAACTTTATATCACAGTTCTTACTCAATGTCTCGCAATTCTCTTAATTTATATTACGCAATTTTGACTTAATATCTCGCAATTCTGACTTTATATCTCACAATTCTGACTTTATATCATCGCAATTCTGACTTATATATCTACACAATTCTGACTATATTCTCACAATTCTGACTTTATATCTCGAATTCTGACTTTATATTCACAATTCTGAGTTTATATCATGCAATTCTTACTTAATATTCGTAATTCTGACTTTATAACATGCAATTGTCGAATTTTATATCACGCAATTCTGACTTATATCTCACAATTCTGACTTTATATCTCGTAATTCTGACTTTATATCTCACAATTCTGAGTTTATATCATGCAATTCTTACTTAATATCTCGCAATTCTGACTTTATAACACGCAATTCGATTTTATATCACTCAATTATGACTTATATCTTGCAATTCTGACTTTATATCATGCAATTCTTACTTAATATCTCGCAATTCTGACTTTAAACACGCGATTGTGACTTTATATCATGCAATTCTGACTTAATATCTTGCAATTTCTGACTTTATATACACGCAATTACGACTTTATATCACTCAATTCTGACTATATCTGACAATTCTGACTTTATATCTCGCAATTCTGACTTTATATCTCACAATTCTGAGTTTATATCATGCAATTCTTACTTAATATCTCGCAATTCTGACTTTATAACACGCAATTGCAATTTTAAATCACTCAATTCTGACTATATCTGCAATTCTGACTTTATATCATGCAATTCTTACTTAATATCTCGCAATTCTGACTTTAAAACAGCGATTGTGACTTTATATCACGCAATTCTTACTTAATATTCGCAATTCTGACATTTATAACACGCGATTGTGACTTTATATCACGCAGTTCTTACTTAATATTTGCAATTCTTGACTTTATAACATGCAATTACGACTTTATATCACGCAATTATGACTTTATATCATGCAATTCTGAGAAATAAAGTCAGATATTGCGAGATGTAAACTCGCAAATGTGAGAAAAAAAGTCAGAATTGTGAGATAAAAAGTCACAATTACCTTTTTTATTTTTCATTCTGTGGCGGAAACAAGCTTCCATATGAGGCTAAACTTGACCAAATGTTATTTTAAATGTGTCTACTAGGGATTTTATGGTAATGCTTTAAGATTACAGCCCAGAAAGTACTGCGTAATTAAAGCGATTTTAGAGCGTAACCTTATAATGCTAAAATGCTAAAGTTCAATGATAAAGTTCAGTTCCCATAATGCACAGTAAATCTCTTATACGGTTTCGAGGGTAGAATAAAAGTGAAAGTTGAAGTTGGGTTAAAATTTTGAATTTCATTTTTAACCCAACATTTGGGTTTGTCCATATTTTACCAAATTTGGGTTAAATGTAAGTGAAATACAGGAATATGTGTTTACATTTAATATTAAATTAAATGTAAATTAAATACAGGAAATATATCATGTAAGTTGCCAAGTGCAAAGACCACACGTGTGAGTATTGAGACAAACCCCCAGAACCATCTGTGTTTCTTTGCAGCAGAACAGAAATAAGGCTATTGTCAGGCTTGCAGGGTTGGTTTAACCCAAATTTGGGTCAAAAATGGACGAACTCAACTGTTGGGTTAAAAAATGGAACCCAACGGCTCGTTTTGTCCATATTTGACCCAAAACCCAGTATTTTTTGGAGTGATTACTTCTGACTGCATTGTCATTACCTCTTCTAATTTTCTGTCGCGTTTTTCAGGTTATGTGGAGAGGTCGTTCCTGTCTTACCTGCAGGATCAGGGGTCTCCCGGTTGGCACTCGCCCCCAGATCCGACTCTGAACCGAGTGGGGTCTCTACAATGCTCCCTTCCTAGGCAGGCAATCGAGTCTATGATGTCTTCGAGTGCGCCGCAGTGGACTGTGACTCTAAGCTGGCCCAAGAAGCCCTGATTGAGCCGAGTGCGGGACATGGGGCATTCGGAGATCATCCACGGGCATTATCAGGGCACTCAACCTTTTGAGAAAGGACTAGGGTTCCCACACAGAACGGCTAACATTCGGGCTTGGGAGGACATGCGTCTAAGAGGACAGGTAAGAGAACTTTTTTGGTTTAAAATGTCACATATCAAGCACATGCTGAATGTTTTTGCTTTGACCTGCAATGATGTGATGGATGAGGTTGACTTCATTGCAAGGCTGTAAACATTGGGGGGACCAATTAAAAAAAGATTTACAAGATTTTGAACTCTAACTTTGAACTTAAATAGAAGGCATGCAGCATGTTTGCCAATAAATGCATTTTGGATTGATCTGAGTTTACACTGAAAAAAGGTGTTTTATAAGAGAAGTCACAGACAATTTTGTCACTGCTATGTATCCACAAAAAGACAACTCTGACTGCATTTTCCCTACATAGAGGAATTGCTTCATTGTTTGTAGTTGATGCACTCTGGATTCAACTACTGTGCGTCCTCTTTTTTTAAGGATGAGCCTGTATCCATGGAAGCTTGTTTCCGCCACAGAATAAAACATTTTAAAGGATAATTGCGACCTTTTTATCTCACAATTGCGAGTTAACTTTTCAGCGATTCTGACTTTTTCCCTCAGAATTGAGTTTATATCTCACAATTGTGACTTTATAACATGCAATTGTGACTTAACATCTTGCATTTCTGACTTTTTATCTCACAATTGAGTTTATATTCACAATTCTGACTTTATAACAAGCAATTGTGACTTTATATCATGCAATTCTGTCTTTTATCTCACAATTGCGAGTTAGCGTCTCGTGATTCTGACTTTTTTCCTCAGAATTGAGTTTAAATCTTGCAATTCTGACTTTATAACGCACAATTGCGACTTTATACCATGCAATTCGGACTTTTTATCTCCCGATTGCTTGTTATAAAGTCAAAATTGCGAGTATATAAACATACATTCTAAGAGGAAAAAATCATAATTGCGAGTTTATTTCTCTCAAATCTGACTTTATAACACACAATTGCGACTTCATATCCTGTAATGTTTTACTTCATAACACCATTGCGACTTTATATCACACATTTTTGAAAAGTCAAATGAAAAGTTTTTGATCAACAAAGATTACCTTTTTTATTTGTTTTATTCTGTCGTGGAAACAAGCTTCCATATATATCAGTCATTTTAATACCATGTGACTAGATTGGAAAAATGGTGTGCATTATGCATCATTGGACTAGAGGAGGAACTGGGGAAATAGCATGGAAGAAATGGTAAAACATGACGGTATGTAGAGTGAAACTCAAGCAGTTGGTGGGAATAGTTGACAGCTGTGATTAGTGTCGGTCCGAGTGTATTGTGCTATAAATGCCCCTCTGTGACAGACCATATTACTAGTGACTATTATAAAACAAGCCCAAAGTCACTTAGTAGAATAATTGGCTTTATTCAGTAATTTTTTTTGCTTACAAAAGCATGTATTTCCCTAAGGCTGATGGAAACTCGAGTGTGCACAATTGTTTGCACTTGCTTGTGGTGGGTGGCACACACACACACACACATACAGTATACAGCCAGCCCTAAATGGACACACAACCCATTGGTTTCTAAATATAGATATCTTGTCTGCTTCTGTCATCTAAAGAGCCAATCCTGCTGCAGTGGCGAGTAGGGGACGAATATTATATATGGATTTGAAAGGCATGGACAGTAAGGTTAATGGTCTCTCAAAGACATTTAATGCTGTTACCAGCTCTGAAAATGGTGTTTAAGAAAATGTAACAGGAAGTTTGGTATCATTTGCACGAAAAAGGTTTATATTGTGAAGGTTTATGATAACTCTATGCTGCTGATTTCCAAACAAAATAAAAATGCATGGTCAGAAATGCACTTAAAATGTACACTACTCTTCGAAAGTTTGATATTTTTGTATATTTCAATATAGTCCATATTAGATATTCTACAAATTACAAGTAACTACATGTGACTAGTAGTTGACATTTGTCTAAAGTGGACTATGAATTCTTTCAACATTTGGTTTTGAAAGAAATTCATATTTTGACAAAAGCGCAGTTAATAAATATAATGTTACAAACAATTTCAATTTCAAATAACAATTTATTTCAAATGTATTTTTGAACTTTCTATTCATCAAAGAATCCCGAAAACAAACATTTCCACAAAAATATGAAGCAGCACAACTGTTTTCAACATTGATAATAATAAGAAGCAATATTATTTGAGCATCAAATCAGCATATTAGAATATGTATACAGGAATAAATTACATTTTACAATATATTACAATATATTGTAATTTAAAGTGTATAATAATTACTGTTTTTACTGTATTTTTTTAATAAATGCAGCCTTGGTGAGGAGAAAAGACTTCTCTTTAATTAAGAGCTCGCATTAAAAACTAAGTCATGGCCATAAACTGTACGTCGTCTTGTAAGCTTAATGGAGAAAGCAAAATATTACTTTAGGGCATGATCCTTGTCTTCTATTCCCACCGGAGTAAAATGTCCTGGAAAATGATCGCTGGAAAAGAGTGGGATTTTAAAATATTTTACATTAGAAAAGTTATTTTAAAGTATAAATGCATGAAAATTTTTAAGTAAGTAAGTCTGAGGGACAACCATGTTTATTTTTATATAATTCAAATTCAAATTGTAAAAAAAAGTTTGTATTGCGTCTGCAAGCTTTTACTTAATTTAAAACTACATGTAAACCAAAGGAGGAACCTGGTGTGAAAATGCTGTTGTTGAAATGTTAGCAGCTGTGTGTTCAGAGCCACAACAAGAAAGTTTGTCCACACATTGTGGGTATTTAAAGCATAACAGATCACATGTGCAATCCGACACTGGAAAGAAGGGAGATGTTTTAGGAAGGTTGAGATAGAGAGAGAGAGAGTGCTAAAGCCGACCACATTCCCAACACAGCTGACCGAATGAGGAAATAACCGGAGAAGGAATGGTCTCCCATTAAGAACGGCCTGCTTTCTTCAAATGAAAGAGAGGAAGACTGAAAGATAACATCGTTCCCCGTTTCTGTGGACGTCGAGTGTGTTTCTGTGAGCGCGCGCTTCACTATGTGGGCTCTGGTGACCGAGCTGCTTTTCAGCTTCGTGTTGTTGGCCTTCATGGTCATCAGCTGCCAGAACGTCCTTCATATCGCCAACAGTTCGGTCCGATCGGTCCTGGCCTACATTCACACCCAACTGGACCGTGAGCTGGGTGAGAATGAAGGTGTGTGTGATGAAGAGGAGAACGTCACCACTCGAGTCGTGCGCCGCAGGGTTATACTGAAGGTACTGGCGATCGCTGTGGATGTTTAATACAGAATAGAGCTCGGCTACACTAAAAGGTGGCTTCAGCTGTTGTAAAATATGCACGCTTGAGTTGTAAATCTAAGGGATTACAATGGTACGTGGGTGCTTGGATTCAGTTTCATTTGACCTCATTTGAGTGCAAACAGTAAAAACCACAAATAATTGAATGCATATTAGAGTAAATATTAATAGAGCTTTGTTTTTAAAGTACACTCTTAGAAAAAGGGTTCATTTGGGTTCTATAAATGAAGCATAGTGTTCTATACTCAACTCTAAAGACCTTTTATGCTAAAAAAAGGATCTATAATGACAAGAACGAACCCTTTTGCCACAAAGGCTCTTTATAGGCTGTTATTCATTCATATATTACATTATTCTGCAACATTTTGTAGTTGTAATTCAGTTATTGTTTATTAAACTGTTTATTAAACATTTTAATCAGCTGATTTTTGGAGGAGAAAAACTGAAATGGCACTCTTCAGTGTGATATTGATTAACTACATAAAATGATTTTCTAACCCCCATATCTTGAATTTTGAGATCATTCACATGCATTCATAAATACATTTTAGGGTCTTGATTTTATCAAGAATATGAACTATTTAATGCGGAAAGGACAAAACAAATGATAATGAATGAACCCAAAAGGTTCCATATAGAACATTTTTCCTGGTTACAAAGAACACTAAAGGGTTCTTATTATTGAACCCTTAAAAAGGATTCTGTTTAGAACCTTTTCAGGGGTTCCAAATACGTAGCAGCTGATAGAACCTTTTGTTCTAAGAGTGTAGGTCTGGTCATTGACACATGTTGAATTCCTACATTCCATTCCACTGCGCTACTTTTCCATTGTTTTTCAATGTAAACGCACACTAGACACACACATTTTACCGCTGCGCTCACATATTCTGCAGCATCTCGCGCACGACTTATTCTAAAAACATACTGTTCAAGTTAAAATTTTCTTAAACTTAAAAAAAAAACAAAAAACTTGCAGCAACCTAAAAAATGCTGGGCTGTTTTAACCCATCTTTGGGTCAAATATGGACAAATTCAGCCATTGGGTTAAATGTTTAAATTACATTTTTAATCCAACTTTTGGGATTGTCCATATTTGGCATCCTAGCATTTTAGTTTTTTTTATTTTCGCTTCATTGACCTGCTGCATCTCAAGTTTTTTTCCATTTCATTGTGCCAATTTCCCTTTTTTTGATTAGATTTTCAGTGATTTTCAATGTAAACGGTCTAGTACCATTGTGCTCGCATCTTGTGTGCTGTGTACCAAATCGCCCCCTGATATATGACCCTTAAATAGGGCACAGTCATTTATAGTGGTGT
Organism: Hybognathus amarus; assembly: GCA_030378365.1. Classification (NCBI taxonomy): domain Eukaryota; kingdom Metazoa; phylum Chordata; class Actinopteri; order Cypriniformes; family Leuciscidae; genus Hybognathus; species Hybognathus amarus. Next base: position 101,829 of record JAQIUQ010002105.1, read on the forward strand.
CAAAAACCATTGTGGATGCTATTGAGTGCATTCATTTATTTGCATTTATGCATTTGGCAGATGCTTCTATACAAAGCGACTTGCATTGCATTTCAAGATGCACATTTACATTCTTATCAGTTCTTGCTTTCCCTGGGAATGGAACCCATTACCATGGCGTTGCAAGTGCCAACGCTCTACTGTTTGAGCTACAGGAAGGCTTATATTCAATCTCATAATGCACCGCAATAACGAGTGTACACAGCAAGTAAAAAGTACTGATTTTTATTTAAGTAAAAAGTACTGATCAATGACCAATGTTTATTCATTTTGCCATTTTAATTAGGAAGATTAGTGGAAGAAGAAACATACAGTGTGTATTGATCTGCAAATAGTCAAATGTTTAATTTTATCACCAAAACATACCAATTATCAATTTCAGCTACTGATAGTTCGTTAAAAAAATACCACAAAAAGAAAAGCACTGTGTTTTTGTAGTGGAGGAAAATGTACAATATAATGCTTTTGTATGTAAGTAAAAGTTTACCAAAATAAATATAATTGCATGCTACACATAGTTGAAAAATGTACTTAGAGTACGTAAAAAATACTATATTAACCTTCTAAAAATAAATTGTACAATTTATCTATACTAAAGCCTTTGCTTTTGCACAGGTTGGTTTGTAAGTGTTTCATGTTTACACGAAACATATTTTCACCTTAAAATGTAATGCGTTTTGGCCGTTCATTTACACGACACAAGTTTTGAGGGCCCGCAAAACTTTCGAAAAAAGATTTTGAAAAAGTGCACGTTTTTGAAAACGATACTGTTATCGTCTCTGTGTAAACTACAAAAAACGCAAATTTGTGAAAACTTTTACATGTTAAGTGTATAGGCGTGTTTCAACAAAGTGACTACTACATTTTGACAATGTTGTCGTCTGTACACGCTAAACAATGCTGGGTTGTTTTAACCCAAATTTGGGTCAAATATGGACGAACCCAAATGTTGGGTTAAAAATGTAATTTAAAATTTTAACCCAACTTCAACTGTACATTTTTTAATTGCATTTTTAACCCAACATTTGGGTTTGTCCATATTTGATCCAAATTTGGGTTAAAACAACCCAGCATTTTTAAAGTGCAAGTGAAAAAGCGAAGGAAAAAACGTTTCCGTTTGTTGTACGTCATTGTCGTGCGAAAGTACACTTCTTTTGTTTTAGATGTAAATTTCAGCCATTTTTACTCAGAATTCCAACAAAATATAATGATTCAGTTCCCGAGCCTCTGTTTCATATTAATATGTGCTTTGAAAGGAGCTCGAACATCTCCCGAATTACAATCAAATATGTTGAATATGTTTATTACAGAGAGATGAATAATTCCCTTGACTTCACATTTAAGTTGTGAAATCTGGTTCACATAATCATCCAATCAGAGAGAAGGAATAGAGATGCACTGCTTATTGTGATGGCCAGTACTATGAATCATTTTGACCATTTCATGAAAACTATTGCGAGCAAGTCCAATCAGAGAGCGAGTGAAGCACCCAAATTATTCGCCCTTTTAAGCTGCTTTTGTCATATCTCACCTAGGGTGATGAGGCAGAGGACCTTCACGGAGAGCAAGTGAGCGAGGAGCAATTTACAGATGAGCATGGCAACATCGTCACCAAAAAGGTCAGCAGACTCATCCTGCTTTATTCCTGTCATTTACCACTCATTGCCATGTAATATTCATCTCAGTAATCATTTCGATTAGCTTTGCAGATTGAAATGATTCAGTGTTGGGTTTGTTGCTCTGGCCCAAAGCATAACGAGCTGTAGACGGCATTTGAACACGTCCTGATGTGGCTGTTGTGTTGAAATGTTGCCCTCATTTACAACCAAATATTAGCAGCATTTCACGTATTCTCTCTGGAGAAGACAATCCCAATACATTCTGACAAATGTAAAAATGTGAAAGAAATCTGTCAAGATGGTGTGAAAATAATTGACCCTAGAATTAAAAAATAATCTAATCTGCATTTACAACAATACTTTGTGTCTGGCATTCAATTTGTTACAACTAGTGTTTTCTAATACAACAATTTTTTTTTATAAATGTTACATTCTCTCTTCTGATCAACCAATTTCTATATATTGCTTTCTTCTTTTGCTCTTTTGGAAAGTTATAGAAACTCTATTTTGAACTTTTTTCTTTTGCTATTAAAGCAACACTTCATTTTACAGTGTTCTTGTTACATGTAGTTACTAGTAATAACTATAAAATAACTAACCCTAATCCTAACCCCTATTGTAAGTATAATATCACTCAGTACTTAAATGTATAATTACAGTGTAACAACAACACCTTAAAAATAAAGTGTTGCCCAAAAATTATATTTATATTATATTTTGTAGTTTACGTTCACCACGATAGAAGTTTACCAAATATGATGACTTCCACTTCAGAAAACCCTGGAAATGTTAAAAGGGTTCATATGCTTATATTTTATTAAATACTGATCTTTATAAATAAATAATTGTTCAAAGATGTCATTTACCCAATAATTGTGTGTACTATGTATTTGGTATGTTATTACTGTACACTTGAAAAATATTTAAGCTTAAATTTAAGATTTATGCATTTGAATTACACAGTTTTAAATTAAACAAGCTAATAAATTAAATTTGATGCATATTTGGCTGTCATACATAAATAAATAAAAAATATCTGGACTCAAAAATAGAATGGCAGAGCTTAATATTAACTATCAACTATTTGAATCATTTGATTTTATTTATATAATAATATTTTCAAAATTAATTTATTGAAATTGCTTAAATTAAGCATACATTTGTTTATTATAAAAACGATTAAATGTATTCTGTTAGAAACTATGAACATGGTTAAAATGCAGTGATATAACAAACAATATTCAATTAGTTGAAATAAGATAGAATCAAATTGGGTTTATATTAGGGCTATCAAATGATTAATTAATCCAAAATAAAAGTTTGTGTTTACATAATATATGTGGGTGCACTGTGTATAATTTTTATATATATATATATATATATATATATATATATATATATATATATATATATATATATATATATACATATATACACACACATGCATGTATATTTAAGAAAAAAATATTATTTATATAAAATATTGATATTAATATATAACATAAATTATATATAAATTTATATACAGTATATACATGAAAATATTTCTTAAATATATACAAGCATGTGTGTGTATTTATATATATATAAATATATAAATACACAGATTATGTAAACACAAACTTTCATTTTGGATGCGATTAATCGCGATTAATCATTTGACAGCCCTAGTTTTTATATATATATATATAAACAGTATATGGTGATAGTGTATTTAAAACACATTCAGTTTATTAGTACAATTACAGAATTCTTAAATGTTTCATTTGTTTATGTATGACTAAATTTTATTAGCAAATAAATCGTAAATAATAAATCTTAAATCGAGGCCTAAATATTTTTAAATGTATTGTGTTGTTAACTTAGCAAGTTAGCGAGTTTACCTTAATTGTAAGGTTAGTTGACTTCTTTTTTACCAATTATGCGCTATATGTACGAGTTACTAAAGTGACAGTGTGCATAGACATAATGTCTATGTTCAAATCAGCCACATGTGGGACTTCATTTCAGGCAGCTCACAACATTTTGGAACAATCATTAAAGTCATGATTCAATGGCAAGTAACATCATTGCGAGATGTTCTTGTGGGTGAACTTGACCATCCAAAAATTACCAATAATTTCCAATAGTTCACCTTGATTTTAAAAGCAACTTCATAGTATATGTTTCCTTTTGCATGTTTCTTGTATTGTTTCTCATCTATCACTTTTTTCATTTCTTCTTCTCCGGCTCCCTCTTCATATCCACCGATTCTCAATGATCTCATCCATCCGTAGATTGTGAGGAAGGTGGTCCGGAGAGGAAAAGGGGAGGAAGGGGTTCAGGAGCTCATCATAGAAGGGCTGCCGCAGGAGATCAGTGAGCCAGACGTTGATGGAGAGCAGTACATGAGCTATGCAGTCCTGGGCCGTGACAGCAAGGTGGGCTTTTGAGCTAGCAGAGCTGCTCACACTTTCCATTAGGTGTCTTTAACTACTATGCATTTACATTTAAATTAATCATTTGATACAATGCACTTATTGGGCCTTATCATACAACTGGCGCAATGTTTTTTGCTAGTTTCAGCCCTACGCAATTATCATTTTCGCGTCCTGCGCCACGTTGTTTAAATAGCAAATGCATTCATGCTCCCATGGGCTGCTGGTCTGAAAACGAGGGGTTTGTTCTATTTATGAGGATCTCATTGACCAATTGAAACCTGGTCTAAAGTAAATGGCACAGTTTTTTAATTTTTTTTATTTAAAGAGCGCTTTAGTATTATGAGCCTATAGGCGGGTGTCCACAACATTATGGCAAGCCGTTTGAGCTTTTATTAATTTCCATGATATGAATTCTTGATATCAGCAATTCAATTTCTTGAAATCAACAGTTAAATTTTTATATCAAAAATTGAATTCTTGATATCAAAAATGTAATTCCTGATATCAACAATTGTATTTTCACTAGTGAAATATCACCATAGGCTGCCATTCAAAATCAATTGTTGATATCAAGAATTGATTGCTTACTAGTTGAAATTCCAATTTCACAATCGAAATACAATTATTACTAGTAAAAACCTTTATTTTTGATATCAAGAATTCAATTGTTACTAGTTGAAATGTCTATTCTTGATATTATCCACAATTTAATTGCTACTAGTAACAATGTTCATTTTTGATATCAATAATTAAATTTTTACTAGTGACAATGTTAAATTCTGAAATCATGAATGTGATTGTTACTAGTAAGAAAGCCATTTTAGATATCTGAAATAATATTGATATCAGAAATACATTTTCAGATATCAAAAATTATAATTTTTACTAGTACCAATTGAATTGTTGAAATCAAGAATAGACATTTCAACTAGTGACAATTTAATTATTGATATCAGGAATTCGCATTTTTACTAGTAACAATGCTTTATTGATATAAAAATATTTCTAGTAAAAAATAAATTCTGATATCAACAATTTATTTTGAATGGCAGCTTATGGAGAAATTTCACTAGTGAAAATACAATTACAGATATCAGGAATTAAATTTTTGATATCAAAAAATGTAATTGTTGATATCAAGAATTCATATCCTGGAAATGAATAAAAGCTAAAAGCGGCTTGCCATAGTATCCACTTCAAGTGTTTTGCAATACAACATCAACACAATAAATGCATTACACCTAACCATTATTTTTTTTTAATCTGAAAAAATATATATTTTCAAGATTTGTAATCACAACATTTTTTCTTTTGTCAAATCAACTTAAATAATTTATTTAGTTGAGTCTTATGATTAAACTTATTATCTTTCACTGTATTACTCACTTTTTCCAGTTCAATCAACTTAAAATTTTAAGGCAACAAGGTTACTTACTTTTTTAAGTCAAACCAACAATATTTTTTTACAGTGTAGCTGTTAAAGACACCTAATATAAACTGTGAGCGCTGGGCTTGTTGCACCAGGACTGATAGGAATTGTTTTGAAGAGGAATATGTAAAGTGCGAGATGGTCGAGAAAGTCAAGGCTCAGTAGACCAGGAAAACACCAAATACATAAATGCATACTTTTTCTTTGCATTATAGATCTTAGAAGATTCAGAATATGCATGTGATCCACATAAGACTGACGATTACAATGTATCTGCAAGAATGTGTCGTGAAATCATTAAAGTTGCAGAAGTTGCTTTTGTATGGAAGAAATAGAGTAAAAATATTGTGGCAAGTGTCAGAGGACAATATATGCTCTGGATAATGTGAGAAGCCTGTAGATACAACTTTGAAACTTTATTAAAATTGTCCTTAATATTAGACATGTTCAGCTTTATTATAACTGTCCTTCATATGATTGATGGCTTTAGTATAACACTGGTCAGAATTGAATTGGTAATTATTGTGTTTAGTGTTTAATTTCTCCCCAATGTATCCTTATACTTTCTCTTGGGCACTTTTATCATTTCCTGATTTTGTTTCCGTTCAGAAAGAGGAATCAGTCACAACCGGGATTTGGTGGTGAACAAGAAATCACACTGAACATTGCGTTTTAGAGGCATGTCTATAGTCACACTTTAGTTTGGGGAATACATATATTTACAGTGAACTATGACTTCTGCCTCAAAAAACTGCTTATTAATAGTTAGTACTGTTGTTGTTAAGTTTGTGTAGGATTAATGGATGTAGAATATGGTCATGCAGAATAAGGCATTATTTTGTGCAACTATTGCAGAACTATTGCAACCGCGTATGAAATATAAAATATCATTAAAAAATATAAAATAAGAGCACACTGGGAAAAAATGAGCTTCTCTTTCCAGTGTTAGAAATGAATCAGGAGCTACTTCTTATTCTTTACTCCTAATTTAATCCGACTGACAAATGGTGAGACATTTACACAAAATAAGATTATTGGTATTTAAATGTAGTTTAGTCTCAGGCAGCGGCTGTTCATAGCAGTATTTTCTTTGCACTAAGTGTAAATAGTATTTAGATGCTAAATAGTGGGAGATATTGTTTGCACCTCAGTGTATTGTAGTCATTTATATAACAGCATGCTCTAATAACAACATGTCAACACATTATATTTATTAAAATCATAATTGGATGCCTCCTTATTGGGACATTATTTTACCTAAAGCCGTCCCCTATTCAATAAATAGGTAATTGCGACTTTTTATCTCGCAATTCTGACTTTATTTCTCACGAATTGCGAGTTACTTCTCGCAATTCTGACTTTATTTCTCAGAATTGTGAGATGGAAAGTCAGAATTGCGAGATATAAAGTTGCAATTACGAAATATAAAGTCAGAATTGCGTGATATAAAGTTGCAATTGTGAGATATAAAGTCGCAATTGTGAGATATAAAGTCAGAATTGAATATAAAGTCGAATTGCGAGATATAAAGTCAGCAATTGCGAGATATAAAGTCGCAATTGACGAGATATAAAGTCAGAATTGCGTGATATAAAGTCGCAATTGCGAGATATAAAGTCGCAATTATGAGATATAAAGTCAGAATTGCATGATATAAAGTCGCAATTGCGAGATATAAAGTCAGCAATGGCGTGATATAAAGTCAGAATTGCGTGATATAAAGTTGCAATTGCGAGATATAAAGTCAGCAATTGCGTAATATAAAGTCACAATTGTGAGATATAAAGTCGCAATTACGAGATATAAAGTCAGAATTGCGAAGATATAAAGTCGCAATTACAAGATATAAAGTCAGAATTGCGTGATATAAAGTCACAATTGTGAGATATAAAGTCGCAATTACGAGATATAAAGTCAGAATTGCGTGATATAAAGTCGCAATTGTGAGATATAAAGTCGCAATTGCGAGATATAAAGTCACAATTGCGAGATATAAAGTCAGAATTGCGAGATATAAAGTTACAATTGCGATATAAAGTTGCAATTGCAGATATAAATTTAGAATTGCGTAGATATAAAGTCAGAATTTGCGTGATATAAAGTCAGAAATTGCGTGATATAAAGTCGCAATTGTGAGATATAAAGTCAGAATTGCGAGATATAAAGTCAGAATTGCGAGATATAAAGTCAGAATTGCGAGATATAAAGTCAGAATTGTGAGATATAAAGTTACAATTGCGAGATATAAAGTCAGAATTGCGTGATATAAATTTAGAATTGCGTCGTGATATAAAGTTCAGCAATTGCGAAATATAAAGTCGCAATTGCGAGATATATAAGTTAGAATTGCGAGATATAAAGTCTAGACTATTATGAGGGGAAAAAGTTAGTCTTTTTTCCCTTAGAATTGGCCTGATAAGTCGCAATTGCGAGTTTATATCTCACAATTCTGAGAAAAGATGTCAGAATTTCGACATAAACTTGCAATTATGTGTTATAAAGTCAGAATTGTGAAATGTAAACTCGCAATTTTAGAAAAAAAGTCTGAATTGTGAAATGTCACAATTATTTATTTTATTAATTCAGTGGCAGAAACAAGCTTCCATAGATAAACACTCTATTCCTACTATTAAATGCCCATTAGGCACTTTATCTCAAGTATTTTTGATTTTATTGAAAATAAACTCCTCTCTGCACTTAAATGTGATGAGAAAAGGGAGAAGAATGGGTTGGGAAAAAGGCGGATTTGAAGTCAAGTCACCTTCATTTATACAGCGCTTTTAACGATATAGATTAAATTATGAAATTAAAGTAACAGAGGTAGTTTTGGCTCTCCAGCAGCTCTAGAATAAAGTTATTGTCCAGCTGAAGTTAGTTTTGATTGATTCACTTGGTTGTGTCAAAAGCTAAACACTTTTACACTGAATATTGCATATTGTTTCACACACTAAGCTTAAAATAAAGTAGACCCTAGATTTTAAGGAAATGACATCACCAGGTTGGTTCATAGGTGATTCCTCTTTCTGAGCTTCCCAGTTAACCCTCACTTCATTTGATGTTCATTATCATTTGTTTACATATGATTTATGTCAAGTTTCCCTGTATACGCTCAACTTTAATTAAACTTCTCTTTGCCCAGACTGTGAATGTTCCCGTCCTTCTGTGTTCTTTCTCTTTATCCTATCCCATTTATTCTCACCCGTTCTTCTCTTGCACGTTTTCATTAACACCTCACCTAATTGTTTGACTCTGCCCTCACCGTCTGTCCCGTTACTCTTCTTGTTTCTGCTCGTTCACTCTCCCGTTGTCCTCCCCTGGATGGTCCCGTCTGCTCTCCACTCGTAGCCGGATGTTGTGGATGTGAAGAGGGGAGGTGCTCAAATAGTGAAATGTGCGAGTCTACGGAGAGTAAAGCAGTGAGTCTGACTCGCGCCTCCCTGCAGGTACAGGACACTGCTGCACTTTGTGCTAATGTAATCCTGCTAACCAATGGGATTCATTCGTCATTCTGAGCCATAAGACTGTGGTGCCGTAGGTCATTACCAGGAACACGGTGCCATTTATCACGGAAGTGCTATTAGGGACCACAATTGCTTCCCAGACTAGTGATAAAAAAAATGCGTTTCTCAGTTGGACAATTCTTAAAGGAGTAGTTCACTTTTAAAAAATCTTTTGCTGATAATTTACTCACCCCCATGTCATCCAAGATGTCCATGTCTTTCTTCTTCAGTTGGAAAGAAATTAAGGTTTTTGATGAAAACATTCCAGGATTTTCTCTATATAATGGACTTCAATGGGAACCAAACGGTTCAATGTCCAAAAGACAGTTTCAGTACAAACTGCAAACTGTTCAATGGGCTTTAAACGATTCCAGACGATGAATAAGGGTCTTATCAAGTGAAACGATCACTCATTTAATAAATAAATAACAAAGTTTAAGTTTTATAAGCTCAAATGCTTACCTTGCTATGAATATTTTAATCAAAAACCTTAATTTCTTTTCGACTGAAGAAAGAAAGACATGGACATCTTGGATGACATGGGGTGAGTAAATTATCAGCAAAAGTTTTTTGAAAAGTGACCTACTCCTTTAATCAATCAATCAAGTAGATTCAATGTGTTTTGTAATAAATCACATATTTATCATTTAACATTATTTTAATTGAGTGGAAGATGCCACCGCGTAATGGGGCTCAGAACAGAAGTGCTGGGACAATTTTTCCAGGAATGCAACACATTTTGGGGAAATAAACTTGCATCGAAAACAAGATATAATTTTACTAAAACTCAATTTGGGTGGGCAGGGTATTGATTTTGGTAATTCATTTGACAAATTGACTTATATTTTGATATAAAACAATAGAGGGAATGCATTGACGTCACTTTCCGCCGGAACAACCCCCTCAGCCTGACTGAATGGCAAAAGATCTGCTGTAGTGACTGGATTTAATAGGGGAAACTGCGAAAAATGCAACTAAATTCGAACAATTTTATCAATTTAAACTAAATGTTGGACTCAATATAGTGTTCCTTACAACTTACTAAAGATCCAGTGATCATGGATATTGACATACAGCCAGGAATCAGTGTTGCCTGACATTTATGTTTGCCTGATTTCCACACCGGGGAAATAAAAGCAATATAGACCTAAACATAAAGCAAATTTGCCTGTGAACGTTTTATATAAATACAATATAGGTCTAAATTAGGATAATCACTTATATTGAGTGTTATATATAGCCTATATATCATCATATTGATCCAGCCCTAAATCTTTATATATATATTTTTTTTTGGTCAGTGTTTATTAAAAAACATCCAATAATGCAGAAAATGCAATGATGCATATTTAATTGATGAGTTGTTAATATATATAACAATACAAAATATATGGGTATGGTTTTCCACCTAAATTCAGCATATTGACACAAAATGATAACTGCAAATCCACCTTTCGCTGACTGGAGTCCAGTTGTTTCTGTGAATTGCAGTGATCCATTTGCTCCTCTTTCTATAGCAGTCTGTAAAAATATACCTCCGATTTTTTGTCAAATCTAGTTGTACAGTCGTACTAGTTGTACAAAGCTCTTTCCCACTTTATATAAGTGTGTTTGTTTTTCGCTGCATTCACGCTGAAACACAAATACAGCCGCTCAGACTTTTTGCCACTCACTGTGAGGAACTGCAGGCCGATGGTGACGTCACGCGCATACCCTCTATAATGTGACTGTATCTTTTTCTATAGTAAGACATGAGGACATAACGCACCGTTCCTGAGAATGATCCAGGTCTTCTAGTTTTAGGTGGTCTGAATTTAAACGTATTAAGATAAATCAAACTATCGAGAAGTAGTATTTCATTATCAAGCAGTATAGAGGCCATAGGAATGTAAATACAGAGTTTTGTTCTAGAAATATACCAATAACCTGCTTAGTTACACATAGTAAGTGTGTTTGAAAGGATCAGTGTCTCTGAAAGTGAATTTTAGCTGAATGTATAGATTTTAAATTAAAAATGAAGCACTACTATTCAGGCATAGAAACACATATAGGCATATTGATTTTATATAAGGTATGCCTCCTGCTATGCCATTTGATGTTCTACTTTTACACATTTCACTTCACTGCATTAACTCCAGAATTCCTCTGACATCTTGTCCATTTTCAACTAATTTATAAGTGTCCACTCAGAAGTCGTATGCCCTTCCTCCCTTTGAACTTCAGAATAACTTCTTTTAATCCTATCGGAATCTTTGCAGGATTCTATCTATTCCTATCCTATCATAATTTGGAATCGTAATTGTAAATCACAGTTTAAACAGTGTTGGATTGACTGTATTTTTTTATTGCTTTTGGATGTTGTGAAATATTTATCGAAATTCTATTGGTGTTGGAATAATGTCTTGCTGGTACACCTAAAGCACTTTACACCGGGAGCTTAAATTGCTCCTTAAATTACTTAAAGGTACACTAAGTAACTTTTGGCTCTCTATCAGTTTTGTGGAAGAACATTGTTTTGGTTGTGCTTTGGCAATGCGTGAATATTAATATGATTATGCTGCTGCTTATAAAAACTTCACACTTTTTTTTTGGTTCTCTTAAGGCTTTTCCCATTAATAGACACAATACTTTCTTGAGAATAAACCACATTTTTATACAATTATTTATTCAATACTCAATCAATTATTTAAATTGAGTCCATTTTGATCAAAACAAAGTTACATAGTGTACCTTTATTTGCTCTACTGAGACATATTTTTCATATTGGGAAAATTGTTATCCTATTATAGACTCCTGTACACATTCCTTTAAGTGTTTTAAACTACTGATGATTGGTGTCACTCAGACCTGTCAGAAAAGCATACTTTATTTTTGTTATATTAAGGATAGTTTAAATAATCTTATAGTTGTCCAGTTGGAAAACCCAACTGAATTCAACTTAAGATCATTTATGGCTATTGTCTGATCTAGACGGTTTGATCAGATCAACTACCAGTTTGTAGATTTGGTTTTGGCCTGGTAAGAGCTGGTAAAGCACATTCACTGCAAAAAATATTTGCTTCCTCAGCATTTTTGTCTTGTTTTACAATACAATTATCTAAACCTTGTTAAATCAAGATGCTAAATGACAAAGAAATTTATCTTGTTTTCTGAAAAATGTGGGGTCAAATATTGGGTCAGGGATTAGGGACCAATGGGCTCAGAAAAAGCAAAACATGTTTATTTTTTGACCCCATTGCCATATTTTTTTTTCTTAATTTAGACATTTTTTTCAGCAAACAAGACTTAGGGCCAGATTTACTAAACAGGGCTATGGAAGCTCGTTTCCGCCACAGAATGAAAATAAAAAAGGTAATTGCGACTTTTTATCTCGCAATTCTGACTTTATTTCTCAGAATTGCAAAATATTCAGAATTGCGTGATATGAGTCAGAATATGAATATTAAGTCAGAATTATGGGTTATAAAGTCAGAATTGCGAATATAAAGTTGCAATGTGTGTAAAAAGTCAGAAATGATGATATAAAGTCAGAATTGCTAGATATAAAGTCAGAAATGCATGATATAAAGTCAGAATTGCGAGATAAAAAGTCAGAATTGATTGATATAAAGTCAGAATTGTGAGATATAAACTATTCTGAGGGGAAAAAAGTTAGTCTTTTTCTGACTTTTTATCACGCAATTCTGACTTTATATCACGCAATTCTGTCTTCATATCACGCAATTCTGACTTTATATCACGCAATTCTGACTTTATATCTACGCAATTCTGTCTTCATATCTCGACAATTGCTGACTATATCTCGCAATTCTGACTTTATATCTCGCAATTCTGACTTTATATCTCGCAATTGCTGACTTTATATCTCGCAATTCTGACTTTATATCTCGCAATTGCTGACTTTATATCTCGCAATTCTGACTTTATATCACGCAATTCTGACTTTATATCGCAATTCTGACTTTATATCTCGCAATTGCTGACTTTATATATCGCAATTCTGACTTTATATCTCGCAATTCTGACTTTATATCTCGCAATTCTGACTTTATATCTCGCAATTCTGACTTTATATCGCAATTCTGACTTTATATCTCGCAATTCTGACTTTATATCACACAATTCTGACTTTATATCTCGCAATTGCGACTTTATATCTTCGCAATTGCGACTTTATATCTCGCAATTCTGACTTTATATCTCGCAATTCTGACTTTATATCTCGCAATTCTGACTTTATATCACGCAATTCTGACTTTATATCTCGCAATTCTGACTTTATATCTCGCAATTCTGACTTTATATCTCGCAATTCTGACTTTATATCTCGCAATTCCGACTTTTATATCTCGCAATTCTGACTTTATATCTCGCAATTCCTGACTTTATTTCTTCACAATTCTGACTTTATATTCGCAATTCTGTACTTCATATCTCGCAATTGCAGACTATATCACGCAATTTTGACTTTATATCTCGCAATTCTGACTTTATATCTTGCAATTGCTGACTTTATATCGCGCAATTCTCACTACTATCTGGCAATTGCAACTTTATGCTCTTGCAATTGCGACTTTATATCGCGCAATTCTGACTTTATATCTCGCAATTCTGACTTTATATCTCACAATTGCGACTTTATATCACGCAATTCTGACTTTATATCGCAATTCTGACTTTATATCTCGCAATTCTGACTTTATATCTCGCAATTGCTGACTTTATATCTAGCAATTCCGACTTTCATATCTCGCAATTCTGACTTTATATCTTGGCAATTGCTGACTTTATATCACGCAATTCTGACTTTATATCTCGCAATTCTGACTTTATATCTCGCAAGTTCTGACTTTATATCTCGCAATTGTGACTTTATATCTTACGCAATTCTGACTTATATCTCGCAATTCTGACTTTATATCTCGCAATTGCTGACTTTATATCACGCAATTCTGACTTTATATCTTGTCAATTGCAACTTTATATCTCACAATTCCGACTTTATATCACGCAATTCTGACTTTATATCTCGCAATTCTGACTTTATATCTTGCAATTCTGACTTTATATCTCGCAATTGCGACTTTATATCACGCAATTCTGACTTCATATCTCAGCAATTCTGACTTTATATCTTGCAGATTGCGACTTTATATCACGCAATTCTGACTTTATATCTCGCAATTCTGACTTTATATCTCGCAATTCTGACTTTATATCTTCGCAATTCGACTTTATATGCACGCAATTCTGACTTTATATCTCGCAATTGCTGACTTTATATCTCACAATTGCTGACTTTATATATCGCAATTCTGACTTTATATCTCGCAATTGCGACTTTATATCATCGCAATTCTGACTTTATATCACGCAATTCTGACTTTATATCTCGCAATTCTGACTTCATATCTGCAATTCGACTTATATTCGCAATTGCGACTTTATATTACGCAATTCTGACTTTATATCTTGCAATTGCTGACTTTATATCTCGCAATTCTGACTTTATATCTCGCAATTCTGACTTTATATCTCGCAATTGCGACTTTATATCACGCAATTCTGACTTTATATCTTGCAATTCTGACTTCTTATCTCGCAATATGTGAAATAATTGTGCAAAATAATAGTTTTTTAGTAAATATTTCCCCGTAACACCTTATGTTATTGAGAACCTCAAGTAAAAGCATCTTGATTTAAGAAGGTTTAGATATTTGCACTGGATAAAAATATGAAATATGAGTATGAAATTTTTGTTTTTTGCGATGTCGCACCAGCTACCATGCTCAAACATACACTGACCATGTCTTTAATCTAAATGCGAATGTCATGATTGTTTTAAGATTGCAGCATCGTAACCTTCCTTTCTATTTCTCCAATAGGACCTGACACCTAGACCCAAACCATCCTTCACTGACACATGATGGGCGTCAAATAAAGAAGAAACCGAAGTAGAGCGCTGGCGATAGGCGATGGATATCAACAACGAAAAGAGATTTTAGGAATTTTTTTAACAAGCAAAACCAACACTAGAGGCTAGAGGCATGATTTCTTATAAAATGAAACCAAACAATGAAAAAAGCAAGCATTCGAGAAGTGCTTCCTGTAATCTCAATATCAGCATGTGAACGTGCTGTCGCATGGCCTGCCTTTACATACAGCACTGACTGCAAGCAATTATGAGGTGAGAAAATATTGTCATACCGAAAGGGCTGTAAATTGGTGGGGAAAGACTTTGGCCAACTGGAAGCGTACGCTTGAGATCGGGGTTTTTGGGGCACGTGGGACACAAAAGCTAGTTTTAGTCCAATCCAGCAAGAGTTTCCTGAAATTTAGTCTTCCAGAACACACTACTACTGAGATGATTTCCCACCGGGAGGAGTCTGACCCTCTTGTACTGGTATTATATACATAATATGCACTCAAATGTGAATGTACTCTCTCTGTGTGTGTGTGTTCTTCTTCACAGCCAAAAAAAAGTGAACAATCTATGCGATGATTATGCTGCTGTCTCAATACTTGCTCCTGAAGTCTTGTTCAGTCCAATAGTACGTGTCTTGTGTATTGTAAAGGTATAATTGTGTAGCAAATGAGATAAATAGGCTCAAGGGTGACAATATGTGCAGTTTAAATGTGTTTCAGTGGGATACGGTACATTGGACATACTTTGCAATCACTGTGGGACTCTATATATGTGCACGTTTGCAGATTATTTTGATGCATTCCTCTGTGTCATATGAACCCTGAGCTTCCTTTTAATAACTGGATATGCACAGAGGAGCATTATATTAACATTCACGTTATCCACCATAAACATGTGCTTTATTTCAAATAACCACTAGTAAGATTTCTTTCTGTATCGTTGTGAGCAAACAAACAGCAATAAAATTATTTTTTTCTTGTTTATTAGTTTAATCCGAATTGTTATAAGGTCTAACCTTTCAGTGAAGTCAAATTAAAAATGTTTGGTAACACTTTACAATCAGTTTAGTTCACTACATTGGTTATCAATGAAAACTACTAGCATTCATTAATCTTAGTAATGTTCATTTCAACTATTACTAATACATTATCATCATCAAAACTCAATATTATTTAATGGGTCATGAGCTAACAATGAAAAGCTCTATTTTATTAATGGTAACAGATTAATAAATACTGTAAAAAAGTTTAAGATTGGTAAGATTTTTTATGTTTTTAAAAGAAGTCTCTTCTGCTCACCAAGGCTGCAATTTTTTTGATAAAAAATACACAATTTAAAATGACTTTTTTATGTTAATATATATTAAAATGTAATTTATTCCTCTGAATTTTCAGCATCATTACTCCAGTCTTCAGTGTCACATGATCCTTCACAAATCACTCTAATATGATGATTTTATGCTCCAAAAACATGTATGATTATTATCCATGTTGAAAACAGTTTTTACATTTTTATTTCAGGATTCTTTGATGAATAGAAAGTTCAAAGAACAGCATTTATTTAATTAGAATCTTTTCTAACATTATAAATGTCTTTACTGTAACTTTTGATCAATGTAACTCATCCTTGATGAATGGAAGTATTGATTTCTTATTTATTTCCCCCAAAAATAAAATACAAATTCTTACTGACCCCAAACTTTTTAAAGGGTAGTGTTTAATGTAACAAAAGCTTTCCATTCAGATAAAAGCTGTTCTTTTGAACTTTCTATTCATCAAAGAATCCTGAAATAAAAATGTAAAAAACTGTTTTCAACATGGATAATAATCATACATGTTTTTGGAGCATAAAATCATCATATTAGAGTGATTTGTGAAGGATCATGTGACACTGAAGACTGGAGTAATGATGCTGAAAATTCAGCTTTTTTCAGAGGAATAAATTACATTTTAATATATATTAACATAAAAAAGTCATTTTAAATTGTCATAATATTTTCACAATATTACTGTGTTTTTTGTGTATTTTTTATAAAAAATTGCAGCCTTGGTGAGCAGAAGAGACTTCTTTTAAAAACATAAAAAATCTTACCAATCTTAAACTTTTGAACTGTAGTCATATATATATATATATATATATATATATATATATATTTTTTTTTTTTTTTTTTTTTTTTCTATCGACGTGAAAATGAATAGCAATTATACGGCGTTCACAAAATTCTTCTTTGGGTGCCAGTTATTGGTAAAATATTAAATTAAAAAAAATTTAAAACAACTTTACTGAAAGGTTAGATTTTTCCTCATCTTTTCAGCAACATTATTTATTAGTATATGTTTCATTGCCTTTTTGTTCACCGTTACAGGTGATGCCAATAATCATGGCGTGCACTATATATAGTTTTTAGAGAAAAACCACAGTCTGTATTTTTTCACTAATAAGATTAGATGCCTAAATAATTTTATAGGCACATGCAACTCTTAAGCTTGATGAAGACACGCAGCCACTGAACACTGTGATCAGACTGTCCTACAGCAGAACAGATCTGACTTCATACACACACACACACTGATCTATAATGTGGATTATCTGGATTTGCACTTAAGATATTCTTCTCCAGCGATTCAACCACTCGTCTCTTTCTGTCAGTCCAGTTGTAGAGCTGTCGGATTGATGCACATCTCGTCACTATATCTTATTATGCAAACGTGGATTGGTTGGCCATCATCTAGACTGATGCCCTGATCATCAAGTCCTTATATTAATGCAACAAACCCCATCAAGGCTTTCATTTATCCTGACTTTATACTGAATAAGCAAAGACTTACAATTTTAACTCGTGACTGCATGGCCTCCATGCAAACTACATTTTAAAATTTCATTTTATGTTACATTAGAGTACAGCATAAATACTTGATCCTGAAATCAAAAAACAACGGAAGCTAAATTTTAAAAATCATCTCAGATGTGTGCAAATAAAAACAAGATTCTGTTAATATCATAAAAGCACAATACCAAATACAGGCCATTTATTGTAGCATTGTGTAATGCCTTAGCATTGTAATCCCTTGTGTAACACATTCAAGTCACATTGAAATTTTAAAGTGTCACTTCTAACTTTTACAGTCTTTAATCATTTAATGTAAGGATGGACTGATAAAAGAAACTATAAATGCATGCCTTCCATCAAAAAAAAAAGTTTTTGTTTTTTTAATAATCGTCCATTTTTTTTATTTTTTATGTTGCTTGGACATAAAATTCACAAACTCGCTCCATAGTAAAATAACTTCTCAACCATGCATACTGTAAAAAAAAATAATCCTGCATTCGTAACTAAACGGTGTGTTACTGTTTTTGTGTTAGAGCATATAGCCGTTAAATTAAAGTTTTATACTGTATCTGAAAATACAGTATTTAGCTGTTAATTTCAAAAACAGTAACACAACGTATTTTTGTGGTGATGCTGCCATTAGTTTACTGTTTTTTTACAGGATTATTTTTTACAGTGAAAGTCTCATGTGTTGTAGATGTCAACGAGATCATTGCTCATCTTTGCCGTTTATATGCTTTGGGTTTTTCAGCCAACTTGACTAGAATTTCTAAATAATAAAACAAATCAGGTCAGTGTTCTGGCCTTTAATGGATCGTCCTCCCTCGAGTCCCTCATGAACAAACCCGAAGACGGGCCGGTCCGTTCCAGTATGGCAGCAAGGATCCGCCAGATTAGCAATGCAGTTGTTTGATGTCTACGCAACGGTTTAGAAAAACCTCTTGCAAAAATATGAACCGCTGCAAAACGAGAGAATATTTATACTCCTATTTACTACAGAATGATTTGAAATCAATATAAACGCAATATATTACTTATGAAAAGGAATGCAAAATGCACACTTGCACAGTAAAGATGTTTTTAATACATCTTTTAATACATATATATTAAGTATATTTAATTAGAATGCTTGCACTTGCAAATGGGAATTTATGACCTGCTATTTGGGAATACTTTAATGTCATGGATGTACTTATAGCATCTTACAAACAAGACTTCAGGGGGTTGCCTGTGGGAATATAGAAGCATTGTGCTTCGTTCATTTTATTTATGTATTTATTTTTATTGCTACTATAGGTCTTTGAATCAGACAAGGTTTTAAATGTCTATATAAATACATAGAAATATTCAACCCTGTACACCAGCTGAAGATACATTTACAGAATTAATAAAGAAATAAAAACTGGCGTGTGATCATCTTTTTTTTACTATACTGTCTAATTTCAGAATACTTACTGCTTTAAAGGAAGAAAACTCGAGTATTAACCTTGGCTAAAAGCTTACTGAGATTTGCATAAGGTACAACAATACGATAGCAAAATCTTTGCAAAAAAATAAAATAATAATAAAAAGGATTTTTATTAGAGCTGTCAAACGACTAATCGCATTCAAAATAAAAGTTTGTGTTTAATATTTTATATAAATAATATTTTTTCTTAAATATACATGCATGTGTGTGTGTGTGTGTGTGTGTGTGTGTATATATATATATATATATATATATATATATATATATATACAAAATAATTATACACAGTGCACCCACAAATAATATGTAAACGCAAACTTTTATTTTGGATACGACTTAATCGTTTGACAGCCCTAATTTTTATAAAAATATATATTGAATTTCTATAGGTATCTGTAGTTATGTTTAATATGTGAATTTAAATTAGTTATGTACTATTGTGTTTGCTACTTTAAATCGTTCTTGTGCCCATGATTTCTTGCATATTGAAACCTATAGATTAGAGGATGAAAAACACTGAAACCTCATAAATAATGCATATTAAATCTACACTGTTTGATTTTTACCCCCATCTAGTGGTGAAAAGGTATATGATCATCCAGTGAATATTAGTTTCTGTTCCTCTCAATTCCGATTTTTATCTCCTATGGTGGCCAATGTAGTCCAAGATTAACATGGCTTCTAGTTCGACCTCTGTCCATAACGTAAACGCGAAAGGCGAAGCTTGGATGAACGGGTATGTCCCTCTTTGGCTAATGTATTTTCAAGATGGAGGGGCAACATGTCGAACCGACACTAGAACCCCTTACCCGTATGTATTTTCAATAGCATATTATACACTCACGAGAATACGGTATTACTTGAACGAAGTAAATATACATTAATGAGCACATATATTTTCGAAAGAGCTAAGTGTTTTCAGCTAAGAATAAACTAAAAGAGTTACACAGTGACAGTGTAGCTTTAGAAATAGTCAAATGTAACGCCAAATGTTTAACTTCCCTTGGTTGTGAATAAAAATGTAAATAATCCTGAAGCCCTTTAAAGTGAAGCCATTTAGTCCAGCATGTAAACAGACTCACGCCTGATGGCAGCTTTATTGTTCAGCAAGTTTTCAGACCACCCAACTCTCATGATGACATCTACACACACACACTGTGATGATCCAGACACCTCTACACACCACCCGTCCCTCAAATACTTTTGCTTCTCAACACCTTTTAGTGCACTTATTCTCCCAGCCCCGTCTTCCATCAGACAAAAGGACCCAGACAATATCATTTCTATAAAACTTTATCAAGCCTGCTGATAAGATGGTAAAAAACATTTTTCACAACACATTTTACATAAACGTAACACACCCATATGTACATGAAGTAAAAAATATACACTCGTTTAAAAAATTCTAAATATTTACAAGTGTTTCTTTTAAATATTAAATATTTCCATACTTTTGACAGCATTTCAGCGGTTTTCATTTGAAATGAAAAAAGAACAGAATTATGGAATGTTTTTGTTCACTCTTAGGAAAAAGGTTTCATTGGGGTTCTATATAGAACTCTAGGTTCCGGACTTGAATCTGAAATAATGCTTTTTCCAAAAATGTTCTATATAAGGAGAAATGTCCAACCTTTTCCATACTTAACAGGTTATTTACATTTTTGTAGTCATAAAGTATGTTTACAAGCTATTTACTTATTAAAAAATGTATTAAAGCTTAAAGGAGTAGTTCACTTTTAAAAAAACTTTTGCTGATAATTTACTCACCCCCATGTCATCCAAGATGTCCATGTCTTTCTTCTCTTCAGTCGAAAAGAAATTAAGGTTTTTGATGAAAACATTCTAGAATTTCTCCATATAGTGCACTTCAATGGGGTCCAAACGGTTCAGAGGTCCAAATGAGAGTTTCAGTGAAAACTGCAGATGAATAAGGGTCTTATCTAGCGAAACGATCGTTCATTTAAAAAATAAATAAAAAGTATACGTTTTATAAGCACAAATGCTCGGCTTGCTCTGTTCTGTGATGTGCATTCGTGACTCTCCTGTTTGAACTCGTTCATCAAAATGAACAAATCTTTTTTTAGATCAAGACTCAAAGGGTTCCTAGAAGACCCTTATTCATCTAGTGTCGTTTAAAGCCCTTTGAAGCTGCACTGAAACTGTCATTTGGATCTTGAACCGTTTGGTCCCCATTTGAAGTCTCATTATATGGAAAAAAATCCTGGAATGTTTTCATCAAAAACCTTAATTTCTTTTAACCTTAAGAAGAAAGAAAGACGTGGACATCTTGGATGACATGGGGGTGAGTAAATTATCAGCAGTTTTTTATAAAGTGAACTACTCCTTTAAAAATGAATTAATTGAAAATAATTCCATGTAATGACCCGATGATGTGAACCCCTTTTAGGTGCTATAGAGCGTGTATATTGTGAACATTTGACATGTTCAGTGTTCACTGACAGCCGCACTCTCTTCACGATCATGTCCCTCGTGATGCCGCATGACCACTCCGTCTCCTTCGTAGTACAGCATGGAGAGCGAGCTGAGGCGCGTGGGCACACAGGACGGGCAGCTCACGCGCTCCGGGTGGAAAAGCTTCAACAAGCTCTGGAGAGAGAGAAGAGCAGCACGTGAGTTATATTGTCCCAATTACTGTCCCTTATAACGCTTTTCCTTGTCTGCTTGGACTGTTCATATTTTACCCACAAAAAAATCCATTATGTTATGTGTTTCATCTCAGAATTTATTCTTTACTTGATAGTTTACTTTAACCATAGTACATAGTACAAAAAATCATCCAGTAAGCATGTTTTTATTCAAATCAGCATTACAACAAATACTGCTATGATGAATAAGTTAGTTACTTTACTATTTGAAGAGTTCAGATGCAAAAGCCTCTAAATGCCATTTGAAATTTTCTTCTAAAATGACCATTTTCATCAAGCTTGTATATTTAAGTTCAGTAATTTCACTTAAATGACAATTAATAGGTAATCTTCATTGCCATGTAAGTGAAATTACTGAACTTAAATATACAAGCTTGATCAAAATGATCATTTAGAAGAAATTTCAAATGGCACTTTGCATCTGAACACTTCATTTAGTCTTTTATTTGTGCATTTCAGAAAACTTGAAGCCTACTTTTGCTATTATTATTCCTGTTTTTTTCCTTCTGAACTAGCCTGAGTTTCTGCTAGGCAGACCAAATTTTTTTGAGATTTTGAGAAGGGGGATTTATAGCTGTTCCCTGTTACTGGTGATTCCAACCCGATCTCACGGGAATTTGTACAGAATTTTACCAGGTGGCTAACTCGTAACAATTCATACGACCTCACTCGATACGAATTAGTACAATTTTGCTAAATTTTACATATTTTACGAATTGGCCAATTCGTATGAATACGTATCGAATTACCTACCACTTACCCCGCCCTAAACCTAACCATCACGTGGGTTTAGACAAATCGTATGAATTCGTAACGAGTGAGGTCGTACGAATTAGCCACTTTTTTTTAATCACTCGTACGAATTGGTCGTGAGATAGGGTAGGTGATTCACTTTTTTAATTTTTACTTCATATAACGTTAGTCTTTTTTGTTAAACACATATTTTACCATTTCATGTGTTTTAACAGCTAGATCGTGTTGCTATGGACGCAGTTCTAATATAATCGTTTTAACTCCTTTTTAAATCAATATTTTGTCTCAAGTTATTGATTTATTTGCTAGGTAGCCATGTTATAAGTGGGAAAATGTATATTGAGGTGGTTGTTACAGCGAATACAACCCCTTCAGGCTGATTCAAGACCCCTCGCTTCGCGTTAGAGTTCGCAGGGTTTTATTCGCTACAACAACCGTCTCGCTATACATTATCCCTTACTTTATTTATTTATTTATAAGAGGGCTGACAAGACAAAATAAGGACTGTGAAGTGTGTTTAAACAGTGCGGTACAGCAACCAAACCAGTAGCACTACCAATTTTGCAGCGCAAAAGCGAACCTTTCACTGATGTAATAAGATTTACGTGTTTTCCGAATGTTAAAGAGGAGCCTCTGTCTAGCCTCTGAAGGAAATGTAGGGCCCTATAATTTCTGCGATCACGGAATAAAAAGGACACTCTTTTTACAACTAAAATAACAGTAAAGGGTAAAAAAATGAATTCCCAAAAATTAAAATGGAAAAAACGGAATTTGCAAAAATTACAACGGAAAAAAACGGAATTTGGGAAAAAATAAAATGGAATTTGGGAAAGAATAAAACGGATTTTATAGGGCCCTAGAAATGACTTGGAAGGACCCGACCTGCTAAGGAAGTATCATTGACATTGAGAAACACGTTTTGTGTATACATAAATCTTCGAATTCTCGGACCCATTCGTCGTCTTCATCGTCTGTCGCTCTACATACATCATCTGGTATCATTGACCCGATTGGCTATGAGCTACGTACAGGTGCATTTGATAGACATTCGTAGCACCCAATAATACGGCTCTGGGCATTCGTAAACCACGCCTCAAATACGAGAAAATGAACATGGTTTCCAGACCACGTCTCATTCTCAATGATAGCCAGGCTACTTCTGAACATGATTTTGTGGTTAAATGACACGGCCATTGACCTGACCACTGTTCAGTCTCTCACCTGCATATATGCGTGGTTTGTTGGGTTGTAAGACTCATCCAGTGGACTTGGACATTGGCCTTCGCATCGATAAGCGTTGTAACGCTTCGGGTGCACGATCCACTCATCCCATCCAATTTGATCAAAATCCACCCACATATCAACTCGCCGGCAAAGTTGTCCTTGGTGCTGCTCGACTCCCGTCACGTTTCTCTCGTCCGTCTGAACAGTGCATCCTCTCGACCCGGTTCCTCTCTGTGTCGACGACCTCGAGCTTCGGCTCAGGAGGACATGTTTGGAGTGAGCAACTGTATTCATCAAGCTGGGAAGGCCCGTTGGCCACTGTGGGACAACTTGTTTTTGTAGAAAGACTACAATCATAACTCGTTCTGCTGTGGGATGCTGAATTTTTCGTCGCCAACTCTTTGTAACTGGTTCAATTAGGTCTTCCCGCTTCCAGTGTCCTCGCTCTTTGTAACCAGCTCTTCGCCGCTTCCATCCTCTGGTGTTGGGCATGTTCCAGGGTGTCTCCGTTCCCTGACTCAACCAGTGTTGGAGCAGCTCTGTGATGTTAAAAACCCTCCAGGTTGATGCTGGAGTGCCAGGGCACCGAGCTTGATGCTTCCCAAAAAGAGTCTCTAATGCGACAAAACACTGAGTCTGACTCACAATCCTGTTTACGCAAGTGGAAGGCGTCCACCATGACGCGTCTGGATGCAGAAAACGCTGGAAGACGGATGCGAGCTCTGAAAGATGAATGTTGTCACTCGCTGAGAAGGGAAGACATGTCAAAAGTGACGCTCCATCGCTCGCCAGTTTGATGACAGTCTGAAAAATAAAGAAAATGTTCGGTGTCACCTTTAGCAATTAGCTAATAGTGAGTAAATAAAAAAGAAAACAATGCAGACATGATTACTAAGACACATTAATTAGCTATAATGGGTAAATATTAAGTAAAAATACAATATTAACATTAATCTACACTTTATTTCAATGGTTTACTTAAGAAATAACTGCTACCTTTGCAACTGCATGTCAACTACCTCTCGTACTGTACTAGACTGTTAGCTAACAAAGCTAACAACTAGCAAAGTTAGCTACTTTACGTCAGTATAATGTCTGTTGAGGAGCATCACAATAAAGAGTTAGCAGATCTAAGCAGACAGTCTTGTAATACTCTAATGAGAGCTGATGTAGTTGCAAAGTTACTTTGTGGACCATCGAAATAAAGTGTTACCGAATTATCTCCTTTTCCCAATAACAAATTGAAATCCATAATATGTGGGGTTGTGTTCGTTGTATGGCCATGATTATATTGTTAAGAGTTTCTCCTTAAAATATTCATTAATTGAAATATATATTTATTTTGGTGTTCATAATAAGCATTTAGGATTCTTGTAGCAACTCCGTTTTTAATAAGTTGTTGTAACACTGAAATATAGTGGAACGTGTAGCAAGCAACTACGAGAACGCGTCATGCGTGCGTGAAACGCGCCCTAAAGTCAAGGTGAAGTGAATATATATATATATATATATATATATATATATATATATATATATATATATATATATATATATATATATATATATATATATATATATATATATATATATATATATATATATATAGTATAAATTATAAACAAACGAAGACTAAATGTAGGATGTCTAAATAACCACTCACGGACATATTAGCAACTATTTCTCGACAGCGTTATTTTTAATTCTTACTTTTACGCTTCACATTATCTTCGGTGATTTTTAGATAAAAACTTTAAATTCGGTATAATGAAGTGGCTGTGTTGTTTTCAATAGGTTTCGTAAGATTCCCTCAGGTTCTGTCAGAGCCAAATGTCATCGCTGTCAGGATGGAGGAGCTGCTTGACAGGAGATGTGTATTGAACCTCGCGCTAACAGACGTCTGAAGAGCTAATACACACACCCGTGTACATAAAACAGCCAGCTCTTTAAAGTCGAATACGCATTGTGACACTACTGAGTTGTAAAATCTGAGGGTCAGATAGCAGATAATGAGCCCACAAGTTCCCCAGATGCGTGACTTCTTTAAAACACACTGAATATACATCCATCGAGACTTTAGCAATGTTGTTAACACGAAAAATATGTTCTTGCTATGTTGTCAAATTGCAACAAAAAAGCATTTACTTAAAAAACATTTCTGTAGCCTACTTTTTATAGTTAATACAACTGGCTTAACCTTTTATTATACCAACATTCCCAGTTAAGACAGGCTAGATTTACAAATGCACATACTATAAAATCAAATGCAACCTATTTGATATCTGGTCCTGATGGTGAATGATTACTCATTTCATAGATTTGCATGGCGCTTTAAGGCATAGACACATGCCACATGGATTGTGGTACCATTTTAGTAAAGTGGGAACACTTTATTTTACAGAGTCCTTGTTAGACATTTAACAGTTACTGTAGCGAATAACAATGCATTATGCATACAGTACGTGCAACTAACCTTAAACCAAACCCCAATCCGGTTGCACTTCATTTTAAGGTGCCATTTGCTTTGGACACAGTAAAATAAAGTCCCAATTTATAGTCATGTTTATTATTATAGCAGGCTAATTGAAATAAACGATAGGTACTGACCCTGAACCTAACCTTAACCTTAACCAGTGTAGTTACCTTATATTACCCAGTACTTAAGTGCGTACTGTAAAAAAAAAATAATAAAAAAGAGAAAGAACTGATTTGATTTAATTTTGCATGCACAATAAGTAAAGAAGGATAAAGCAAGTGCATGTTTTACCTTGAGCAATCAGGCTGAGGACGAAATCCGCCTCCTGGACAGTGCTGTTGTGGACACTGTCTGGAGAAGTGTGCGTGTTCCCGCTGAAGTCTCTGTATAACTGCATCATGTACAGCGGGTACCTCGGGTAGTCAGAGTATGAACCTGCCAAAGCCTTGTGATGTCCTCTCACGAGCGCGCCTTGACTATTGATCTGTACGCAGTCGACGTGTATCAGAGAAACCACCAAAGTTGCGATCAGTAAGAGTGGCATTGCGAATCAATGAGGTTTTCCACTGCGACTCTTCTCTGCGCGCCTGTGGTCCGAGTGCTCGGGGTGTCCAGGCTTCGGACAGCGCTTTTAAAGCGCACAGCTGGCCCCTGATGACCCCTGTCATCATGTAGTGTCCAGGAATCCCTGTGATCCATGAGGCACATCAGAGGAGAGCAGAGCTGTCAAGTTCACTGCTTCTGGAAACTGTGCAGGCTTTAAAATGCGCGAGGCGTGAGACTCGCGCGCTCGAATGTGCACGCGACATCCTTTGATTCCGGCCCACCCAAAGGTAAAGCACCTTGTTTATGCAGCATTTGTTTTAATATGAATGCAGCAGGCAACATTAAATTGCGAATGCTTATTTTAAGGCGTTTGCAATATGATTTTACGGTATTTATTTATATACCCGTGAATTGTCAGACTGTTCTGTTACTGGGACCCAGGAATATACTTTTATCCTCTGAAGTGGACATTATATTTTAGTGAATTTCTCTGACATCACACACGTCACAGTTTGGATGTCCTGTAGAGCACATTCAGGGCATTTCAGAGATATCACATTGTAGGTTTTAGGCCTACTATAACAACTTCTGACATTAATTTGGTGCAAATTTCATAATATGTAGTTATCATTTAAATCTGACTAATTTTAAAATTATTTGTCATAAATCAACATCTATGATGATCAAAATATGACTTTCTGTTACAAAACAGTAAAACAGTGCTGTAAAAAAATATGTTTATGGTTTGTAATCACATTTTTCTTTTGTCAGATCAACTTAAATAATGTATGTGGTTCAGATAACATAATATTTTGAGTTTCTGAGGATTAAATCAATCTCCTTCATTGTATTAACAAAATTTTTCCATTTCAATGAACTTAAATTTTAAGGCAACCAGGTTACTTCATTTTTTAAGTTTTAAGTTCAGTGAGGCCATTCATTTCATTGAGTGAACCAGGACTTCAATCATGTTTATTAGGCATTATGAATAGGAAAGAAATTAAATGTCAATATTTCCGAACTGAAATATTAAATAATATTATGAAAATGTTGCAGAATATTTCTCCCATTATTACAGTTCTTTTTTATTATTACTATACATATTGCCCCAAGAACATGTAAAAGAAAAATGTAATGACATGGAAAAAAAATAATAAAAAAATAATAATAAAATTATTGTGTCTAGGAGGATAAATAATCAATATAAAGGAGGATAAAAATAATAGGGTGTTTTAGATTTTATTTATCCATCAGCCCATTTGTGTGTGTTTGGAAAGTGTTTGAAAGGATATGGCTTTAAATTCCATTTAATTTCATGACACATATTAATGCAAGTTAAAAGCCTCTTCATCAGTCAGACTGTCACGATCTGGTGGTTAAACTACTTCCTCATAAAAACACAATAAAGCGTTTGGGTTGAGCAGTTGAACACAGACAGCATCAGCTTTATGAAACAGCACTTCTCAATCCTAAAGCATCATGCAGTTTGCCTTCGTTGCTTTCTTTCTCTTCACTTCTACCCTGTCTTTAGGTAAGAAAGTTTAAATATTAGCTAAAGAGTGCTGTGATATATTTTTCTTGAAATTAACTATTCGATTTAATAATTAAAATGGTTAATTTTACTATGTTAAAAGTTAAAACAAGATAGGCAGTTGAATTTAAAATGAGCTTTTATTTTTCGAATCTTGCAGTTCGATTTCCTGCCTATTTCCATATCAGAGATATTTGACATGCTCTGGTTTCTCTACAGGACGGGCAAGAAATGTAGACCTTCAGCTCACAGAACCACGAACATCCAGCCTTTCCAAGGTGAGTCAAGACGAAACCAAATGTTCTGTATGGATCAATTTTACACTGTTCATACAGTGTGTGTGCAATACTAGCCCAGTACACAGCCCACATTTTCATTTATTTCATAAACTACTTGACACCGTGTCAGGGATAGTTCACCCAAAAGTGAAAATTCTGACATCATTTGCTGTATCATTTCCAAACCTGTATGAACACAAAAGAAGATGTTTTGAAGAAAAATGGGTTGGTTACTGGTTTTACTATTTCTTCCATTTGGCTGGAATTGAAACTTGTGGACAGGAACTAGACTAGGGCGTATCCTTAATCAACTGAATTGGCATACTATTGTTTTCTAGATTTATCAAAGGTCTAATTTAATTCTCCAATTTAACTACTGTATACATGTGTAAATATGTTTGGGTTTTGTCCATATATCACCTACACGTTGCTTTTCTTTTTGCTATTGCAATGAAGGTCTTAAACTCTCTCAAGCTGTATTGGGGAAAGTTACTTTCAAAGTAATGTGTTACAATATTGCATTACTTAGTTACTTTTTATTGAAAGTAATGTGTTACAATATTGCATTACTTAGTTACTTTTTATTGAAAGTAATGTGTTACAATTGCGTTGCTTTTTATTGAAAGTAATGTTACAATATTGCGTTACTTAGTTCCTTTTTATTGAAAGTAATTTGTTACAATATTTCTTTACTTAGTTACTTTTTATTGAAAGCAATGTTACAATATTGAGTTACTTAGTTACTTTTTATTGAAAGTAGTGTGTTACAATATTGCGTTGCTTTTTATTGAAAGTAATGTTACAATATTGTGTTACTTAGTTACTTTTTATTGAAAGTAATGTGTTACAATATTGCATTACTTAGTTACTTTTTATTGAAAGCAATGTTACAATATTGAGTTACTTAGTTACTTTTTATTGAAAGTAGTGTGTTACAATATTGCGTTGCTTTTTATTGAAAGTAATGTTACAATATTGTGTTACTTAGTTACTTTTTATTGAAAGTAATGTGTTACAATATTGCATTACTTAGTTACATTTTATTGGAAGTAATGTTACAATATTGCGTTACTTAGTTAATTTTTATTGAAAATAATGTGTTACAATATTGCGTTACTTAGTTCCTTTTTATTGAAAGTGATTTTACAATATTGAGTTACTTTGTTACTTTTTATTGAAAGTAATGTGTTACAATATTGCGTTACTTAGTTCCTTTTTATTGAAAGTAATGTTACAATATTGCATTACTTAGTTCCTTTTTATTGAAAGTAATGTGTTACAATATTGCGTTACTTAGTTCCTTTTTATTGATAGGAATTTTACAATATTGAGTTACTTTGTTACTTTTTATTGAAAGTAATGTGTTACAATATTGCGTTACTTAGTTACTTTTTATTGAAAGTAATGTTACAATATTGAGTTACTTAGTTAATTTTTATTGAAAGTAGTGTGTTACAATATTGCGTTGCTTTTTATTGAAAGTAATGTTACAATATTGTGTTACTTAGTTACTTTTTATTGAAAGTAATGTGTTACAATATTGCATTACTTAGTTACATTTTATTGGAAGTAATGTTACAATATTGCGTTACTTAGTTAATTTTTATTGAAAATAATGTGTTACAATATTGCGTTACTTAGTTCCTTTTTATTGAAAGTGATTTTACAATATTGAGTTACTTTGTTACTTTTTATTGAAAGTAATGTGTTACAATATTGCGTTACTTAGTTCCTTTTTATTGAAAGTAATGTTACAATATTGCATTACTTAGTTCCTTTTATTGAAAGTATATGTTACAATATTGCTTTACTTAGTTACTTTTTATTGAAAGCAATGTTACAATATTGAGTTACTTAGTTACTTTTTATTGAAAGCAATGTTACAATATTGAGTTACTTAGTTACTTTTTATTGAAAGTAATGTGTTACAATATTGCATTGCTTTTTATTGAAAGTAGTGTTTCAATATTGTGTTACTTAGTTAATTTTTATTGAAAATAATGTGTTAGAATATTGTGTTACTTAGTTACTTTTTATTGAAAGTAATGTGTTACAATATTGCATTACTTAGTTACATTTTATTGGAAGTAATGTTACAATATTGTGTTACTTAGTTCCTTTTTATTGAAAGTAATTTACAATATTGAGTTACTTTGTTACTTTTTATTGAAAGTAATGTGTTACAATATTGCGTTACTTAGTTCCTTTTTATTGATAGTAATTTTACAATATTGAGTTACTTTGTTACTTTTTATTGAAAGTAATGTGTTACAATATTGCTGTTACTTAGTTACTTTTTATTGAAAGTAATGTTACAATATTGAGTTACTTAGTTAATTTTTATTGAAAGTAATGTTACAATATTGCTGTTACTTAGTTCCTTTTTATTGAAAGTAATTTGTTACAATATTGCTTTACTTAGTTACTTTTTATTGAAAGCAATGTTACAATATTGAGTTACTTAGTTAGTTTTTATTGAAAGTAGTGTGTTACAATATTGCATTGCTTTTTATTGAAAGTAATGTTACAATATTGTGTTACTTAGTTACTTTTTATTGAAAGTAATGTGTTACAATATTGCATTACTTAGTTACATTTTATTGGAAGTAATGTTACAATATTGCTGTTACTTAGTTAATTTTTATTGAAAATAATGTGTTACAATATTGCGTTACTTAGTTCCTTTTTATTGAAAGTGATTTTACAATATTGAGTTACTTTGTTACTTTTTATTGAAAGTAATGTGTTACAATATTGCGTTACTTAGTTCCTTTTTATTGAAAGTAATGTTACAATATTGCGTTACTTAGTTCCTTTTTATTGAAAGTATATGTTACAATATTGCTTTACTTAGTTACTTTTTATTGAAAGCAATGTTACAATATTGAGTTACTTAGTTACTTTTTATTGAAAGTAATGTGTTACAATATTGCATTGCTTTTTATTGAAAGTAATGTTACAATAATGTGTTACTTAGTTCCTTTTTATTGAAAGTATATGTTACAATATTGCTTTACTTAGTTACTTTTTATTGAAAGCAATGTTACAATATTGAGTTACTTAGTTACTTTTTATTGAAAGCAATGTTACAATATTGAGTTACTTAGTTACTTTTTATTGAAAGTAATGTGTTACAATATTGCATTGCTTTTTATTGAAAGTAGTGTTTCAATATTGTGTTACTTAGTTAATTTTTATTGAAAATAATGTGTTAGAATATTGTGTTACTTAGTTACTTTTTATTGAAAGTAATGTGTTACAATATTGCATTACTTAGTTACATTTTATTGGAAGTAATGTTACAATATTGTGTTACTTAGTTCCTTTTTATTGAAAGTAATTTTACAATATTGAGTTACTTTGTTACTTTTTATTGAAAGTAATGTGTTACAATATTGCGTTACTTAGTTCCTTTTTATTGATAGTAATTTTACAATATTGAGTTACTTTGTTACTTTTTATTGAAAGTAATGTGTTACAATATTGCGTTACTTAGTTACTTTTTATTGAAAGTAATGTTACAATATTGAGTTACTTAGTTAATTTTTATTGAAAGTAATGTGTTACAATATTGCGTTACTTAGTTACTTTTTATTGAAAGTAATTTGTTACAATATTGTGTTACTTAGTTACTTTTTATTGAAAGTAATGTGTTAAAATATTGCATTGCTTAGTTACTTTTTATTGAAAGTAGTGTGTTACAATATTGCGTTACTTACTTTTTATTGAAAGTAATGTGTTACAATATTGCGTTGCTTAGTTACTTTTTATTGAAAGTAACGTGTTACAATATTGCGTTACTCAGTTACTTTTTATTGAAAGTAGTGTGTTACAATAATGTGTTACTTAGTTACTTTTTATTGAAAGTGGTGTGTTACAATATTGTGTTACTTAGTTATTTTTATTTAGAGTAATGTGTTACAATATTGCATTACTTAGTTACTTTCTTATTGAAAGTAATGTTACAATATTGCATTACTTCGTTACTTTCTTATTGAAAGTAATGTGTTACAATATTGCTGTTACTCAGTTATTTTTAATTGAAAGTAATGTGTTACAATATTGCATTATTCAGTTACTTTTTATTGAAAGTAATGTGTTACAATATTGCATTACTTAGTTCCATTTTATTGGAAGTAATGTTACAATATTGTGTTACTTAGTTCCTTTTTATTGAAAGTAATTTTACAATATTCAGTTACTTTGTTACTTTTTATTGAAAGTAATGTGTTACAATATTGCGTTACTTAGTTCCTTTTTATTGAAAGTAATTTTACAATATTGAGTTTCTTTGTTACTTTTTATTGAAAGTAATGTGTTACAATATTGAGTTACTTAGTTACTTTTTATTGAAAGTAATGTTACAATATTGAGTTACTTAGTTAATTTTTATTGAAAGTAATGTGTTACAATATTGCTGTTACTTAGTTACTTTTTATTGAAAGTAATTTGTTACAATTTTGCGTTACTCAGTTACTTTTTAATGAAAGTAATTTGTTACAATATTGCGTTACTTAGTTACTTTTTATTGAAAGTAATGTGTTACAATATTGCATTTCTTAGTTACTTTTTATTGAAAGTAGTGTGTTACAATATTGCGTTACTTAGTTACTTTTTATTGAAAGTAATGTGTTACAATATTGTGTTGCTTAGTTACTTTTTATTGAAAGTAATGTGTTACAATATTGCATTACTCAGTTACTTTCTTATTGAAAGTAATGTGTTACAATATTGTGTTACTTAGTTACTTTTTATTGAAAGTAATGTGTTACAATATTGCATTACTTAGTTACTTTTTATTGAAAGTAATGTTACAATATTGAGTTACTTAGTTATTTTTTATTGAAAGTTGTGTGTTACAATATTGCGTTACTTAGTTACTTTTTATTGAAAGTAATGTGTTACAATATTGCATTACTTAGTTACTTTTTATTGAAAGTAATGTTACAATATTGCGTTACTCAGTTACTTTTTATTGAAAGTAATGTGTTACAATATTGCGTTGCTTAGTTACTTTTTATTGAAAGTAATGTTACAATATTGTGTTACTCAGTTACTTTTTATTGAAAGTAACGTGTTACAATATTGCGTTACTCAGTTACTTTTTATTGAAAGTAATGTGTTACAATATTGCGTTACTCAGTTACTTTTTATTGAAAGTAGTGTGTTACAATATTGTGTTAGTTACTTTTTATTTAGAGTAATGTGTTACAATATTGCAGTTACTTAGTTACTTTTTATTGAAAGTAATGTGTTACAATATTGCGTTACTCAGTTATTTTTTATTGAAAGTTGTGTGTTACAATATTGCGTCATTCAGTTACTTTTTATTGAAAGTAGTGTGTCACAATATTGCATCACTTAGTTACTTTCTTTTTGAAAGTAATGTGTTACAATATTGCGTTACTCAGTTACTTTTTATTGAAAGTAGTGTGTTACAATATTGTGTTACTTAGTTACTTTTTATTTAGAGTAATGTGTTACAATATTGCATTACTTAGTTACTTTCTTATTGAAAGTAGTGTGTTACAATATTGCGCTATTCAGTTACTTTTTATTGAAAGTAATGTGTTACAATACTGCATTACTTAGTTACTTTTTATTTAGAGTAATGTGTTACAATATTGCATTACTTAGTTACTTTTTATTTAGAGTAATGTGTTACAATATTGCATTACTTAGTTACTTTCTTATTGAAAGTAATGTGTTACAATATTGTGTTGGTTACTTTTTATTGAAAGTAATGTGTTTCAATACTGTGTTACTTTTTTCTCACCAGGGCTGGGCTTGCTTGGTTGTTTTAATAAAGGTTTTATTTTGGCAAAGTCTTATACTAATCTGTATAAGGTTACAGGAAATTGCTGCCCTTCAAATAATAAAAGATCATATCAAAATATTAAATCTGACTGTGATCCTTAAAACAAGATCTAAGATTATGGTAATTTTTACACTTCCCTGTTTCTATTAAAGATAGTTTCTCTTTAGACCCGTACAACCCTAGAAAAGAGGTTGTGAAAGTTTGTGGTTTTGTGTTAGAAACTGCAACACATGGTATGCACTATTCTGTCTAGTATTTTACCATGCAGACTAATAAACAAAGCATTAAAATGCACCAAATTGAAATGTGTTTAAAGGTTTTATGCATGTATTACATAAAGTCAGTTCACAGAATATAATCTTAAAGACTGTCCACTGTCATCCTCCTTTAGATGAACAGCAAGTGCAGCGATTGCAACAAGATCGTACAGTTGATGACGGATATGCTCTCCAATCCCGACACTCAGGTGATATTGTGTGTGTGTGATGTTTAAATTGCTAATCCTGAAACATTTACCGTAACACTTTCGCTAAATCAATGTTTAAAACTTCAAACATTGTTTGCATGCAAATTTTCTTTATGCTAGACCTAATTGCCTTCTGTTCAACACAATCTCATTGCAATAATTCACACCACATCAGAGTATATGATCTCCTTCATGTTTTCATACAATCTGCATACAGTGGTCATACTTATAGAGAAGTGAGATCTCCAGCTGCATTATTTCCAGTCTTTCTTAAGCCAGTTGAGTGATGTAGTTTCTATTTCTGTAATAAGTTGC
Organism: Hybognathus amarus; assembly: GCA_030378365.1. Lineage (NCBI taxonomy): Eukaryota > Metazoa > Chordata > Actinopteri > Cypriniformes > Leuciscidae > Hybognathus > Hybognathus amarus. The sequence continues at coordinate 137,130 of JAQIUQ010002105.1, forward strand.
TTATTATAACTAAATGAAACCATTTTCTTAAACTCATTGTTATGAATGATTTTTAGTTGTTTATAAATTGATCTTAAACTGTTCCCTCTTCACAGCATCTCATTGAAAATGTTTTGGACAAGTTTTGTTCTGAACACTCGTCATGCCGTTGTGTATGGATGGAGCAAGGACATATGTGCATTTGGTCATCAAATATTTCAGTGCATACGCAGTGAGTCATCCCAATTTGACTTAATTCCTTAAATCTAAATACTTACAATTTATAAACATGAGCAATATCTTCTTAACATTAATAATTTAGCACTGAAGATGTTTTTAACCCTTTTCGTAGAAGCAAAATGGCGACATATGCTCAATGTTGGGACTGTGTGCCGTCCAGTCCGAGAGAGAAGCGCCGGCAGAGCTCATGGGTGGCCTGGATGAACGTGGGTTACTCTATGCAAAACCCTCAACAGGAACTAGTCAAGAGGTACGTGTTTGACAGGTCAAAGTTTACACAGTTTTACACTTGAAATATTCATCACTCTGAATCATTGCTTTCCATTGAAGACTGTAAAAAATAGCCTGGCTTTAGTCTACATTGATTTAAACTAGGAAAACAATATCTATAAAAGAGTTTATCCCTCATCAAATGGGAGTTTTTAATTCTTGTACACTTGGGGACTAAAGAGAAAAGTATTGTACCATGACTTTCAATTAACTGATGAAACTACTGAGGAGTGGATGAGATGATTAAATCTTAGTCTATGATATTTTAAACTTAGCACACTGTAAAAATGAATATACTTTATCTAATCAAAACATTTGTGGCAATAGATCACAAGCAATATTATGAATTAAACTTAACAAATTAGAATTGAGTAATAATTAATCAAATTAATTCCTTAAAAGTTAACCATTTAAAATGAGTAAAACTTACAACAACAACCAAAAAAACATAAACTGAAGTCACCATTATGCTGATCGGTGTTTGTTTTAAAATGACGGTTTTCTCCTTCAGTGATTCTGCTTGTTAACATCAGGTGTCTTCAATGTTGCCAATATAAAATAAAGAGTTCTCAATTAATCTTTGACGTCTGTCTGTTAGTGAGATATTTTTGTTACATTTTTTGGTGTAAACTTTACTCATTTTAAATGGTTAACTTTTAAGGAATAATTTGATTAATTATTACTCAATTCTAATTTGTTACATTTAATTAAAAATATTGCTTGTAATCTGTTGCCACAATTATATTGATTAGATAAAGCATATTCATTTTTTACAGTGCAGCGAACATCATCTTATCATAATTTTAGCTGAAATTTGTCACTGCAGCAAAATGTTATAAATTGAAACCAACACAAATTTATGCACATAAACAAATGACTAACCTAAATATCCAACTTTACTCACATACATTTAGTACACCCACATAAAGCAATATTTACCTGTGTTGGGAGTAAACATGCATTACATATTCAAATGTTGCCTATCATTTTTGATGAAATGAGTAAAGTTCGTAAAAACAAGTAAAAAAACGCATTACTTTAGAAATGTACTCTTTAATTTTTGAGTTACTGGTTTTTACAAAGTAATGCACATTACTTTTCAGTTTAATTAATTTGCTTAAACGCTTTTCCCGCCATTGACAGAATTTTCACTAAATATTTTTCGCTGTTTTATGGTAGAGGGCGCTATTACACATATTCTGAAAGAGTAATGAATTTCAAGAACAAAACACAGGCAGAAAAGAAGCGATAAACGTAGTCTAAAACTAATTTTCTCAGGCTTTTGTTCAAAATGTTGCTTTTTTATGTGTTTTAAGTGTTAAAAAAATAAACAAATGCATGAATCTAGATTAGAAGAAGGAAAAAATAATATTTTTTTAAGCAGAGGCTCTGTTGTTCTTTCATATATACTTACACAATACTTTTAAAAGTAAGTTTCCCAACACTGATATTTACTATATATAATGAATGATGAATATGCTTGAAATGAATATGCTTTATCTAATCAATATAATTGTGGCAACAGATTACAAGCAATATTATTCATTAAATTTAACAAATTAGAATTGAGTAATAATTAATCAAATTATTCCTTAAAGTATAAAACTTTACTAAAAAAGTAAAGTTTACACCAAAAAATGTAACAAAAATATCTCACTGAACAGACAGACGTCAAAGATTAATTAAGAACTCTTTATTTTATATTGGCAACATTGAAGACACCTGATGTTAACAAGCAGAATCACTGAAGGAGAAAACTGTCATTTTAAAACAAACACCGATCACCATAATGGTGACTTCAATTTGTGTTTTTTGGGTTTTACTCATTTTAAATGGTTAACTTTTAAGGAATTAATTAGATTAATTATTACTCAATTCTAATTTGTTAGGTTTAATTCATAATATTGCTTGTAATCTGTTTTTTTTACTAAAGCATATTCATTTTTACAGTGTAGCAAATATTATCTGGTTAAATCATTTATATCATCACAAACTGTCAACTATCCCATCGCCCAGCTCTGAATCATAAAGGCATTATAAATTTTACCATTATGAATTTCTGCAAAGCTGCTTTGTGTAGCCTGTTGTGAAAAGTGCTATGCACTATTTTGGTTTTATTGGGAAACAAAATTTGTCGTACATTCAAGTATCTTCAAATTTGCTACTAGTTTAAGTAGTTAAAACCATTAAATCAAGCTCACATGTTCTCCTTTGTTTCTTAGGTTCATAACAATCCCATCTGTAACTTCTGTCAGTTCTTCATAAAGACACTTGAGGGCATGTTGCCAAAAGAGAGAACTGCAGTAAGAATATCTTTTTTTTTACTAGTAAAATGTTTATATATTTTAATTAGCAGCTGAATATTTAACACGCCCAGGTTATTTTGCATTTGTTCTGTCTTGTTTTAGGCGATTATAGAGAACCTTCTGGAGAAAATCTGCAATTATTTGCCTGAACATTATAAGGACATGTGTGACACCTTCGTGGAGAAACGTATGGAAAGAAGCTGATTGATCTCCTGTTGTCCTCTCTCCTTCCACACACCATCTGTGCGGCACTGGGTCTGTGTCTCTTCCCAGAGACACCACTGACTCGTGAGTAGAGTGAACGTCATCCGTGCAACTTTTGACCGGTCAAAAGTTTTAGATCGGTATGATTTTTTACGTTTTTAAAAGAAGTCTCTTCTGCTCACCAAGGCTGCAATTTTTTGATAAAAATACAAAAAAAACCAGTAATATTGTGAAATATTATTACAATTTAAAACAGCGGTTTTCTATGTGAATATATAGTGAAGTGTAATTTATTCCTGTGATCAAAGCTGAATTTACAGCATCATTACTCCAGTCTTCAGTGTCACATGATCCGTACAGAAATTATTATAATATGATGCTCAAGAAACATTTATGATTATTATCCATGTTGAAAACAGTTTTTACATTTTTATTTCAGGATTATTTGATGAATAGAAAGTTCAAAAGAACAGAATTGATCTGAAATGGAAAGCTTTTGTTACATTAAACACTACCCTTTAAAAAGTTTGGGGTCAGTAAGAATTTATTTTTTATTTTTGGGGAAAGAAATTAGAAAAAACTTTTATTCATCAAGGATGAGTTAAATTGATCAAAAATTACAGTAAAGACATTTATAATGTTAAAAAATATTATATTTTAAATAAATGGTGTTCTTTTGAACTTTCTATTCATCATAGAATTTTGGGGAAAATGGTACACGGCTGTTTTCAACATTGAAAATAATAATTTATGTTTTTAGCATATTTTAGAATGATTTCTGAAGGATCATGTGACACTGAAAACTGATGTGTAATCAGCAACAGTAATGATGTTGAAAATTCAGCTTTCAAATTACATTTTAAAATATATTAAAATAGAAAACAGTCATTGTAAATTGTCAAAATATTTCACAATATTACTGTCTTTTTTTCTTAAAAAATCATAAAAAATCTTACTGATCTAAAACTTTTGACCGGTAGTGTATATATTCCCTTTTTAAAATTGTGTTCACTACCTAGTCAAGTGGACCTTTGTTTTTGAGCACATGCGCTCTTGTGGTGACGATTTTGCATGAATTTCTGTTTCCACTCCTGACGCTTTTGTAACAATCTGCCTATGAAACTAATACAAATCACTTTGTACAAATTAAATAGGAATCGCCATTTCGTAAAAGAATCTCATGAGATCGGGTTCATCAGTCTTATCACATAGAATAGTAGCTTTCAAACTTTGGCAATGTGTTGGCAAATATTTTAAGAATCTGCCAAAAGCCTGTTTAAAACTAAACATTTGATTGTCTTTTATTAGACATATAATGTAACAAACTGAAACAACTCAATAGTCTTTATTGACGCATAGTAACTGAACATTTTGGATGGCGTTCTTTGGCCTTGATGACAGCTTGCATTCTTGCTGGTTTTGTTATTATGTACTGTATTTTTCCACAGTCTCTGTTGTTATTGACTTCCAAATAGTTTCCCTAAATTTTTCACCACAGCATTAATGGACAATTCCACTTCCAACCTGTAGGGTGACCGCAGAGGAAAAGTTACTTGGTGTTGCTAGTTGTTGGTTCTTGCCATGGATCCACTGACTTTAGTTTCTCAGACCAGAACTGAAGAATTGTATGTTTGTAAATGACTTATCATGCCTTATATGAGTGATGTACATCCTCTCCAGTGTCCACAGACTGTGATTCCTGTAAGATACTAGCGGCCCTTCTCTCAGTTTCATCTGGGTCACAACGCAATCGGAGATCCAGACCTCTGACCTGCTCCAGAAGATCTGCCACCTTCATCCTGAATGCTATTCCTCAAGTAATGAACACACACACAATACATCATAACAATCCTTTGACAAAATCTGTGTGAAATAGTGACGTACACACTCAAAGACTGTCTGTACAAGGGTGACACGTGTTACAGAAAAAGCATTTGACTCTTTGGATTGCTTCTCCTTGTTTTAGTGTGAAGGGTTTGTGAAAGCTTCATGGCCACAGACTCCTGAAGAGTGACGGGAAACAGCCAATCAGCGAGTGTCAGGTAAGAACCGCTCAAGTTTTACAATATTACTTAGTTACACTGTAAAAATGAATATGCTTTATCTAATCAATATAATTGTGGCAACAGATTACATACATTATTTATTAAATTTAACAAATTAGAATTGAGTAATAATTAATCAAATTATTCCTTAATAGTTAACCATTTAAAATGAGTAAAAAAGTAAAAATTAATATGCTTTGTTTAATTAATATAATTGTGGCAACAGATTACAAGCAATATTATTGATTAAATTTAACAAAGTAGAATTGAGTAATAATTAATCAAATTATTCCTTAAAAGTTAACCATTTAAACTGAGTAAAGTTTACACCAAAAAAATTAACAAAAATATCTCACTAACAGACAGACGTCAAAGATTAATTAAGAACTCTTTATTTTATATTGCCAACATTGAAGACACCTGAATGTTAACAAGCAGAATCACTGAAGGAGAAAACCATCATTTTAAAACAAACACTGATCATCATAATGGTGACTTCAATTTATGTTTTTTTGGTTGTTGTTGTAAGTTTTACTCATTTTAAATGGTTAACTTTTAAGGAATTAATTTGATTAATTATTACTCAATTCTAATTGTTAAGTTTAATTCATAATATTGCTTGTAATCTGTTGCCACAATTTTTTTGATTAGATAAAGCATATTCATTTTTACAGTATACTTAGTTGTTGAACGCGACTGGAGAAACTCTGACATCTCTTTGTGTGTGTGTGTGTGTGTGTGTGTGTGTGTTTTGTCAACAGGAAGATTACCTCTGCACGGGACACAAGTGAAAGTGATCGAACAAGATTCCAGCTTTTTGAATTCACTTCCTTTACACACAAAATCAAACGAAATTTGAGACATACATAAGTTTGAGTTCAGACATTGACTGTTAAATCTGCTTCAAATTACCTTAATTTTTTAAAAATGTAACCTATCTTAATTACTGAGTTAGTTAAAATAATCATTTATGTGTTGTGTCTGTAGTTCCATAATGCAAACCACACTGGGTAGACATGTAATAAACTAGTCCACTTAAGCCTATAGGAGATCTTATAGTGTGTAACATTATATGAAGCCTTTGCATCCTCATTTTTGTGTTGAGAAGATGCAAGAAATAAACTAATTTGTATTTCAAAGCATTGTAAGGAGTTAATTCAGGGAAAAGCACTTAAAATACAACTTTTGGCAATTTAAAATAACTTTTAACTGTGACAAGTCAAAACAAGGCCTTTTACAATCATCTTCACAAACGTTTTCTAAATCTGTCTTAAAACAAACTGCCTTTAGATTTGTATTGTTGTTTGTGGAAATGCTTTATAACTCTAAAACCGTATTCTGGACAAAATAGTTTTGATTTATTTTTTAAAAATACTTCCCTTGATCTGAGCGGTTCAAGACTTGGCTACTTTTCCTAAGTTTGTCTCCTGAACACACACAATTTTTTGACTCAATTCTACAATGTTAAGTGGGTGAAAAAAATAAACTCCTTAATCTTGTATTTGGGTCAAAAATGGGCACCCATAGAAATGAATGGGAAAATCTGTAATTTAGAGCATTCTAAAATAAGCCAAAATAAGGTGACAGCAAAGTCACTTCATCTTTAGGTTTTAGCTCGAAGAAGTTATTGGAATGATATTTTAATGTAGTTAAAAAACTAAAACTACATAGTAATTAATTTACATATAAATAATTTACATTGAAAATATGGTACTTATTGAAGTGAATAAATTCAAAAATACCCTCAAAATAAAGAAAAACACCATAAATGGATAGACAAAACTTTATCGAAGACAGTGATATAATAGTTATAATAAATCAAAATTAGAATCACACCTGAGTCCTCTGTGCCCACGTTTGTCCACAATTACAGGATTAAGGCCTATAAAGGGAATACGGTTTGAGGGCTACGAATGATACGTATCCTATTATCATTTTCAACAACAAACCCATTAGAATTTATTGAGCAACTCTTAAAACAAAAGCAATCTCAAGTGTGAGGGTTTTGGGCTAACTGCTTATTCACAACACTCGTTTTCTAAAGAGACGAATGAAATGCAGTCTATAGTCTTGAAAACTTTAATAAAAGGTCTCATACTGACAAACTGCCAAACTTTATAGGCAAAGCAAGAGTCACAATAAAACTGAGAAGAAAAAAATCACAATAGGGACAGAAATGTGTTGCGTTCACCTTACAGATTTCTTAGCATCATTACATGAAATGAAACCTCAGGATTTAAAGGGATAGTTCATTCAAAAATTTAAATACACATTCACTCATCCTCAATGTATAAAACTTTCTTCAGATAAACACAAAGGAAGATTTTTAGACGAGAAAATTCATCTCTGTTAGTCTGTATATAACACCATTGAATGGCTGAAGCTTGTTTGACGCTTGCAAAAACCACACAGTGGTCACTGTCATGATCGCTGTGTGGTTTTTCAGCCATTCAATGGCGTTATATAGACTAACAGAGATGGATTCTTTTCCTAAATATGTGTGTGTATCTGAAGGAAGAAACTCATATACACTCACCGGCCACTTTATTAGGTACACCTGTCCAACTGCTCGTTAACACTTAATTTCTAAGCAGCCAATCACATGGCGGCAACTCAGTGCATTTAGGCATGTAGACATGGTCAAGACAATCTCCTGCAGTTCAAACTGAGCATCAGTATGGGGAAGAAAGGTGATTTGAGTGACTTTGAATGTGGCATGATTGTTGGTGCCAGAAGGGCTGGTCTGAGTATTTCAGAAACTGCTAATCTACTGGGATTTTCACGCACAACCATCTCTAGGGTTTACAGAGAATGGTCCGAAAGAAAAAACATCCAGTGAGCGGCAGTTCTGTGGCGGAAATGCCTTGTTGATGCCAGAGGTCAGAGGAGAATGGCCAGACTGGTTCGAGCTGATAGAAGGGCAACAGTGACTCAAACAACCACCCGTTACAACCAAGGTGGGCAGAAGAGCATCTCTGAACGCACAGTACGTCGAACTTTGAGGCAGATGGGCTACAGCAGCAGAAGACCACACCGGGTGCCACTCCTTTCAGCTAAGAACAGGAAACTGAGGCTACAATTTGCACAAGCTCATCGAAATTGGACAATAGAAGATTGGAAAAACGTTGCCTGGTCTGATGAGTCTCGATTTCTGCTGCGACATTCGGATGGTAGGGTCAGAATTTGGCGTCTACAACATGAAAGCATGGATCCATCTTGGATAATGCGCCATGTCATAAAGCTGGAATCATCTCAGACTGGTTTCTTGAACATGACAATGAGTTTGCTGTACTCAAATGGCCTCCACAGTCACCAGATCTCAATCCAATAGAGCATCTTTGGGATGTGGTGGAACGGGAGATTCGCATCATGGATGTGCAGCTCGACAAATCTGCGGCAACTGTGTGATGCCATCATGTCAATATGGACCAAACTCCCTGAGGAATGCTTCCAGCACCTTGTTGAATCTATGCCACGAAGAATTGAGGCAGTTCTGAAGGCAAAAGGGGATCCAACCCGTTACTAGCATGGGGTACCTAATAAAGTGGCCGGTGAGTGTACATGTGTAAATGTGAGTAAATGTGATTTTTGAGTGAACTATCCCTTTAAGGAAAATGTCTTCTCTCGTTGTAACTGTCGCTCTTCTCATCATTCTTAAAGCCAGGGTTTCATTCAAGCCTGAACAGGAACGAAGCATTTCATTTACAACTTGCGTATGCTGCGTTTTCTGGCCATCCTAAGCCCCTTTATGGCTTTCTGTTCCATCCTCTTTATCTTGTCTTTTCCAAATCTGCAAAAGAAGAAATATGTGAAATAAGGTTGGGTGGGGATGCTCTCAAAAACTCTTACGATGATTTAGAAAAGAGTTCTACAAGACATATACATATTTAACATTTTAGATTGCAATGACCACAGTGTCCATCATCTTATATAATGCTTATATTAGATTAGGCTAATATTGTTAAAAAGATTTAATAATAATAAAAATAAAAAAATGTTCCTCAAACATATATGAAAAGAGAAACTGTGCATTCTTTATTAGGGACTTTTTCAGTTCCAGGAACTCAGATTTAGGAACTAGTCATAAAGCTGGGTTTCTAGAACTAATAATGTGACTTATTTTGACGGCGCTGAGAACACATATCTTATACATATATCATATATCCAATCTCTTGAAAACTCTGGATTCTGATTGAGGGCCATGGGACTAAGACCTGAGTGCAAAAATGGAGGCTCTAGACCCTTCCAGTGCTGAGATATTGAGATATTTATGAGATATTTATGACATACTGAGATATCTGAGCCATTATAAATATCTCAATATCTCAGCTCTGGAAGGGTCTCGAGCCTCCATTTTGCACTCAGGTCTAAGTCCCATGGCCCTCGATCAGAATCCAAGTTATTGGAGAAACTTTTTTTTTGCACAAAAAAAACATAAGGGTACCACTGTGGTTTTTTTTTTGTGCAAAAAAAAGTTTCTCCAATAACTCTGGATTCTGATAGAGGGCCATGGGACTTAGACCTGAGTGCAAAAATGGAGGCTCTAGACCCTTCCACAGCTGAGATATTGAGATATTTATGAGATATTTATGACATACTGAGATATTGAGCCATTATAAATATCTCAATATCTCAGCTCTGGAAGGGTCTAGAGCCTCCATTTTTCACTCAGGTCTAAGTCCCATGGCCCTCTATCAGAATCCAGAGCTATTGGAGAAACTTTTTTTTTGCACAAAAAAACAAAAAAACATAAGGGGTACCACTGTCGATTTTTTTTTGTGCAAAAAAAAGTTTTCTCCAATAACTCTGGATTCTGATAGAGGGCCATGGGACTTAGACCTGAGTGCAAAAATGGAGGCTCTAGACCCTTCCAGAGCTGAGATATTATGAGATATTTATGAGATATTTATGACATACTGAGATATTGAGCCATTATAAATATCTCAATATCTCAGCTCTGGAAGGGTCTAGAGCCTCCATTTTTGCACTCAGGTCTAAGTCACATGGCCCTCTATCAGAATCCAGAGTTATTGAGAAGCTTTTTTTTTGCACAAAAAAAAACATAAGGGGTAACACTGTCGTTTTTGTTTTGTGCAAAAAAAAGTTTCTCCAATTTTCTTGAAACTCTGGATTCTGATTGAGGGCCATGTGACTTAAGACCTGAGTGCAAAAATGGAGGCTCTAGACCCTTCCAGAGCTTAGATATTGAGATATTTATGAGATATTTATGACATACTGAGATATTGAGCCATTATAAATATCTCAATATCTCAGCTCTGGAAGGGTCTAGAGCCTCCATTTTTGCACTCAGGTCTAAGTCCCATGGCCCTCTATCAGAATCCAGAGTTATTGGAGAAACTTTTTTTTTGCATAAAAAACATAAGGGGTACCACTGTCATTTTTTTTTTTGGTGCAAAAAAAAGTTTCTCCAGTAACTCTGGATTCTGATAGAGGGCCATGGGACTTAGACCTGAGTGCAAAAATGGAGGCTCTTAGACCTTTCCACAGCTGAGATATTGAGATATTTATGAGATATTTATGACATACTGAGATATTGAGCCATTATAAATATCTCAATACCTCAGCTCTGGAAGGGTCTAGAGCCTCAATTTTTGCACTCAGGTCTAAGTCCCATGGCCCTCTATCAGAATCCAGAGTTATTGGAGAAATTTTTTTTTTTGCACAAAAAAAAAAAACAAAAACCATAAGGGGTACCACTGTCGTTTTTTTTTTGTGCAAAAAAAGTTTCTCAATAACTCTGAATTCTGATAGAGGGCCATGGGACTTAGACCTGAGTGCAAAAATGGAGGCTCTAGACCTTCCAGAGCTGAGATATTGAGATTTCACGTAGCATTTATGCCATTGTAAATATCTCAATATCTCAGCTCTGTATGCCATTATAAATATCTAAATATCTCAGCTCTGGAAGGGTCTAGAGCCTCCATTTTTGCACTCAGGTCTAAGTCCATGGCCCTCTATCAGAATCCAGAGTTTCAAGAAAATCAAAATTTTGACCCAAAAAAAAACGTACAGTGGTACCCCTTACGTTTTTTTTTTCGGGTCAAAATTTTGATTTTCTTGAAACTCTGGATTCCGATAGAGGGCCATGTGACTTAGATCTGAGTGCAAAAATGGAGGCTCTAGACCTTCCAGAGCTGAGATATTGAGATTTCACGTAGCATTTATGCCATTGTAAATATCTCAATACTCAGCTCTGTATGCCATTATAAATATCTAAATATCTCAGCTCTGGAAGGGTCTAGAGCCTCCATTTTTGCACTCAGATCTAAGTCCCATGGCCCTCTATCAGAATCCAGAGTTTCAAGAAAATCAAACTTCTGACCCGAAAAAAAACGCAGTGGTACCCCTTACGTTTTTTTTTCGGGTCAAAATTTTGATTTTCTTGAAACTCTGGATTCTGATAGAGGGCCATGGGACTTAGATCTGAGTGCAAAAATGGAGGCTCAGACCCTTCCAGAGCTGAGATATTGAGATATTTATAATGGCATACAGAGCTGAGATATTGATATATTTACAATGGCATAAATGCTACGTGAAATCTCAATATCTCAGCTCTGGAAGGGTCTAGAGCCTCCATTTCCGCACTCAGATTTAAGTCACATGGCCTCTATCAGAATCCAGAGTTTCAAGAAAATCAAAATTTTGACCCCGAAAAAAAACGAAGTGGTACCACTGTACGTTTTTTTTTCGGGTCAAAATTTTGATTTTCTTGAAACTCTGGATTCTGATAGAGGGCCATGGGACTTAGATCTGAGTGCAAAAATGGAGGCTCTAGACCCTTCCAGAGCTGAGATATTTAGATATTTATAATGGCATACAGAGCTGAGATATTGAGATATTTACAATGGCATAAATGCTACGTGAAATCTCAATATCTCAGCTCTGGAAGGGTCTAGAGCCTCCATTTTTGCACTCAGATCTAAGTCACATGGCCCTCTATCAGAATCCAGAGTTTCAAGAAAATCAAAATTCTAACCCGAAAAAAAAAAACGTAAAGGGGTACCACTGTCGTTTTTTTTTTTCGGGTCAAAATTTTGATTTTCTTGAAACTCTGGATTCTGATAGAGGGCCATGTGACTTAGATCTGAGTGCAAAAATGGAGGCTCTAGACCCTTCCAGAGCTGAGATATTGAGATTTCACGTAGCATTTATGCCATTGTAAATATCTCAATATTCTCAGCTCTGTATGCCATTATAAATATCTAAATACTCAGCTCTGGAAGGGTCTAGAGCCTCCATTTTTGCACTCAGATCTAAGTCCCATGGCCCTCTATCAGAATCCAGAGTTTCAAGAAAATCAAAATTTTGACCCGAAAAAAAATCGACAGGGGTACCACTGTCGTTTTTTTTTCGGGTCAAAATTTTGATTTTCTTGAAACTCTGGATTCTGATAGAGGGCCATGGGACTTAGATCTGAGTGCAAAAATGGAGGCTCTAGACCCTTCCAGAGCTGAGATATTTAGATATTTATAATGGCATATAGCAGCTGAGATATCTGAGATATTTACAATGGCATAAATGCTATCGTGAAATCTCAATATCTCAGCTCTGGAAGGGTCTAGAGCCTCCATTTTTGCACTCAGATCTAAGTCCCATGGCCCTCTATCAGAATCCAGAGTTTCAAGAAAATCAAAATTTTGACCCGAAAAAAAAAACGAAGGGGTACCACTGTCGTTTTTTTTTTCGGGTCAAAATTTTGATTTTCTTGAAACTCTGGATTCTGATAGAGGGCCATGGGACTTAGATCTGAGTGCAAAAATGGAGGCTCTAGACCCTTCCAGAGCTGAGATATTTAGATATTTATAATGGCATATAGAGCTGAGATATTGAGATATTTACAATGGCATAAATGCTACGTGAAATCTCAATATCTCAGCTCTGGAAGGGTCTAGAGCCTCCATTTTTGCACTCAGATCTAAGTCACATGGCCCTCTATCAGAATCCAGAGTTTCAAGAAAATCAAAATTTTGACCCGAAAAAAAACGACAGGGGTACCACTGTACGTTTTTTTTTCGGGTCAAAATTTTGATTTTCTTGAAACTCTGGATTCCTGATAGAGGGCCATGGGACTTAGATCTGAGTGCAAAAATGGAGGCTCTAGACCCTTCCAGAGCTGAGATATTGAGATTTCATGTAGCATTTATGCCATTGTAAATATCTCAATATCTCAGCTCTGTATGCCATTATAAATATCTCAAATATCTCAGCTCTGGAAGGGTCTAGAGCCTCCATTTTTGCACTCAGATCTAAGTCCCATGGCCCTCTATCAGAATCCAGAGTTTCAAGAAAATCAAAATTTCGACCCGAAAAAAAAACGTACAGTGGTACCCCTGTACGTTTTTTTTCGGGTCAAAATTTTGATTTTCTTGAAACTCTGGATTCTGATAGAGGGCCATGGGACTTAGATCTGAGTGCAAAAATGGAGGCTCTAGACCCTTCCAGAGCTGAGATATTTAGATATTTATAATGGCATAGCAGAGCTGAGATATTGAGATATTTACAATGGCATAAATGCTACGTGAAATCTCAATATCTCAGCTCTGGAAGGGTCTAGAGCCTCCATTTTTGCACTCAGATCTAAGTCACATGGCCCTCTATCAGAATCCAGAGTTTCAAGAAAATCAAAATTTTGACCCGAAAAAAAAAAACGTAAGGGGTACCACTGTCGTTTTTTTTTCGGGTCAAAATTTTGATTTTCTTGAAATTCTGGATTCTGATAGAGGGCCATGGGACTTAGATCTGAGTGCAAAAATGGAGGCTCTAGACCCTTCCAGAGCTGAGATATTTAGATATTTATAATGGCATACAGAGCTGAGATATTGAGATATTTACAATGGCATAAATGCTACGTGAAATCTCAATATCTCAGCTCTGGAAGGGTCTAGAGCCTCCATTTTTGCACTCAGATCTAAGTCACATGGCCCTCTATCAGAATCCAGAGTTTCAAGAAAATCAAAATTTTGACCCGAAAAAAAAAACGACAGTGGTACCCCTGTACGTTTTTTTTTTGGGTCAAAATTTTGATTTTCTTGAAACTCTGGATTCTGATAGAGGGCCATGGGACTTAGATCTGAGTGCAAAAATGGAGGCTCTAGACCCTTCCAGAGCTGAGATATTTAGATATTTATAATGGCATACAGAGCTGAGATATTGAGATATTTACAATGGCATAAATGCTACGTGAAATCTCAATATCTCAGCTCTGGAAGGGTCTAGAGCCTCCATTTTTGCACTCAGATCTAAGTCACATGGCCCTCTATCAGAATCCAGAGTTTCAAGAAAATCAAAATTTCTACCTCGAAAAAAAAACGAAGGGGTACCACTGTCGTTTTTTTTCGGGTCAAAATTTTGATTTTCTTGAAACTCTGGATTCTGATAGAGGGCCATGGGACTTAGATCTGAGTGCAAAAATGGAGGCTCTAGACCCTTCCAGAGCTGAGATATTTAGATATTCACAATGGCATACAGAGCTGAGATATTGAGATATTTACAGCTGGCATGAATGCTATCGTAAATATCTCAATATCTCAGCTCTGGAAGGGTCTAGAGCCTCCATTTTTGCACTCAGATCTAAGTCACATGGCCCTCTATCAGAATCCAGAGTTTCAAGAAAATCAAAAATTTTGACCCGAAAAAAAACGTCAAGGGGTACCACTGTCGTTTTTTTTCTGGGTCAAAATTTTGATTTTCTTGAAACTCTGGATTCTGATAGAGGGCCATGGGACTTAGATCTGAGTGCAAAAATGGAGGCTCTAGACCCTTCCAGAGCTGAGATATTGAGATCTCACGTAGCATTTATGCCATTGTAAATATCTCAATATCTCAGCTCTGTATGCCATTATAAATATCTCAAATATCTCAGCTCTGGAAGGGTCTAGAGCCTCCATTTTTGCACTCAGATCTAAGTCCCATGGCCCTCTATCAGAATCCAGAGTTTCAAGAAAATCAAAATTCCGACCCGAAAAAAAAACGTAAGGGGTACCACTGTCGTTTTTTTTTTTCAGGTCAAAATTTTGATTTTCTTGAAACTCTGGATTCTGATAGAGGGCCATGGGACTTATATCTGAGTGCAAAAATGGAGGCTCTAGACCCTTCCAGAGCTGAGATATTTAGATATTTATAATGGCATGCAGAGCTGAGATATTGAGATATGTACAATGGCATAAATGCTACGTGAAATCTCAATATCTCAGCTCTGGAAGGGTCTAGAGCCTCCATTTTGCACTCAGATCTAAGTCCCAAGGCCCTCTATCAGAATCCAGAGTTTCAAGAAATCAAAATTTTGACCCAAAAAAAAACGTAAGGGGTACCACTGTCGTTTTTTTTTTTTGGGTCAAAATTTAGATTTTCTTGAAACTCTGGATTCTGATAGAGGGCCATGGGACTTAGACCTGAGTGCAAAAATGGAGGCTCTAGACCCTTCCAGAGCTGAGATATTTAGATCTCACGTAGCATTTATGCCATTGTAAATATCTAAATATCTCAGCTCTGGAAGGGTCTAGAGCCTCCATTTTTGCACTCAGGTTTAAGTCCCATGGCCCTCTATCAGAATCCAGAGTTTCAAGAAAATCAAAATTTTGACCCGAAAAAAAAAACGTAAGGGGTACCACTGTCGTTTTTTTTCGGGTCAAAATTTTGATTTTCTTGAAACTCTGGATTCTGATAGAGGGCCATGGGACTTAGACCTGAGTGCAAAAATGGAGGCTCTAGACCCTTCCAGAGCTGAGATATTTAGATATTTATAATGGCATACAGAGCTAGATATTGAGATATTTACAATGGCATAAATGCTACGTGAAATCTCAATATCTTCAGCTCTGGAAGGGTCTAGAGCCTCCATTTTTGCACTCAGATCTAAGTCACATGGCCCTCTATCAGAATTCAGAGTTTCAAGAAAATCAAAATTTTGAACCTCTGAAAAAAAAAAAAAACGTAAGGGGTACCACTGTCGTTTTTTTCGCGGGTCAAAATTTTGATTTTCTTGAAACTCTGGATTCTGATAGAGGGCCATGGGACTTAGATCTGAGTGCAAAAATGGAGGCTCTAGACCCTTCCAGAGCTGAGATATTTAGATATTTATAATGGCATACAGAGCTGAGATATTGAGATATTTACAATGGCATAAATGCTACGTGAAATCTCAATATCTCAGCTCTGGAAGGGTCTAGAGCCTCCATTTTTGCACTCAGATCTAAGTCCCATGGCCCTCTATCAGAATCCAGAGTTTCAAGAAAATCAAAATTTTGACCCACAAGAAAAAACCTAAGGGGTACCACTGTGCGTTTTTTTTTTTCGGGTCAAAATTTTGATTTTCTTGAAACTCTGGATTCTGATAGAGGGCCATGGGACTTAGATCTGAGTGCAAAAATGGAGGCTCTAGACCCTTCCAGAGCTGAGATATTGAGATCTCACTTAGCATTTATGCCATTGTAAATATCTCAATATCTCAGCTCTGTATGCCATTATAAATATCTAAATATCTCAGCTCTGGAAGGGTCTAGAGCCTCCATTTTTGCACTCAGATCTAAGTCCCATGGCCCTCTATCAGAATCCAGAGTTTCAAGAAAATCAAAATTTTGACCCGAAAAAAAATCAAGGGGTACCACTGTCGTTTTTTTTTCGGGTCAAAATTTTGATTTTCTTGAAACTCTGGATTCTGATAGAGGGCCATGGGACTTATATCTGAGTGCAAAAATGGAGGCTCTAGACCCTTCCAGAGCTGAGATATTGAGATTTCACGTAGCATTTATGCCATTGTAAATATCTCAATATCTCAGCTCTGTATGCCATTATAAATATCTAAATATCTCAGCTCTGGAAGGGTCTAGAGCCTCCATTTTTGCACTCAGATTTAAGTCCCATGGCCCTCTATCAGAATCCAGAGTTTCAAGAAAATCAAAATTTTGACCCGAAAAAAAAACGTAAGGGGTACCACTGTCGTTTTTTTTGGGTCAAAATTTTGATTTTCTTGAAACTCTGGATTCTGATAGAGGGCCATGGGACTTAGACCTGAGTGCAAAAATGGAGGCTCTAGACCCTTCCAGAGCTGAGATATTTAGATATTTATAATGGCATACAGAGCTGAGATATTGAGATATTTACAATGGCATAAATGCTACGTGAAATCTCAATATCTCAGCTCTGGAAGGGTCTAGAGCCTCCATTTTTGCACTCAGATCTAAGTCACATGGCCCTCTATCAGAATTCAGAGTTTCAAGAAAATCAAAATTTTGACCCAAAAAAAAAACGTAAGGGGTACCACTGTCGTTTTTTTTTCGGGTTAAAATTTTGATTTTCTTGAAACTCTGGATTCTGATAGAGGGCCATGGGACTTAGATCTGAGTGCAAAAATGGAGGCTCAGACCCTTCCAGAGCTGAGATATTGAGATCTCACATAGCATTTTTGCCATTGTAAATATCTCAATATCTCAGCTCTGTATGCCATTATAAATATCTAAATATCTCAGCTCTGGAAGGGTCTAGAGCCTTCATTTTTGCACTCAGATCTAAGTCCCATGGCCCTCTATCAGAATCCAGAGTTTCAAGAAAATCAAAATTTTGATCCCGAAAAAAAACGACAGTGGTACCACTTATGTTTTTTTTTTGTGCGAAAAAATAAGTTTCTCCAATATTTCTTGAAACTCTGGATTCTGATAGAGGGCCATGGGACTTAGACCTGAGTGCAAAAATGGAGGCTCTAGACCCTTCCAGAGCTGAGATATTTAGATATTTATAAAGGCATTACAGAGCCTGAGATAATTACAATGGCATAAATGCCACGTGAAATCCAATATCTCAGTCTGGAAGGTTCTCAGCCTTCATTTTTCACTCAGATACTAAGTCACATGGCCCTCTTATCAGAATCCAGAGTTTCAAGAAAATCAAAATTTTGACCCGAAAAAAAAACGTAAAGGGGTACCACTGTCGTTTTTTTTTTCGGGTCAAAATTTTGATTTTCTTAAAACTCTGGATTCTGATAGAGGGCCATGGGACTTAGATCTAGTGCAAAAATGGAGGCTCTAGACCCTTCCAGAGCTGAGATATTGAGATCTCACGTAGCATTTATGCCATTGTAAATATCTCAATATCTCAGCTCTGTATGCCATTATAAATATCTAAATACTCAGCTCTGGAAGGGTCTAGAGCCTCCATTTTTGCACTCAGATCTAAGTCCCATGGCCCTCTATCAGAATCCAGAGTTTCAAGAAAATCAAAATTTTGACCCGAAAAAAAAACGTAAGGGGTACCACTGTCGTTTTTTTTTCGGGTCAAAATTTTGATTTTCTTGAAACTCTGGATTCTGATAGAGGGCCATGGGACTTAGATCTGAGTGCAAAAATGGAGGCTCTAGACCCTTCCAGAGCTGAGATATTGAGATTTCACGTAGCATTTATGCCATTGTAAATATCTCAATATCTCGAGCTCTGTATGCCATTATAAATATCTAAATATCTCAGCTCTGGAAGGGTCTAGAGCCTCCATTTTTGCACTCAGATCTAAGTCCCATGGCCCTCTATCAGAATCCAGAGTTTCAAGAAAATCAAAATTTTGACCCGAAAAAAAAACGTAAGGGTACCACTGTCGTTTTTTTTTTCGGGTCAAAATTTTGATTTTCTTGAAACTCTGGATTCTGATAGAGGGCCATGGGACTTAGATCTGAGTGCAAAAATGGAGGCTCTAGACCCTTCCAGAGCTGAGATATTTAGATATTTATAATGGCATACAGAGCTGAGATATTGAGATATTTACAATGGCATAAATGCTACGTGAAATCTCAATATCTCAGCTCTGGAAGGGTCTAGAGCCTCCATTTTTGCACTCAGATCTAAGTCACATGGCCCTCTATCAGAATCCAGAGTTTCAAGAAAATCAAAATTTTGACCCGAAAAAAAAACGTAAGGGGTACCACTGTCGTTTTTTTTTTCGGGTCAAAATTTTGATTTTCTTGAAACTCTGGATTCTGATAGAGGGCCATGTGACTTAGATCTGAGTGCAAAAAATGGAGGCTCAGACCTTTCCAGAGCTGAGATATTGAGATTTCACTGTAGCATTTATGCCATTGTAAATATCTCAATATCTCAGCTCTGTATGCCATTATAAATATCTAAATATCTCAGCTCTGGAAGGGTCTAGAGCCTCCATTTTTGCACTCAGATCTAAGTCCCATGGCCCTCTATCAGAATCCAGAGTTTCAAGAAAATCAAAATTTTGACCCGAAAAAAAAACGTAAGGGGTACCACTGTCGTTTTTTTTTCGGGTCAAAATTTTGATTTTCTTGAAACTCTGGATTCTGATAGAGGGCCATGGGACTTAGATCTGAGTGCAAAAATGGAGGCTCTAGACCCTTCCAGAGCTGAGATATTGTAGATATTTAGTAATGGCATACAGAGCTGAGATATTGAGATATTTACAATGGCATAAATGCTACGTGAATATCTCAATATCTCAGCTCTGGAAGGGTCTAGAGCCTTCATTTTCGCACTCAGATCTAAGTCCCATGGCCCTCTATCAGAATCTCAGAGTTTCAAGAAAATCAAAACTTGAACTCAAAAAAAAACCTAAGGGGTACCACTGTGGTTTTTTTTTGGGATCTAAAAATTTTGATTTTCTTGAAACTCTGGATTCTGATAGAGGGCCATGGGACTTAGACCTGAGTGCAAAAATGGAGGCTCTGAGACCCTTCCAGAGCTGAGATATTGAGATATTTATAATGGCATACAGAGCTGAGATATTGAATATTTACAATGGCATAAATGCTACTGTGAAATCTCAATATCTCAGCTCTGGAAGGGTCTAGAGCCTCCATTTTTGCACTCAGATCTAAGTCACATGGCCCTCTATCAGAATCCAGAGTTTCAAGAAAATCAAAATTTCTACCCGAAAAAAAAAACGTAAGGGGTACCACTGTCGTTTTTTTTTTTCGGGTCAAAATTTTGATTTTCTCTGAAACTCTGGATTCATAGAGGGCCATGGGACTTAGATCTGAGTGCAAAAATGGAGGCTCAAGACCTTCCAGAGCTGAGATATTGAGATTTCACGTAGCATTTATGCCATTGTAAATATCTCAATATCTCAGCTCTGTATGCCATTATAAATATCTAAATATCTCAGCTCTGGAAGGGTCTAGAGCCTCCATTTTTGCACTCAGATCTAAGTCCCATGGCCCTCTATCAGAATCCAGAGTTTCAAGAAAATCAAAATTTTGACCCGAAAAAAAACGTAAGGGGTACCACTGTCGTTTTTTTTTTTGGGTCAAAATTTTGATTTTCTTGAAACTCTGGATTCTGATAGAGGGCCATGGGACTTATATCTGAGTGCAAAAATGGAGGCTCTAGACCCTTCCAGAGCTGAGATATTTAAGATATTTATACAATGGCATACAGAGCTGAGATATTGAGATATTTACAATGGCATAAATGCTACGTGAAATCTCAATATCTCAGCTCTGGAAGGGTCTAGAGCCTCCATTTTTGCACTCAGATCTAAGTCACATGGCCCTCTATCAGAATTCAGAGTTTCAAGAAAATCAAAATTTTGACCCCAAAAAAAATCGTAAGGGGTACCACTGTCGTTTTTTTTTCGGGTTCAAAATTTTGATTTTCTTGAAACTCTGGATTCTGATAGAGGGCCATGGGACTTAGATCTGAGTGCAAAAATGGAGGCTCAGACCCTTCCAGAGCTGAGATATTGAGATCTCACGTAGCATTTATGCCATTGTAAATATCTCAATATCTCAGCTCTGTATGCCATTATAAATATCTAAATATCTCAGCTCTGGAAGGGTCTAGAGCCTCCATTTTTGCACTCAGATCTAAGTCCCATGGCCCTCTATCAGAATCCAGAGTTTCAAGAAAATCAAAATTTTGACCCGAAAAAAAAACGTAAGGGGTACCACTGTCGTTTTTTTTTTTGGGTCAAAATTTTGATTTTCTTGAAACTCTGGATTCTGATAGAGGGCCATGGGACTTATATCTGAGTGCAAAAATGGAGGCTCTAGACCCTTCCAGAGCTGAGATATTGAGATCTCACTTAGCATTTATGCCATTGTAAATATCTCAATATCTCAGCTCTGTATGCCATTATAAATATCTAAATATCTCAGCTCTGGAAGGGTCTAGAGCCTCCATTTTTGCACTCAGATCTAAGTCCCATGGCCCTCTATCAGAATCCAGAGTTTCAAGAAAATCAAAATTTTGACCCGAAAAAAAAAAACGTAAGGGGTACCACTGTCGTTTTTTTTTTGGGTCAAAATTTTGATTTTCTTGAAACTCTGGATTCTGATAGAGGGCCATGGGACTTAGATCTGAGTGCAAAAATGGAGGCTCTAGACCCTTCCAGAGCTGAGATATTTAGATATTTATAATGGCATACAGAGCTGAGATATTGAGATATTTACAATGGCATAAATGCTACGTGAAATCTCAATATCTCAGCTCTGGAAGGGTCTAGAGCCTCCATTTTTGCACTCAGATCTAAGTCACATGGCCCTTTATCAGAATCCAGAGTTTCAAGAAATTCAAAATTTTGACCCGAAAAAAAAACGTACAGTGGTACCACTGTACGTTTTTTTTCGGGTCAAAATTTTGATTTTCTTGAAACTCTGGATTCTGATAGAGGGCCATGGGACTTACATCTGAGTGCAAAAATGGAGGCTCTAGACCCTTCCAGAGCTGAGATATTTAGATATTTATAATAGCATACAGAGCTGAAATATTGAGATATTTACAATGGCATAAATGCTACGTGAAATCTCAATATCTCAGCTCTGGAAGGGTCTAGAGCCTCCATTTTTGCACTCAGATCTAAGTCACATGGCCCTCTATCAGAATCCAGAGTTTCAAGAAAATCAAAATTTCTACCTCGAAAAAAAACGAAGGGGTACCACTGTCGTTTTTTTTTTCGGGTCAAAATTTTGATTTTCTTGAAACTCTGGATTCTGATAGAGGGCCATGGGACTTAGATCTGAGTGCAAAAATGGAGGCTCTAGACCTTCAGAGCTGAGATATTGAGATTTCACGTAGCATTTATGCCATTGTAAATATCTCAATATCTCAGCTCTGTATGCCATTATAAATATCTAAATATCTCAGCTCTGGAAGGGTCTAGAGCCTCCATTTTTGCACTCAGATCTAAGTCCCATGGCCCTCTATCAGAATCCAGAGTTTCAAGAAAATCAAATCTTTGACCCGAAAAAAAACGTAAGGGGTACCACTGTCGTTTTTTTTTCGGGTCAAAATTTTGATTTTCTTGAAACTCTGGATTCTGATAGAGGGCCATGGGACTTAGATCTGAGTGCAAAAATGGAGGCTCTAGACCCTTCCAGAGCTGAGATATTTAGATATTTATAATGGCATATAGAGCTGAGATATTGAGATATTTACAATGGCATAAATGCTACGTGAAATTCTCAATATCTCAGCTCTGGAAGGGTCTAGAGCCTCCATTTTTGCACTCAGATCTAAGTCACATGGCCCTCTATCAGAATCCAGAGTTTCAAGAAAATCAAAATTTTGACCCGAAAAAAAAAACGTACAGTGGTACCACTGTACGTTTTTTTTTTCGGGTCAAAATTTTGATTTTCTTGAAACTCTGGATTCTGATAGAGGGCCATGGGACTTAGATCTGAGTGCAAAAATGGAGGCTCAATACCTTCCAGAGCTGAGATATTGAGATTTCACGTAGCATTTATGCCATTGTAAATATCTCAATATCTCAGCTCTGTATGCCATTATAAATATCTAAATATCTCAGCTCTGGAAGGGTCTAGAGCCTCCATTTTTGCACTCAGATCTAAGTCCCATGGCCCTTGATCAGAACGTAAGGGGTGCCACTGTCGTTTTTTTGGGTCAAAGTTTTGATTTCTCTGAAACTCTGGATTCCTGATAGAGGGCCATGGGACTTAGATCTGAGTGCAAAAATGGAGGCTCTAGACCCTTCCAGAGCTGAGATATTTAGATATTTATAATGACATACAGAGCTGAGATATTGAGATATTTACAATGGCATAAATGCTACTGTGAGATCTCAGTATCTCAGCTCTGGAAGGGTCTAGAGCCTCCATTTTTGCACTCAGATCTGAGTCACATGGCCCTCTATCAGAATCCAGAGTTTCAAGAAAATCAAAATTTCTGACCCCAAAAAAAACACGTAAGGGGTACCACTGTCGTTTTTTTTTTCGGGTCAAAATTTTGATTTTCTTGAAACTCTGGATTCTGATAGAGGGCCATGGGACTTAGATCTGAGTGCAAAAATGGAGGCTCTAGACCCTTCCAGAGCTGAGATATTGAGATTTCACGTAGCATTTATGCCATTGTAAATATCTCAATATCTCAGCTCTGTATGCCATTATAAATATCTAAATATCTCAGCTCTGGAAGGGTCTAGAGCCTCCATTTTTGCACTCAGATCTAAGTCCCATGGCCCTCTATCAGAATCCAGAGTTTCAAGAAAATCAAAATTTTGACCCGAAAAAAAAACGTAAGGGGTACCACTGTCGTTTTTTTTTCGGGTCAAAATTTTGATTTTCTTGAAACTCTGGATTCTGATAGAGGGCCATGGGACTTAGATCTGAGTGCAAAAATGGAGGCTCAGACCTTCCAGAGCTGAGATATTGAGATCTCATGTAGCATTTATGCCATTGTAAATATCTCAATACTCAGCTCTGTATGCCATTATAAATATCTAAATATCTCAGCTCTGGAAGGGTCTAGAGCCTCCATTTTTGCACTCAGATCTAAGTCCCATGGCCCTCTATCAGAATCCAGAGTTTCAAGAAAATCAAAATTTCTACCCGAAAAAAAAACGTACAGTGGTACCACTGTACGTTTTTTTTTCGGGTCAAAATTTTGATTTTCTTGAAACTCTGGATTCTGATAGAGGGCCATGGGACTTAGATCTGAGTGCAAAAATGGAGGCTCTAGACCCTTCCAGAGCTGAGATATTGAGATTTCACGTAGCATTTATGCCATTGTAAATATCTCAATATCTCAGCTCTGTATGCCATTATAAATATCTAAATATCTCAGCTCTGGAAGGGTCTAGAGCCTCCATTTTTGCACTCAGATCTAAGTCCCATGGCCCTCTATCAGAATCCAGAGTTTCAAGAAAATCAAAATTTTGACCCGAAAAAAAAACGTCAAGGGGTACCACTGTCGTTTTTTTTTTCGGGTCAAAATTTTGATTTTCTTGAAACTCTGGATTCCTGATAGAGGGCCATGGGACTTAGATCTGAGTGCAAAAATGGAGGCTCTAGACCCTTCCAGAGCTGAGATATTGAGATTTCACGTAGCATTTATGCCATTGTAAATATCTCAATATCTCAGCTCTGTATGCCATTATAAATATCTCAAATATCTCAGCTCTGGAAGGGTCTAGAGCCTCCATTTTTGCACTCAGATCTAAGTCCCATGGCCCTCTTATCAGAATCCAGAGTTTCAAGAAAATCAAAATTTTGACCTCGAAAAAAAAACGACAGTGGTACCACTGTACGTTTTTTTTTTCGGGTCAAAATTTTGATTTTCTTGAAACTCTGGATTCTGATAGAGGGCCATGGGACTTAGATCTGAGTGCAAAAATGGAGGCTCTAGACCCTTCCAGAGCTGAGATATTTAGATATTTATAATGGCATACAGAGCTGAGATATTGAGATATTTACAATGGCATAAATGCTACGTGAAATCTCAATATCTCAGCTCTGGAAGGGTCTAGAGCCTCCATTTTTGCACTCAGATCAAGTCACATGGCCCTCTATCAGAATCCAGAGTTTCAAGAAAATCAAAATTTGACCCTCAAAAAAAAACGTACAGGGGTACCACTGTACGTTTTTTTTTTGGGCTCAAAATTTTGATTTTCTTGAAACTCTGGATTCCTGATAGAGGGCCATGGGACTTAGATCTGAGTGCAAAAATGGAGGCTCTAGACCCTTCCAGAGCTGAGATATTTAGATATTTATAATGGCATACAGAGCTGAGATATTGAGATATTTACAATGGCATAAATGCTACGTGAAATCTCAATATCTCAGCTCTGGAAGGGTCTAGAGCCTCCATTTTTGCACTCAGATCTAAGTCACATGGCCCTCTATCAGAATCCAGAGTTTCAAGAAAATCAAAATTTTGACTCGAAAAAAAAACGTACAGGGGTAGCACTGTCGTCTTTTTTTTGGGTCAAAATTTTGATTTTCTTGAAACTCTGGATTCTGATAGAGGGCCATGGGACTTAGATCTGAGTGCAAAAATGGAGGCTCTAGACCCTTCCAGAGCTGAGATATTGAGATTCACGTGCATCTAGCCATTGTAGCATATTTCAATGCCATCTGTATGAATATCTCAATATCTCAGCTCTGGAAGGGTCTAGAGCCTCCATCTTTGCACTCAGATCTAAGTCCCATGGCCCTCTATCAGAATCCAGAGTTTCAAGAAAATCAAAATTTTGACCCGAAAAAAAAAACGACAGTGGTACCCCTTATGTTTTTTTTTTTGCGCGTCAATAAGTTTCTCCAATTTTCTTGAAACTCTGGATTCCGATAGAGGGCCATGGGACTTAGATCTGAGTGCAAAAATGGAGGCTCTAGACCCTTCCAGAGCTGAGATATTTAGATATTTATAATGGCATACAGAGCTAAGATATTGAGATATTTACAATGGCATAAATGCTACGTGAAATCTCAATATCTCAGCTCTGGAAGGGTCTAGAGCCTCCATTTTTGCACTCAGATCTAAGTCACATGGCCCTCTATCAGAATCCAGAGTTTCAAGAAAATCAAAATTTTGACCCGAAAAAAAAACGTAAGGGGTACCACTGTCGTTTTTTTTCGGGTCAAAATTTTGATTTTCTTGAAACTCTGGATTCTGATAGAGGGCCATGGGACTTAGATCTGAGTGCAAAAATGGAGGCTCTAGACCCTTCCAGAGCTGAGATATTGAGATTTCACGTAGCATTTATGCCATTGAAATATCTCAATATCTCAGCTCGATGCCATATAAATATCAATATCTCAGCTCTGGAAGGGTCTAGAGCCTCCATTTTTGCACTCAGATCTAAGTCCCATGGCCCTCTATCAGAATCCAGAGTTTCAAGAAAATCAAAATTTTGACCCGAAAAAAAAAACGACAGTGGTACCCCTGTACGTTTTTTTTTTGCGGATCAAAAGTTTCTCCATATTTCTTGAAACTCTGGATTCTGATAGAGGGCCATGGGACTTAGACCTGAGTGCAAAAATGGAGGCTCTAGACCCTTCCAGAGCTGAGATATTTAGATATTTATAATGGCATACAGAGCTGAGATATTGAGATATTTACAATGGCATAAATGCTACGTGAAATCTCAATATCTCAGCTCTGGAAGGGTCTAGAGCCTCCATTTTCGCACTCAGATCTAAGTCCCATGGCCCTCTATCAGAATCCAGAGTTTCAAGAAAATCAAAATTTTGACCCGAAAAAAAAAACGTAGGGGTACCACTGTCGTTTTTTTTTCGGGTCAAAATTTTGATTTCTTGAAACTCTGGATTCTGATAGAGGGCCATGGGACTTAGATCTGAGTGCAAAAATGGAGGCTCTAGACCCTTCCAGAGCTGAGATATTTAGATATTTATAATGGCATACAGAGCTGAGATATTGAGATATTTACAATGGCATAAATGCTACGTGAAATCTCAATATCTCAGCTCTGGAAGGGTCTAGAGCCTCCATTTTTGCACTCAGATCTAAGTCACATGGCCCTCTATCAGAATCCAGAGTTTCAAGAAAATCAAAAATTTTGACCCGAAAAAAAAACGACAGTGGTACCCCTGTACGTTTTTTTTTTGGGTCAAAATTTTGATTTTCTTGAAACTCTGGATTCTGATAGAGGGCCATGGGACTTAGATCTGAGTGCAAAAATGGAGGCTCTAGACCCTTCCAGAGCTGAGATATTGAGATTTCACGTAGCATTTATGCCATTGTAAATATCTCAATATCTCAGCTCTGTATGCCATTATAAATATCTAAATATCTCAGCTCTGGAAGGGTCTAGAGCCTCCATTTTTGCACTCAGATCTAAGTCCCATGGCCCTCTATCAGAATCCAGAGTTTCAAGAAAATCAAAATTTTGACCCGAAAAAAAAACGTAAGGGGTACCACTGTCGTTTTTTTTTTCGGGTCAAAATTTTGATTTTCTTGAAACTCTGGATTCTGATAGAGGGCCATGGGACTTAGATCTGAGTGCAAAAATGGAGGCTCTAGACCCTTCCAGAGCTGAGATATTTAGATATTTATAATGGCATACAGAGCTGAGATATTGAGATATTTACAATGGCATAAATGCTACGTGAAATCTCAATATCTCAGCTCTGGAAGGGTCTAGAGCCTCCATTTTTGCACTCAGATCTAAGTCACATGGCCCTCTATCAGAATCCAGAGTTTCAAGAAAATCAAAATTTCTACCCAAAAAAAAACGTCAGGGGTACCACTGTCGTTTTTTTTTTTCGGGTCAAAATTTTGATTTTCTTGAAACTCTGGATTCTATAGAGGGCCATGGGACTTAGATCTGAGTGCAAAAATGGAGGCTCAATACCTTCCAGAGCTGAGATATTGAGATTTCACGTAGCATTTATGCCATTGTAAATATCTCAATATCTCAGCTCTGTATGCCATTATAAATATCTAAATATCTCAGCTCTGGAAGGGTCTAGAGCCTCCATTTTTGCACTCAGATCTAAGTCCCATGGCCCTCTATCAGAATCCAGAGTTTCAAGAAAATCAAAAATTTTGACCTCGAAAGAAAACTAAGGGTACCACTGTCTTTTTTTCGGGTCAAAATTTTGATTTTCTTGAAACTCTGGATTCTGATAGAGGGCCATGGAACTTAGATCTGAGTGCAAAAATGAGGCTCTAGACCCTTCCAGAGCTGAGATATTGAGATATTCACGTAGCATTTATGCCATTGTAAATATCTCAATATCTCAGCTCTGGAAGGGTCTAGAGCCTCCATTTTTGCACTCAGATTTAAGTCCCATGGCCCTCTATCAGAATCCAGAGTTTCAAGAAAATCAAAATTTTGACCCGAAAAAAAAAACGACAGTGGTACCCCTTATGTTTTTTTTTGTGCGAAAAAATAAGTTTCTCCAATCTTCTTGAAACTCTGGATTCTGATAGAGGGCCATGGGACTTAGACCTGAGTGCAAAAATGGAGGCTCTAGACCCTTCCAGAGCTGAGATATTTAGATATTTATAATGGCATACAGAGCTGAGATATTGAGATATTTACAATGGCATAAATGCTATGTGAAATCTCAATATCTCAGCTCTGGAAGGGTCTAGAGCCTCCATTTTTGCACTCAGATCTAAGTCCCATGGCCCTCTATCAGAATCCAGAGTTTCAAGAAAATCAAAATTTACCCAAAATATTGAAAATATCTCCATTGTAAATTGCAAATATCTATCCATTGTAAATATCTCAATATCTCAGCTCTGTATGTCATTATAAATATCTAAATATCTCAGCTCTGGAAGGGTCTAGAGCCTCCATTTTTGCACTCAGATCTAAGTCCCATGGCCCTCTGATCAGAATCCAGAGTTTCAAGAAAATCAAAATTTTGACCCGAAAAAAAAACGTAAGGGGTACCACTGTCGTTTTTTTTTCGGGTCAAAATTTTGATTTTCTTGAAACTCTGGATTCTGATAGAGGGCCATGGGACTTATATCTGAGTGCAAAAATGGAGGCTCTAGACCCTTCCAGAGCTGAGATATTTAGATATTTATAATGGCATACAGAGCTGAGATATTGAGATATTTACAATGGCATAAATGCTACGTGAAATCTCAATATCTCAGCTCTGGAAGGGTCTAGAGCCTCCATTTTTGCACTCAGATCTAAGTCACATGGCCCTCTATCAGAATCCAGAGTTTCAAAGAAAATCAAAATTTTGACCCGAAAAAAAAACGTAAGGGGTACCACTGTCGTTTTTTTTTGGGGTCAAAATTTTGATTTTCTTGAAACTCTGGATTCTGATAGAGGGCCATGGGACTTAGATCTGAGTGCAAAAATGGAGGCTCTAGACCCTTCCAGAGCTGAGATATCTGAGATCTCACTTAGCATTTATGCCATTGTAAATATCTCAATATCTCAGCTCTGTATGCCATTATAAATATCTAAATATCTCAGCTCCTGTATGCCATTATAAATATCTAAATATCTCAGCTCTGGAAGGGTCTAGAGCCTCCATTTTTGCACTCAGATCTAAGTCACATGGCCCTCTATCAGAATCCAGAGTTTCAAGAAAATCGAAAATTTTGACCCGAAAAAAAACGTAAGGGGTACCACTGTCGTTTTTTTTTCGGGTCAAAATTTTGATTTTCCTGAAACTCTGGATTCTATAGAGGGCCATGGGACTTAGATCTGAGTGCAAAAATGGAGGCTCTGAGACCCTTCCAAGCTGAAAGTATTGAGTCTCACTGCATAGCATCTCTCATGCCATTTGCAATAAATATCTCAATATCTCAGCTCTGGAAGGGTCTAGAGCCTCCATTTTTGCACTCAGATCTAAGTCCCATGGCCCTCTATCAGAATCCAGTAGTTTCAAGAAAATCAAAATTTCGACCCGAAAAAAAAACGACAGTGGTACCCCTTATGTTTTTTTTTGTGCGGAAAAATAAGTTTCTCCCAATATTTCTTGTAAACTCTGGATTCTATAGAGGGCCATGGGACTTGAGACCTGAGTGGCAAATGGAGGCTCTAGACCCTTCAAGCTGAAGATTATTCGAGACTGTGCTCAGAATGGCCATACAGAGCTGCAGTATATCTGAGAATATCTAGCAAATGGCATAAACGCCATGCTGAGATCTCAATATCTCAGCTCTGCAAAGAAGGGTCTAGAGCCTCCATATTTTGCACTCAGATCTAAGTCCCAAGGCCCTCTCATCAGAATCCCAGAGTTTCAAGAAAATCAAACTTCGAGTGTCGAAAAGTTAAGGGGTACCACTGCTGATTTTTTTTTGAGATCAGAAATTTGATTTTTTTCTCGAAACTCTGGATTCTGATAGAGGGCCATGGGACTTAATATCTGAGTGCAAAAATGGAGGCTCTAGACCCTTCCAGAGCTGAGATATTTAGATATTTATAAATGGCATACAGAGCTAGATATTGAGATATCTACAATGGCATAAATGCTACGTGAAATCTCAATATCTCAGCTCTGGAAGGGCTCAGAGCCTCCATTTTTGCACTCAGATCTA
Organism: Hybognathus amarus; assembly: GCA_030378365.1. Classification (NCBI taxonomy): domain Eukaryota; kingdom Metazoa; phylum Chordata; class Actinopteri; order Cypriniformes; family Leuciscidae; genus Hybognathus; species Hybognathus amarus. Next base: position 167,406 of record JAQIUQ010002105.1, read on the forward strand.
AGTCACATGGCCCTCTATCAGAATCCAGAGTTTCAAGAAAATCAAAATTTTACCCGAAAAAAAAATGTACAGTGGTACCACTGTCGTTTTTTTTTCGGGTCAAAATTTTGTATTTTCTTGAAACTCTGGATTCTGATAAGAGGGCCATGGGACTTAGATCTGAGTGCAAAAATGGAGGCTCTAGACCCTTCCAGAGCTGAGATATTGAGATTTCACGTAGCATTTATGCCATTGTAAATATCTCGAATATCTCAGCTCTGTATGCCACTTATAAATATCTCAATATCTCAGCTCTGGAAGGGTCTAGAGCCTCCATTTTTGCACTCAGATCTAAGTCACATGGCCCTCTATCAGAATCCAGAGTTTCAAGAAAATCAAAATTTTGACCTGAAAAAAAAAACGACAGTGGTACCCCTTACGTTTTTTTTTTCGGGTCAAAATTTTGATTTTCTTGAAACTCTGGATTCTGATAGAGGGCCATGGGACTTAGATCTAGTGCAAAAATGGAGGCTCTAGACCCTTCCAGAGCTGAGATATTTAGATATTTATAATGGCATACAGAGCTGAGATATTGAGATATTTACAATGGCATAAATGCTACGTGAAATCTCAATATCTCAGCTCTGGAAGGGTCTAGAGCCTCCATTTTTGCACTCAGATCTAAGTCCCATGGCCCTCTATCAGAATCCAGAGTTATTGGAGAAACTTTTTTTTTTGCACACAAAAAAAAAAAAAAAACGACAGTGGTACCCCTTATGTGTTTTTTTTGTGCAAAAAAAAAGTTTCTCCAATAACTCTGGATTCTGATAGAGGGCCATGGGACTAGACCTGAGTGCAAAAATGGAGGGCTCGCAGACCCTTCCAGAGCTGAGATATTGAGATATTTATAATGGCTCAATATCTTAGTATGTCATAAATATCTCATAAATATCTCAATATCTCAGCTGTGGAAGGGTCTAGAGCCTCCATTTTTGCACTCAGGTCTAAGTCCCATGGCCCTCTATCAGAATCCAGAGTTATTGGAGAAACTTTTTTTTTGCACAAAAAAAAAAACGACAGTGGTACCCCTTATGTTTTTTTTTTTTTGTGCAAAAAAAAAAGTTTCTCCAATAACTCTGGGATTCTGATAGAGGGCCATGGGACTTAGACCTGAGTGCAAAATGGAGGCTCAGACCTTCCAGAGCTGAGATATTGAGATATTTATAATGGCTCAATATCTCAGTATGTCATAAATATCTCAGCTCTGGAAGGGTCTAGAGCCTCCATTTTTGCACTCAGGTCTAAGTCCCATGGCCCTCCATCAGAATCCAGAGTTTCAAGAAGATCAGATCTTTCCTATCTTTTCAAACAGAGAATTATTTCCACAACATGTGCCAGTGTCAAAGATGAATCTCTGTCCAGTACTGAACAGACAATAAAGTTTAATCAAATGAAATCAAATTCACATTCATGTTATTATATGCCTATATATAGATCAGTCGGATATGATGGACTTGATTTATGGTTATTGAGAATGAACATCCCATTTACCACTAGGTTGGAATTCATTAACACACACATTTCACTATCTCTATTAATAATTTCTGAACATTGAATCTCAGAGTTTATTCACCCTGTTACGTCCCCAAAGAACTGGGTACATATTATAGTGATTTTTTTTCTGGCATTGCTTTTGGTTCTTGTGTTTTTCTTCTTACAGGTAAGATGGCTTCTGTAACCATTCCAGCAACTGATTGGTGGTTCAACGGCTGATTGGATCTTGGAACTCCTCCTACTCGTCAGTGGCTGCAGCTGGCTGGGCTCTTTAAAAAGCCTAGTTTTGGATCTGTTCACTCTCTGCTCTGCTCCTGCTGTGGTTTGTGTCCCTTTGTAGGGAATTTTCCCAGATAGCAAACTGAAATTGAATCAATGTGGAAACAATAGAGGTCTGTCATAGTCATTAGATGTGTGTGGCTCTTTTTGTCTTGGTTTCTTGTATGTTAACTGAAGTTCTCTACAGGCTCCTCGGGTAGATGGAGATTCGGTGCAGAAGCTGAAGGTTTAAGTTCAAGGGAAGGTCTTCAGAGTGACTGAAGAGAGCAAAATCATGTCAGATGTTACCTACCTTGACCTTCATCCAAACAGACAAACCTATTTACAATCCAGGACAAACAGGTGAGCTGTGAATGATCCTTGGTTGAAGCTATCATCTTCAAATGCATTATGCAATATGTGAGTTTGTTTGTGTCTTTGCAGTTAATTTCAGAGTTGACTCCATGAATCCCAAATTTGTGCCTTTTGATCAAAAGGTAAGACCAGATGGTTCACCATTTTGAGTGTTCTGACCATACATGAAAAGCAAATTAAAAGCAGGTTCTTTTAAGATGCCAAAATGTCAACTTCAATGACTGTTTTTAAATGTTAATGATTCCTGTCTTTCTTGCAGTACAATCTGGTCGTGGTTGAGCTTTGAATGGAGCCAATGCAGCTTTTTGCACTTTTCTTTCTTTGCAGATTTTCTCTGAGCTGTTAATTTGTTTTAATAGGACAAAGATAATAACCGGATTGGTCAGTGGACAAACGTTTCTTCGACGGGGCTAATATTGCAGATCCTAACGAGCTGAGGATCTGAATCAGGTGTGTTAAATAAGGGAGACATACACAATATGCAGAGCAGTGGATCGCGAGGAGTGGAGTTGAGAACCCCTGCACTGAAGGGTTTTATTGCTGACCGAGAAGTCTCCCAAGTTTTTGAGGTGAAAAAATACAGTAAGTTGTTAAGCGCTTTGTTTCTGGTTTAGTTTTGCCCAAGTTTGACGTGACTGAAAGTTGAGTCTTGTGCCAAGTGAGTGATGCTTTATTTTCTTGTCTTGTGGTTGGTCAGTTCTTTATCTTGTTGTGATGTTTCCCAGATATACACATGGCCAACCTGTACCTGGTCATGCCTTAGTGGAAGTGTGCCGTGATCCATTTCCATACATTCTGCTTCATAATTTGACCAGACAGTGCCTGACTCAAACCACAAAGGTGTGTGACTCGTGCCTTACTGCTGAGGATTTTCCTAATGTCTGTAATTGTCTATCTTTGTTCTCCTACCAGATGAATGCCACAGGCTGTGCCTCTTTTACTGTTGATGCGTCAGTGTTTTTCAACACCAAATTTGAAGACCAAATGCAAGACACATTTCTTGTAAATGTGAATGTTACTGAGGGAACAGGTGAGCTATTGGCTGATCTGAACCATATACTCTTTATGACCTTTACAAGAAATCCACTTTAAGCCACAAAGTTGATATTCTCCACTGTTTGTTTGGATTTTCTCTTGCAGATGTAATGGTTTCAAAATCTGCAATGGTGTCCATTACGTTTGTAGTTGGCAAAGTCACATTTGTGGACCTCCTGGTTCCTTATTTTGAACCTGGATCAATGCTTAATGGAAAGGTAAGTAAAATGTCATCCCTTATTGCAGAAGCCTACAAATTGCTTCCCTTTCCTAACCTTGATCATTCCTAACAGATCTACGTGACTCGGCAAAGCTGTATATCTCTTGGAGGGGAGCAACTGGCCCAACAAACTGCTGTTGAATCGAACCACAAACAAGAATGGACGGCTGCGTTCTCCCTAAACACTGATAATCTAAAGGCTGATCTGAATATTGTGGTAAGACTTATATTTTGTAAAAATTAAGACTTTCTCTAACATGAAACTGATTAAGTTTGATATGTGACATTCCAGTTGTCTGTCAGTGTTTGTTGATATGGCTCCAGCAGTGTAGATTCTTGTCTACAGTGTTTTTTCCCAGTGAGAATGTAGTTGCTGCTAGTGTGTGGTGTGACACTGATTTGTTTTTCCAGAACCAGGCAATGTATGTTGTGGCTATTTTTCAGATGTCTTTGCAGTTTTCTCCAGCTATGGCTGTTCCTGTGGAGGGAAATGTTCTGATGGTTTCTGCTCAAGCAAGATCTCTGTAGCCTCAGTGCTGTAGTTTAGAGTGTCTGGATCATGGAGCCAGGAAGATGTCTGAGTGCTGAAAGGGTATCTTTGTAAGAAAAGGGATTCTCAAAAAATTGTAAAATCAAAAAGCAACTCTTCCGCTTGGGTTGGTAATGGCCCTCACTTGCTATTTAAGGAATTTTAAAATGGTTTTCTGAATGTTTTTTTTTTGTTGCTTTATTTTTTTTATTTTTTTTGAGTTTTTTTTTCAAAGGTTCCCTTTAGCTTCCTTCTAGTTCCCTCTAGTTCCCTTGCAGTCCCTCAGTTCCCCTCCAGTCCCTCCAGTCCCCTCAGTTTCTTCAAGTCCCTTCAGTTCCTTCAGTTCCTTCAGTTCCTTCAGAGTCCTCCAGCTCCTTTTAGTTCTCCTTCAGTCCCTTCAGTCCCTCTCAGTCCTCCAGTCCCTTTGGTTCCTCTCAGTCCCCCCTTAGTCCCTCAGTCCTCCAAGTTTCTCTCCAAGTCCCTCTTCAGTCCTCCAGTCTCCTCGAGTCCCTCCAGTCCCTCCAGTCCCTCCAGTTCCCTCAAGTCCTCTCCAGTTCTCCTCGGAGCATCCCTCGAGTCCCTCATCCCTCGCAGTCCCTCCAGTCCCTCCAGTCCCTCCAGTCCCTCCAGTTCCTCCAGTCCTCCAGCTCCCTCCAGTCCCTCCAAGCTCCTCAGTCCCTCCAGTCCCTCGTCAATCCAGTCCCTCCAGTCCCTCGAGGTCCTCCAGTTCCTCGAGTCCCTCCAGTCCCTCTGCAAGTCCTCCAAGGCCCGCAGTCCCCCTCTTCAGTCCTCCAGTCCCTCAGTTCCTCCAGTCCCTCTAGTCTCCTCCGAGTCCCTCCAGTCCCTCCAGTTCCTCTTCAGTCCCTCCAGTCCCTCTGAGTCCCTCTCCAGTCCTCCTTCCAAGTCCCTCCAGTCCCTCCAGTCCCTCCAGTCCCTCCAGTTCCCTCTGAGTCCCCTCGAGTTCCTCCCGTCTCCAGAGTCCTCCCTTCAGAGTTCCGTTAGTCCTCAGTCCCAGTTCCTCGAGTCCCTCCAGTTCCTCTCAGTCCCTCGAGTCCCCTCAGTCCTCTGCAGTTTCCTTCAGTTCTGTTTAGCCTCCAGTCTCAGTCCTCCAGTCCCTCCAGTTCTCGTTCAGTTCCTCCAGTTCCTTCCAGTCCTCAGTCCCTCCAGTCCTTTAGTTCCTCTTCAGTCCCTCTTCAGTCCCAACGTGAGGACATAGACAACCGAAAAAATTTTAAATGTTGTATGTCCCTCTTGTTGGATTTTAGGGATTCCCAGGATTGAGAGGAAACTCAGGGACTTCCAAGGGATGTCTAAAAGGGATCAAAGGGGATCTCGAGGGATTCAGGCAGTCCGAGGGCAATTCGAGGGATCTCAAGGGCATCTTTAGGGAATTCTAGGATCTCAGGATTCAAGGATCAAGGATCGCAGGGGATCCTAGGGATTCCAGGGATCTCTCAGGGATTCTCGAGGGATTCAAGGAATTCAGGGATCTCAGGGATTCCAGGGATCTCAGGGATTCGAGGGATTTCAGAGGATTCTCTAGGGAATCGAGGATCTCCAGGATTCCAGGGATTCCAGGGATTCTCGCAGGGATTCCAGGATCAGGGATTCTCAGGGATCCCAGGGCATTCCAAGGGAATCCAGGATTCGAGGGATCTAGGATTCAAGGGATTGAGGCACTCAGGGCAGTTCGAGGGATTCGCAGGGATTCTAGGGACACTCAGGGACTCCAGGGATTCAGGGATTCCGGAGGCACTCGAGGGATTCAGAGGGACTCCAGGGATTCAGGGATTCCAAGGGACTCCAGGCACTCTAGGACTCAGGGATCCAGGATCCAGGGATTGCAGAGGATCCTAGGGATTCGAGGCACTCCAAGGGATTCTCGAGGGATTTCAGGGATTCCGAGGGATTCCAGGGATTTCGAGGGATTTCTCAGGCATTCCAGGGATCCGAGGGATCTCGAGGGGATCTGAGGGGATTTCGAGGGACTTCCAGGGATCCCAGGATCTGAGGGATTCCAGGCGATTCCAGGATTCTAGGGATTCAGGGATTCTAGGATTCCGGGATTCCAGGGATTCTAGGGATCTCGAGGGATTCCAGGATTTCTAGGATTTCGAGAGGATTTCGAGGGATCGAGGAGATCTCGAGGGATTCTGAGGAATTCAGGGATTCAGGGATTTCAGGGATTCAGGGATTCCAGGGATTCCAGGGATTCGAGGATCTGAGGGATCTCAGGCATCTCAGGATTCTCAGGGATCCCAGGGATCGAGGCACTCCAGGGATTCCAGGCACTCCAGGGATTTTAGGATTCTAGGATTCGAGGGATTCAGGGATTCCCAGGGATTCGAGGGACTCCAAGGGATCGAGGGATCTCTCAGGGGATTCTCGAGGCGATTCAGGACTTCAGATGTCGAGGGATTCTAGGACTTCCAGGCACTTCAGGATTGAGGGATTCTCAGGGAACCTTCCGAAAGAAAAATGAAAAAAATAAAAAATAAAAAATAATAAAAAAACATTTTAAAAACCCATTTACAATTCCTTAATAGCAAGTAAAGACCATTACAACACAAGACAAAAAGTACTTTAATTTTTACAATTTTTTTTAGATACCTTTCTTTCAAAGATACCCTTTCAGCACTCAGACATCTTCCTGGCTCCATGATCCAGACACTCTAAACTACAGCACTGAGGCTACAGAGATCTTGCTTGAGCAGAAACCATCAGAACATTTCCCTCCACAGGAACAGCCATAGCTGGAGAAAACTGCAGAGACATCTGAAAAATAGCCACAACATACATTGCCTGGTTCTGGAAAAACAAATCAGTGTCACACCACACACTAGCAGCAACTACATTCTCAATGGGAAAAACACTGTAGACAAGAATCTACACTGCTGGAGCCATATCAACAAACACTGACAGACAACTGGAATGTCACATATCAAACTTAATCAGTTTCATGTTAGAGAAAGTCTTAATTTTTACAAAATATAAGTCTTACCACAATATTCAGATCAGCCTTTAGATTATCAGTGTTTAGGGAGAACGCAGCCCGTCCATTCTTGTTTGTGGTTCGATTCAACAGCAGTTTGTTGGGCCAGTTGCTCCCCTCCAAGAGATATACAGCTTTGCCGAGTCACGTAGATCTGTTAGGAATGATCAAGGTTAGGAAAGGGAAGCAATTTGTAGGCTTCTGCAATAAGGGATGACATTTTACTTACCTTTCCATTAAGCATTGATCCAGGTTCAAAATAAGGAACCAGGAGGTCCACAAATGTGACTTTGCCAACTACAAACGTAATGGACACCATTGCAGATTTTGAAACCATTACATCTGCAAGAGAAAATCCAAACAAACAGTGGAGAATATCAACTTTGTGGCTTAAAGTGGATTTCTTGTAAAGGTCATAAAGAGTATATGGTTCAGATCAGCCAATAGCTCACCTGTTCCCTCAGTAACATTCACATTTACAAGAAATGTGTCTTGCATTTGGTCTTCAAATTTGGTGTTGAAAAACACTGACGCATCAACAGTAAAAGAGGCACAGCCTGTGGCATTCATCTGGTAGGAGAACAAAGATAGACAATTACAGACATTAGGAAAATCCTCAGCAGTAAGGCACGAGTCACACACCTTTGTGGTTTGAGTCAGGCACTGTCTGGTCAAATTATGAAGCAGAATGTATGGAAATGGATCACGGCACACTTCCACTAAGGCATGACCAGGTACAGGTTGGCCATGTGTATATCTGGGAAACATCACAACAAGATAAAGAACTGACCAACCACAAGACAAGAAAATAAAGCATCACTCACTTGGCACAAGACTCAACTTTCAGTCACGTCAAACTTGGGCAAAACTAAACCAGAAACAAAGCGCTTAACAACTTACTGTATTTTTTCACCTCAAAAACTTGGGAGACTTCTCGGTCAGCAATAAAACCCTTCAGTGCAGGGGTTCTCAACTCCACTCCTCGCGATCCACTGCTCTGCATATTGTGTATGTCTCCCTTATTTAACACACCTGATTCAGATCCTCAGCTCGTTAGGATCTGCAATATTAGCCCCGTCGAAGAAACGTTTGTCCACTGACCAATCCGGTTATTATCTTTGTCCTATTAAAACAAATTAACAGCTCAGAGAAAATCTGCAAAGAAAGAAAAGTGCAAAAAGCTGCATTGGCTCCATTCAAAGCTCAACCACGACCAGATTGTACTGCAAGAAAGACAGGAATCATTAACATTTAAAAGCAGTCATTGAAGTTGACATTTTGGCATCTTAAAAGAACCTGCTTTTAATTTGCTTTTCATGTATGGTCAGAACACTCAAAATGGTGAACCATCTGGTCTTACCTTTTGATCAAAAGGCACAAATTTGGGATTCATGGAGTCAACTCTGAAATTAACTGCAAAGACACAAACAAACTCACATATTGCATAATGCATTTGAAGATGATAGCTTCAACCAAGGATCATTCACAGCTCACCTGTTTGTCCTGGATTGTAAATAGGTTTGTCTGTTTGGATGAAGGTCAAGGTAGGTAACATCTGACATGATTTTGCTCTCTTCAGTCACTCTGAAGACCTTCCCTTGAACTTAAACCTTCAGCTTCTGCACCGAATCTCCATCTACCCGAGGAGCCTGTAGAGAACTTCAGTTAACATACAAGAAACCAAGACAAAAAGAGCCACACACATCTAATGACTATGACAGACCTCTATTGTTTCCACATTGATTCAATTTCAGTTTGCTATCTGGGAAAATTCCCTACAAAGGGACACAAACCACAGCAGGAGCAGAGCAGAGAGTGAACAGATCCAAAACTAGGCTTTTTAAAGAGCCCAGCCAGCTGCAGCCACTGACGAGTAGGAGGAGTTCCAAGATCCAATCAGCCGTTGAACCACCAATCAGTTGCTGGAATGGTTACAGAAGCCATCTTACCTGTAAGAAGAAAAACACAAGAACCAAAAGCAATGCCAGAAAAAAAATCACTATAATATGTACCCAGTTCTTTGGGGACGTAACAGGGTGAATAAACTCTGAGATTCAATGTTCAGAAATTATTAATAGAGATAGTGAAATGTGTGTGTTAATGAATTCCAACCTAGTGGTAAATGGGATGTTCATTCTCAATAACCATAAATCAAGTCCATCATATCCGACTGATCTATATATAGGCATATAATAACATGAATGTGAATTTGATTTCATTTGATTAAACTTTATTGTCTGTTCAGTACTGGACAGAGATTCATCTTTGACACTGGCACATGTTGTGGAAATAATTCTCTGTTTGAAAAGATAGGAAAGATCTGATCTTCTTGAAACTCTGGATTCTGATGGAGGGCCATGGGACTTAGACCTGAGTGCAAAAATGGAGGCTCTAGACCCTTCCAGAGCTGAGATATTGAGATATTTATGAGATATTTATGACATACTGAGATATTGAGCCATTATAAATATCTCAATACTCAGCTCTGGAAGAGTCTAGAGCCTCCATTTTGCACTCAGATCTAAGTCCCATGGCCCTCTATCAGAATGCCAGGCCCTATTGGAGAAACTTTTTTTTGCACAAAAAAAACAAAACATAAGGGGTACCACTTGTCGTTTTTTTTTCGTGCAGAAAAAAAGTTTCTCCAATAACTCTGGATTCTGAGAGAGGCCGCCATGGGAACTTAGACCTGAGTGCAAAAATGGAAGGCCTCATACCTTTCAGCTGACACAATTGAGATTTCACGTAGCATTTATGCCATTGTAAATATCTCAATATCTCAGCTCTGTATGTCATTATAAATATCTAAATATCTTGAGCTTGCAAGGGCCAGCCTCACTCTAGATCCCGTCTCACCGGCCTCAATTCAATTCAGAGTTTCAAAATCTAAACTCCTACCGAAACCGAAACCGAGGGGTACCCCCACTGTCGTTTTTTTCGGGTCAAAATTTTGATTTTCTTGAAACTCTGGATTCTGATAGAGGGCCATGTGACTAGATCTGAGTGCAAAAATGGAGGCTCTAGACCCTTCCAGAGCTGAGATATTGAGATTTCACGTAGCATTTATGCCATCTAAAATATCTCAATATCTCAGCTCTGTATGCCATTATAAATATCTAAATATCTCAGCTCTGGAAGGGTCTAGAGCCTCCATTTTTGCACTCAGATCTAAGTCACATGGCCCTCTATCAGAATCCAGAGTTTCAAGAAAATCAAAATTTTTACCCGAAAATTGTAAGGGGTACCACTGTCGTTTTTTTTTTTTGGGTCAAAATTTTGATTTTCTTGAAACTCTGGATTCCTGATAGAAGGCCATGGGACTTAGATCTGAGTGCAAAAATGGAGGGCTCTTCAGCCCGTCAGCTAGAGATTGTACAGCTTTCATGCAAGCATTTATGCCATCGTAAACATCTCAGTATCTCAGCTCTGTATGCCATTATAAAGATCTAAATATCTCAGCTCCAAGAGTCTGAGCCTCCATTTTCTATTAACTCACACGGCCCTTATCAGAATCAGAATTTCAAGAAAATCACACTCTGACCAAAAATCAGTGACCCCCTTACGTTCTTTGGTAACCAAAATTTTGATTTCTCTGACTCTGGATTCTGATAGAGGGCAATGTGACTATCTAAGCTGAAATGGAGGCTCGAGACCCTTCCAATAGCCTAGAATTTGCCAAATTTTATTAACTTTTATGCCTATTGTACATCTCAATATTAGCTTGATGGCCATTATAAATATCTAAATATTCTCTTAGTCTGCAAGGGTCAGAGCCTTTATTTGGCACTTAGATCAAAGTTTGATTGCCCTTGATCAGAATATGAGAAGTTTTCAAAAAAAATCAAACTCCACTGAAAAAAAAAATACAGTGGTACCCCTTACGTTTCTTTTTTTTTTTTTTTGGGGTCAAAATTTTATTCTGAAACTCTGGACTTCCGATAGAGGGCCATGGGACTTAGATCTGAGTGCAAACTGGAGGCTCCAGACCCTTCCAGAGCTGAGATATTTAGATATTTATAATGGCATACAGAGCTGAGATATTGAGATATTTACAATGGCATAAATGCTACGTGAAATCTCAATATCTCAGCTCTGGAAGGGTCTAGAGCCTCCATTTTTGCACTCAGATCTAAGTCACATGGCCCTCTATCAGAATCCAGAGTTTCAAGAAAATCAAAATTTTGACCCGAAAAACGAGTGGTACCCCTTACGTTTTTTTTTTTCGGGTCAAAATTTTGATTTTCTTGAAACTCTGGATTCTGATAGAGGGCCATGTGACTTATATCTGAGTGCAAAAATGGAGGCTCAAGACCTTCCAGAGCTGAGATATTGAGATTTCACGTAGCATTTATGCCATCTGTAAATATCTCAATATCTCAGCTCTGTATGCCATTAGTAAATATCTAAATATCTCAGCTCTGGAAGGGTCTAGAGCCTCCATTTTTGCACTCAGATCTAAGTCACATGGCCCTCTATCAGAATCCAGAGTTTCAAGAAAATCAAAATTTTGATCCCGAAAAAAAAAACGTAAGGGGTACCACTGTCGTTTTTTTTTTGGGTCAAAATTTTGATTTTCTTGAAACTCTGGATTCTGATAGAGGGCCATGTGACTTAGATCTGAGTGCAAAAATGGAGGCTCTAGACCTTCCAGAGCTGAGATATTGAGATTTCACGTAGCATTTATGCCATTGTAAATATCTCAATATCTCAGCTCTGTATGCCATTATAAATATCTAAATATCTCAGCTCTGGAAGGGTCTAGAGCCTCCATTTTTGCACTCAGATCTAAGTCCCATGGCCCTCTATCAGAATCCAGAGTTTCAAGAAAATCAAAATTTTGACCCGAAAAAAAAACTAAGGGGTACCACTGTCGTTTTTTTTTCGGGTCAAAATTTTGATTTTCTTGAAACTCTGGATTCCTAGAGGGCCATGTGACTTAGATCTGAGTGCAAAAATGGAGGCTCTAGACCCTTCCAGAGCTGAGATATTTAGATATTTATAATGGCATACAGAGCTGAGATATTGAGATATTTACAATGGCATAAATGCTACGTGAAATCTCAATACTCAGCTCTGGAAGGGTCTAGAGCCTCCATTTTTGCACTCAGATCTAAGTCACATGGCCCTCTATCAGAATCCAGAGTTTCAAGAAAATCAAAATTTTGACCCGAAAAAAAACGTAAAGGGTACCACTGTCGTTTTTTTTTTCGGGTCAAAATTTTGATTTTCTTGAAACTCTGGATTCTGATAGAGGGCCATGTGACTTAGATCTGAGTGCAAAAATGGAGGCTCTACACCTTCAGAGCTGAGATATTGAGATTTCACGTAGCATTTATGCCATTGTAAATATCTCAATATCTCAGCTTGTATGCCATTATAAATATCTAAGTGTCTCTAGACTCTGCAAGGGTCTACACTTTGGATGTTAGCATTACACCCTTGTTTATTATCGGGTTTCAAGAGAAATCTAAAAAACTTTCAGATCCCGATAAAAAAAACGGATAAGGGGGACCACTGTCGTTTTTTTTCGGGTCGAAATTTTGATTTTCTTGAAACTCTGGATTCTGAGAGGGGCCATGGACTGAGATCTGAGTGCAAAAATGGAGGCTCAGACCCTTCCCAGAGCTGAGACATTGACATTTTAAAGAGCATTTATGCTATTGAATATTCTCAATATCTCTAGTTCTGAAATTATAAATATTCAAATATTTTAGTTCTTGGAGTGTTAGATCTTTCTTTGGGTCACATTAAAGCCCATTTATTGAGTTTGAGAGTTTCAGAAAATCAAAATTTCTGACCCGAAAATAACGACAGTAGGTACCCCTGTTCGTTTTTTTTTGGCCGTCAAAATTTTGATTTTCGTAACTCTGGATTCTGATAGAGGGCCATGGGACTACAGATCTGAGTGCAAAAATGGAGGCTCGAGACAACCTTCCCAGCGCTGAGATATTTTAGATATTGATAATGGCATACAGAGCTGAGACATTGAGATATTTAACAATGGCATAAATGCTACGGTGAAATCTCAATATCAGCTCTGGCAAGGTTTAGAGCCTTCACTTAGATGCAAGCTCACATGCCATTGATCAGAGTTGCAGAGAATTTCAAAAACTCCCACCTCAAAAATAAACGCAAGGGGTACCACTGTCGTTTTTTTTTGGGTCAAAATTTTGATTTTCTTGAAACTCTGGATTCTCGAAGAGGGCCATGTGACTAGATCTGAGTGCAAAAATGGAGGCTCTAGACCCTTCCAGAGCTGAGATATTTAGATATTTATAATGGCATAGATAGCTGAGATATTGAGATATTTACAATGGCATAAATGCTACGTGAAATCTCAATATCTCAGCTCTGGAAGGGTCTAGAGCCTCCATTTTTGCACTCAGATTAAGTCACATGGCCCTCTATCAGAATCCAGAGTTTCAAGAAAATCAAAATTTTGACCCGAAAAAAAAAACGACAGTGGTACCCCTTACGTTTTTTTTTCGGGTCAAAATTTTGATTTTCTTGAAACTCTGGATTCTGATAGAAGGCCATGTGACTTAGATCTGAGTGCAAAAATGGAGGCTCTACACCTTCCAGAGCTGAGATATTGAGATTTCACGTAGCATTTATGCCATTGTAAATATCTCAATATCTCAGCTCTGTATGCCATTATAAATATCTAAATAT